>VYXF01000356.1:807822-822893 GCA_013397295.1 Polioptila caerulea
TGTTTATTTTTATTGCAGTAGTTGATGAATGCAGCCACCCCTCGTGTCTGCAAGGAGAGGGAAACTTTTCACCCCATGGAAAGTTTTTAAGCCCAGTCTGGTCTGTCAGAGATCAGGGGCATTTCAGGTGGACTGTGGAAGAGCAAACACCCCTGCTCCCACGGAGTGTACAAGTGCACATCTTGCTCAAAAAACTAAATTAGGTTCAAAAACCCAAATTAGGGACTCTGGGGTCCTTCACTCACTCAGGAGCAATTCTTATTTGCTCCTCATTTTCTCCTCTACTCATTACTTTCTAGCAGAATTGTAACAAAAATTCATTTCTCAGCCTCACCCTTCCATTTGCAGCAGATTCCTTTTTGCCTACAAATCTTAAATCAGCTGTGGCATCTTCCAGTGGTTACCAGCAGGCCCTTGTACAAATAGGAAATAAATTTATATGCAAAATGCTATAACACCTTTCCAGTGTTCTCCAATATCTATAACCGAGTGGAAAATATGTTTAAAATCATATCAAATATTCCGGAATGTTTTCTGCAGTGCATTGTATGATTTGTTTTAAAGATACTGTCTAGTATTTTCTGAGATGGGCTGCACAGAAAATAGGAAAGTGTTCAGGAAGTTACCTTTCTCACTCCTGTTTATGGAAACCTGGAATGTTCTGTTTGATCCATTACACTTATCAGTAATATTCTGAATTACACTACATAATTTATCTTCCCTGGATAGGATTGAAAAAGACAGGTTTTACTCAAACTAAAGTGCATGGCATCTACTGCTTATCCGTTTCCTCAAAATGCCATCTAAATTCTTAATTTATATTCCAAAATCTCTGTCAGTTTTCGGTCTTCCATCTTCATAAAACAAAAATTACATACTGCTTTCTATCATTTCTGGGATGAAAAAAGAAAACCTTATCTTGCTTTATCTATTGGAAATGAACATCCTCAGTTTAATTTAAACCCGTCTCTTCAAGTAGGAGGAACTTACCAAGTCACTGAGATCAGATCAAACTCCCCTTTGCCTCCCAAAATAACATTGACATGTCAGATCATGCAATCAAATCCTGTTTGCCTCATGTGGAGGCTGATAAACTAAATATGATACATAAAATTCAGGGGACAAAGAATGAGCTGAAACACCAATGCTCCTGGAAAGCCCCTAACAAGGCAGGAGTTTCAATAGAAACTTTCTGAACTCAGGTATTCAAAATATTCAAAAAATTAAAAAAATTCAAAGTTCTGCTCCTCCCACCCAAAAGGAGACAAGACCTGCTTTAAAACTGAAAAGAAATTCTGCCTATTTACATGATGTAAATCATGATTATTTTTTAATACTGCTTCCTTCCTCAGACCAAGCTGTGAGACTCCACTGGCAGGTGCTTTAGCAAAAGCTTGTTTTAATTCCATTTACACCTTTCCATGTGATGGGATTGACTTTTTATGCTGAGATATGACATTCCCAGCAAAACCATATGAAATTCCACGTCCCATTTTCCAATTAAAGGCAAGCCAGTTATAAAATGTCCTTCAAAGGACTCTCAAAAAAAAAAAAACAAAACCAAAAAAACACTCAAAGAGCCAACTATTTATATGTATGTAATATATATATAAATCTATATGTTCAAAATACTTCAAAAATCCCTTTTGGACAATAAATCTCAAGTCCTCCCTACAACTGGTGGATCGAAAGAACCAAATTTTCAAAGAATTCCCCTTACCTGAAGACACTTCTGGAAAATTCAGACAGCCCTTAACAAATTAGGCAAGATGGCAAATCCCCTGAAGTTGGAGGATATTGCTGATGGAGTTTTCT
Source organism: Polioptila caerulea (assembly GCA_013397295.1). Classification (NCBI taxonomy): domain Eukaryota; kingdom Metazoa; phylum Chordata; class Aves; order Passeriformes; family Certhiidae; genus Polioptila; species Polioptila caerulea. Next base: position 809,638 of record VYXF01000356.1, read on the forward strand.
CCTAGGTGAGAAACAAATTCCTTCCCAGGTTGGCTGGGGAAGAGGGCCCTGTTGTCAGTGATGGCAGAGGGGTGGAAGTGCCCTCAGCTGTGTCATTCTGCACTCAGGAGGAAATCAATGCACCCTGCAGGGCTGGGCACAGGGAGTGCAAAGTGGCAGCTCAGTGCCAGCCTCTGCTGCTGGGTGGAATGGAGTCAAACTCCTGAAGCCTTGCTCAGTGGGGTTGGTTGGTGTTTTGGGGGTTTTATTGGGTTTTTCTGGGAGTACGGGGTGCACTGGAAGTTTTGGTGCAGCATTGTTTAATGCAAGCTTCATAGTATGTTAATAAATAAGCTGGCAGGTATTATACGTGCTTGAAAAAAGGAAAAGCTTGTCATGGTCAAACTCTGCACATAAGGGACAGGAAGCTGGGAGCTGGAAGGGGATTGTCCCAAGCAGATGGGGGAGGGAAGGGCTCCCCACTGCTGACCAGAAAAGCCTTCACATCCTCTGCTCAGCCCCATGGCTCCATCCCAGGGCAGGCACAGCCCCAGCCAAACCCGTAACAGCTTCTAAAACTTTCTGATCAAACTTAGACCTTTGCTCACAGAAAAAAAAAACCAAAAAAAACCCAATAAAAAACCCAAAACCAGACACTAAAAAAACCAAGCTGTTTAAAAGCACAGGACTCCCCTAAGTGAACCTCCCTGTTTGCTCCTTGGAAGCTCTCAGAGCCATCTCTTCACGCTGCTAAAAGCAATGCTTTCACCTATTGCTGTCCCAGAGTGCCACCCCCGAGCCTGACAGACAGCAGCCTGCAGAAACTGGTGATTATTTCTCTTTTAAGGCAGGAACATGATGCCTTAATGTTATAATTAGGCCATGGTGAGAAGTCAAGAGTCCAGCAAAAAGCCCTGCTATCTCCAAATCCTCCCCGGCAGCTGCCTGGGACCTGCTGCAACTTCTGAGGTGAAAATCAATGGCAACAATGTTCTGGTTTCCTCAGGAAAGCCTAAATCAGACCATTATTACCACCAGCACAGATTTTACTGCCTTTCCCTCTTTTTCTCCAGCAGTTAATCCCATTAGTGGAAATCTCTGGGCTTCCAGATATTAGAAGTGCATTTTTCCAGATACTAGAAGTGAAAATTCCCCTTCATTTCAGCACTTCCCATCTCTCTCATGGTTCACTGAAAAGGCAGAAATCCCCTGGGAAAACTGTGATCTCCCTTCAGTTTGTCTCTTCCATGAGTTAGGTATTTTATCAAGGCTACGTTAAAGTACACAGAGACATTCAGACATTTCTAAGACAAGAGAAATTAGAGGAAGGGAAGATAATGCAGCCAACACAATTCCTGTCACTCCTGTCTGAGACAGCCCTGCATGACAACATGACTCAGAGCATCATTTTTCCTTAAGCCACCCTTTCTTGCCAAAGATTTTACTGCAGACAGCAAGGTGCCAGTGCTGAGGTGAATGTCAGAGTAGCAACTGCTTCATTCCTGGAATTTTTCTGATTAAACTACGTAGTCTTTTTTATTATCCTGAAGATGCCTTTCCTCTCTGTCATGCAACTTCCCCTGAACTGCTGGCCTGGATGGCCATGCCTGCATTCCTGAGCTGTGTGGAGCTCCACTGTGTGGTGTGGGCTGAACCAGGTGTCAAAAAGGATTTTGGCAAACCAGAAATTATTCAGAAGTGAGAGATTAGGCCAAAGCCCTGTATCTGATTCCTCACAGGCTGTGTTTCAGCACAGAAAGCCACCACCTGTGGTGGCCATGGAATGGCTGCTGTTGTCCCCTGTGATATTTAGATTAAGATATTAATAGAAGAAACTCCCATTAGAAGAGGGCTGAAAACTGAAAATTGAAGTATATTGGAAGAAAATTTAATTAGGATCTTTTAGTTCATCAGAGGGCTGTGGAATGAGTGTGAATGAACTTTCAGGGCTACAGAGACTTGGAGCTCCCAGAGGAATATTACTCCACAACTTTCCTTCAACATTTATAACGAAAATTCAGCTACAAAAAAAAAAGTGTGATAAACCTAAATTGAACTGAAGCAGCATATCTAATTTTTACAGTCTAGTTACTGCTACTATCAAATATTCATTTCTCCCAACAAGCAGGTAACTATGGCAACAAACACACCATAGCTGTATGAAAAGGTGCCAAGAAACAAAAAAAAAAAAGTGAAAATCTTTACATTTATCTCAGGGTTTTTTACCTTCTTTAGAATTACCGGCACAGTTATCAACTATTTAAAATATCTGCAAAGATTAATTTAGTAAAATATTATGAAGACACTGAACAACACAATGGGAAGGATCCCGTTCCTCTCTGAAAACTGCAATCAAAAGTAATTTCCAATTAAAATACTTTCTGACAAGAAGAAGAAAATTAATTTAAATTTTAGCTCTAGGACGAAAGGAGAACGAGCAACGTCATGTTTCATTTTCTTCAGCCTGTCACTTCAATTCTCCTTTGACGAGGACTTATTTTCAGATGATATAATTACAATCCTGAAATGGCAATTTTAAATACACAGGACAGATGTTTATTAAGTTGAAGTATACTTGGAATAAAATTTACTATTTCCCTTTGCTGTGGAAGCAAAGGTCGGATTCTGGGCCTTTTTTTTGTTGCAGTTCCTTAAAGCTGGAATATTTCCATGATTGTTAATGGAATTATTTCCCATTTCAAAGACTGGAAGTCTCCCTGCCATGGCACTGCCACTTATCTCAGCTGCAGTGTGAGTGTTACCTGGCCTAAATCTATTTTTAATGTTTATACAGGGCAACATCCCAATATAAATACGATAAAGAAAAATTAAGTGGCAAAAATATTCAATCCTTATGCTGAAACCAACTCATCTAGGGCAGCTTGTGGTCCAGGGTTCTTCAAATCATCAAATGAGCAGGGTCAGGCAAAAAATATTCTGAAGATATCAGATGTTGTTTGCCAAGGAAGAAAAGTCACCATTCATAAATCCTGCTCCTGTACCATCAGCCTACAAGGGAGAATTCATATTTCAGTATTTTAGATGCAGGAATCTGTTTGGGGATGGTGGGATAATATGGCACAAACTTAAAGTGTTTACAAATTACTTTTCTGAGTGAGCAATATCTTCCCTTAAAAGTGATTTATCTCTGGTCTCCAAGGAGTCAGCTCATACTTGTTCTGCAGGGAGAGTGATGCTTTCTGGATCTCCTCTCAAGGAAATAAAGTTTGCTTGGGAAGAAAGAAAGAAAGAAAAAAAAAAAAAAGCACAAGACAGATCAAATTAAAGATGTCACAAGCAAAATGTAAAAAACAATCAGTAAAACTGAGTTAGGGACACAAACAGCAGCACTGTGAGCACTGCCAGGGGATGCAGGGATGCCCCAGCAAGGGGAAATCAGAACCTGGGGATCTCTCCCAGCTGCATCCCACCAGCACAGCATGGACAGGAAGAACCAGGAGGGGCCCTCTGTGCTCAAGGGAACTTTGTGTCTGCACTAATCCAGTACAAAATCAGACATCTTAATTTATGCCTTCGATTTTGAGCTTCCAAAGGGTTTAAATGTACATAATGTGGGTGCAAAGGACAACGTTTACAAGTAAAAACAGACTCAGAGGCAGCCACTGCCTCACTAGGATGTTCCAGCTGTGTTTTAATTAAGACTTCAAATTTTGAGATTTATTTAATAGACAAAAAATTAAAAACAATCAGGCAAAAAGTTCTGGGAATGTTTTACAAGTGGAACACCAATGAATCCTCCAGTCCAGAAGAGAAGCAGAGGAGAATTTGATTAACATGAGTCATTATATTTATTCACATTCTGCTGTCTCAAATTACCTTTTAATTGATGCTCTGAGTATAGAACCAGAAAACTAAAAATTAATGTTATCCATGTAGACTAAGAGAGGTTTATTTTAACCTTGAAAAATGTTAAAAGCTTTGTAAAACTCTACAGACTGAAAATTAAAAGTTGAACACGCACACATTTTTAATTAATGTTATTTTAATTAGATACTCCAGCAGAAAAGAGAGTTAAATTTGTGTAGAATTTGGAGAGAAAGAAATTTCCCAGTTGATGGCATTAAGATACAACCTCCTACAAACCAGCATATCTTAAATGATTTTTGCTACATGCACTCTAAAAATAGAAAGTCATAAGAAAACAGGAAAGATAAAAGAAAGTGAAAATAAAATGAGAAAGATGTGTCTGTTGTCTGATGACATTTGGGGAATCAAAAGTAAAATCCTATTGGTGCTAGAGGAATTATCCCAAAATAACACACTGGGAAATTGGAATTATCCTAGCAGAACTAAAAATAACCACCTACATATTTGAAAATACCCTTTTCATGTTAAAAAAATAAATAAATCAGATTTAGCACCTCTGGGGTAACTCTTGTTGAGTCCCAAGTATTCCAAGCTGCAACTCCACCAAACTAAGCAATTATTCCTATAGTGACTTTGAAGTAATTCCATTTATTTTCAGTGCTAACTCTACTTGATTCGTGCTGACCACTTCCAGGTATTTTCCTTTCTGCTCTCTTCAGCATTGAGCATCCTGAAAGTATCAATACTTGTGTTAAAAAGTCAGACCTTGAAGATAAAATACCCAAAAGTTTTGTTGCTAAGCATTAACTGTGCTACCTTCACACTACTTCTACAGCAGGAAGTTCATCTTGTCCAGCCAGGAAAAATTGTTTGGAAAAGGGAAACTTTCAGGAAAAAAAAATGGGATTCATCAACAGTGATGCACTTCTGCTTTTTGGAGTCATATTCCTTGGCCCCAAGCAAGGGCTGAAAAACATTGCCAGAGAGAATCTTTCAGATTTTTCTCACCTTTTGGCACCTCTTAGTCTACATGAATAACATTAATTTTTAGTTTGCTGTTTATGTATTCACCCACCTACCTCTATTCCTGAACTGAAACACCTGCCCCAAACAAGTACAAAATGCATGGTGTGTCCCCAGTCTAGAATTTCTAAGTTTTCCTATCTCCAGTCATAGATGAACTTTGAAAATCATCATGCTCTTAGCTTTATTAGTTCTAGCAGAGTATGTGCCAGCATTTAGCAATTAATCAGCTCCTCTGCAAAATCTGCAACTGGAGGCTTTTTTTATTTTAAGTCCACCACTTCTTTTTGTCTTCTTAGACAGCCATTTGTCACAGCGGGATTTTCACATCTCAACATTCATAAAAAAAAAAAAAAAGAAATAAACTCTCACCAAAAAAAGACATTTCCATCATCAGCCTCTATTCAAAATATATGGGCAGCTGATATCATGTTTTGTGTCACTCTTTGTAAGTGCCTTGAAGATGATATTTTTTAAATCTCCCTGCAATACATCAGTGTCAGAGAAACTCAGGATGTTTGGATGAGTGACATTTCTAGAGGATCAGCAAACTATCTGCCACAGGAGGTAGTGATACCCAAACTCTGAACCCAAAACATCAGAGGGAGAATATAAATATTCCTTAGTGCAGCTACAGAGAGCTGCAGGTTTGGAAAATCACATTCATCATCTTGTGGGAAATGTGGAGATTTTCCAGGAAGCAAACCATGAGAGTTAAAATGATGGTTGGAGCCATCAATAGCTCAGAATCCCCTGAGTGCATAACAAACTTGGGCAATGAAGAGCCAGTAGCCCACCTACAAAATAGATCCTGATGATGAACCAGGAGTGCTCCTTTCCTCCTTGTCAGAGGGAAACACAGACAAAGCAAGGAAAAGATTCCTTTGGGAGCTATCTTGGGATTCCTTGGAGAGGAAGGAAATGTCCTTGCTCTGCCTTGAAGTGGTAATTTATCCACCTGCAAGCTCCAGGTTGAAAAGTTTGCCAAGGACACACAGCAATTATCCCAGATTTTATTGCATGAAGCCATAAAGCAGCACCTACACGTGGCTGCTGGCCAGCAGAGCTGCAGGGGGATGCCCTGGGGGCTGTAATTACCAGAAGATTCTCCCTGCAAAGTTGTTTCCAACAAACCAGAGTTCAGGACTGCAACACACACAGAGGGGCCAGGGCAGGGCTTTGGGGGCATCTCCAGAGGGTTTGGCTCTGGGTTTGGCTGTTCCAGGGGAAAAGGCAAATGCAAAACACAGAGCACAAGCAGCAGCTGCTGCAGGGAGCTGTTCATTCACCAAGACAGCAAATGTGGCTGCTCATCCAAGGGCTGCCATTTGTCCACAAGTGGGATCCTCACATGTTTGCCCTTGGATGGGGAGAAAAGCCACCCAGTGGTTTCTGTGCCTCGGGGTCTGGGAATTGCATTTCCTGCCCAGGAGGAGACAGGAACATCGTGCTGGAATGGCTCCTGTGAGCCCCTGGGGTGAGGTGCTCATCCCTCATGGATTTTTATAGGAAAGGAACTCTGGTCCTACTGTTGTCAAATACTTTTCTTTCTTTCTTAATCAGGCTATCAAGCTATGTGTTGAGTTAAATTAAATTAGAAATTCTCCAGCAAGGCCATGAAAGATTTGTAGGAATTCTGACACTACAGCTTCAAACAGATCAGATTTGTTTTTTTAATGAACATACATATTCTCTCATGTTCTCTCAATGGGAGCTTTTTCTCTTTGTAACGTGAATCATACTACTCATATTTTGACATATAATTTTTACTTTTATTTCTCCTTTGCACAGCTTCTTTCAGATTCAAGAACAGGTTAATGAGCTTTCTCATCAAAAACATAATAGGAATCAAACTAGGAATTACTGGTAAACTAAGATTTTTTTTCCCCTCACTGTAGGCATTTAAACCCAAATACTGAAAAATTGACCATAAAATTAACTTTAAAAAAGATTTTACATGTCACTAAGAAGCACTTTCAATCTTTGTGTCCATTTTTCCATAAGTAACATAATTGGAAGATTCCCCCCCATTTCTAATATTTCAGATATAATGAGCTATGGAATATTCTCTGAAAAGAGACCAAAGGCCCATGAGTTTCCCTCAGACTCAAGACCCTCTGCTGCTTATGTTTACAAGCACCAGAAAGCAAAATGTAAGAAATGCATTAACCAAGGGGAAATGGTGCATACCTTGTTTATCTTTTATTTCAAGCAGAAAGAAATATGAGCTATTGCCATATCTGTTGATAAAACCCCTTAAACCATAGAAACTGAGGTTCAGCTCTAGAATTTACCGTACTGCAAAACAAGTTAAAGGTGTGCAAGTGGGAATTTTGTCAGAGAAGACAAGACAAAATGATACAATTATTCCAACTCAGAGCTGATATGCTCCAAGGTATATGTTTTCCCACAATTGCTGTAAATATGAATATTTTAGAGGTTAATACGAAGATCAAATGTGGAATGCATTTGCTGAAAAGATTAATATCTTTTCATTAAAAATCAGAGTGCACTGTTGGTTCAGCATTTGCATTTAGATGGAGTAGGTAATAAGTATATTGACTGCTTAAGACACCTATCACCAAAACGGAAAATACGAATAAAAAGGTGGTGTCCACATGCAGAAGTGGACGAGATTTCTCTAATTTCCACTGCTACCCCTTCAGAGAAGTTAAGCCCTTTGAACCCCAGTGCAGTGATTTACTCATGCCAGCAGAGCTGGTTCATGCTGCAAAGAACATTTCTGCCCCACGCCAGCAGTGTGCTGCTGGATATGGAGCAGGGGGCTGCTGTTCACTTGAAAAATTGCCACCCACTGTACACCACACATCACTCACAGCCAGGAGGGGCACTGGCTGGCTGTTGTACTCTGCTTTTTGCTGTAGATGTGGTTCAAATCCCAGACTCTGGGTAAGAGGGAGGTTCAGCTGACTGTTACAGAGTCAAAAGAGGGTTGGGACCTCTGGACGTTTCCCAGTCCAATCCCCTGCCAAGGTAGGGCTGTTGCTCCATTCAACAAGAAAAGCGTCCAGGTAGGGCTGGGACATCCTCAGAGGAGACTCCACACCCTCCATGGGCAGCTGTTCCAGTGCTCTGCTCCCTCCAGGGAAAATTATTCCTCATGTTGAGGTGGAACTTCTTGAGTTTTAATTTACGGCCATTGCTCCTTGACCTGCAGCTGAACCCCACCAAAAAGAGTCTGGGACCATTCTCTTGGAAATATATGTAAGGATTGATGGGATCCCAAATCACCTTCCCTTCTTCAGAGTAACCAGACCCAGCTCCAGCAGCCTCCCCTCACCAAGGAGCTGCTCCAGACCCCAAAGCTTCTCTGTAATTGTGAGCAGCTCTCACAAACACCAGCACTGTGGGCAGAGGTAACTCCAGCTTTCTCACAGTTTATGGCAAAACGCTTTCAGCTCCATTTTCCCAAGTCACAAAGAGAGGAAGAAGTATTTATTATTCAAACCACGGCAGATTGATGCACCAGGATTGGTTCAAATGGTCTCAGAACACAGCAGCTGCTTCCTGAGCCTGTGGAAGCCCACCAGTGTCAGCCCCACTGCAGAACACACATTTCACTCACCCCAGTCCAGCCCAGGGTCTCTCACAACCACACAACACTTGAACTGGTTTCCTTGGGGTGTTTAAAAACAGTGTGCCAGCCCACAGATCAGCATGCAGCAGACAGCTCAAACCATTTGTTAACTTGAACTCAAATTAGGCACAGCAGTTCCCATCAAAAGCAAAGGCAGGTTACTTCTCAAACTGTGAGAAGTAAATATTTCACTTAAGCAACTGTGGTGACAGCTTTCTTTTAGTGCTTTAGTCATGAAGTTTACACAAATCGCAGCTACTTTCCTATAGAGCAGAGTCTGTAACACTGGCAAAACAGCATTGGGGGCAAGCAGAAAACCCAATTCCTGACCCAGAAAGGAATTTTCAGAGTGGATTCTACAAGGCCACAAGTGTTTTCTTCACTTATGCACACGAGGAGCATTATTTTCCTCTCACTGCAGGGAAGTGTCACTTTGAACTGGAGGCTCCATCTCTGAAATTTAGGACATTTCCTCAAGGTTTCTTCCCGACTTCTTCCCCTCCCCCTGTTTTTCTTGTTTTTTTTACTCTCTTTCCCTGTTGTGCTCTATTTCGTGTCATTTAGACCATATATTTTGATGGAGGGCATCCTTCTCCTCTGAATTTATGAATCAAAATGTATTCTCCAACAGATACCTGGAGGTATAATTTGCCCCTTAACACTCTTCAATCTTTATTACTGACACATTCAAGGATGCCTAACTCTCACAAGAAAAAAAAAAAAAAACAACAACCCACATAAATCTTCAAAAATGTGTCCTTACCTGCCTTCTGAAAATGAAAATGGATGTTCTTTGAGAAATTACCTGAGTTTTGCTTTAAACCCCCAGGACCATGCACTTTTGGAAACAATTTTGAATCTAAAAAATTTATAAATAAAAATCTGCTGGTGTATAAATACAAATCCTGCACTGTGCTGTTCCCTTGGAGGCAAGGAGCATCCCCTCAGTGTGATGCTGGATGGAGGCTGGGGGGTTCCTGCACTCCCTTTTTGTGCAGACAGGACAGAAGGAATTTTCTGTAGGTGCTATTCCATTATGGAAACAGCTCCAAAGCAACTCCATCACCCATCCCTGCCCCATCAAACACCCAGGCAATTCCTTACAGGGAGCATCCCTGTCTCCAAACTCCCCATTTAGCAACAGACCTAATAAACGAGAGTCACAGAAAAAGAAATTTTGAAGATTTGTAGGAATTTAATAGAATTCTCTTCACATTAAGCTGGTCCTTCATTGCTTTCATAAAATGGTCCATAAAGTCCTCCATAAGATGCACAGTTGGACTTGACCAGAAACAAGTTAATTCTCTCCCCTTTTAAATTTTATTTTATTTTGAAAGTATTTACTTAGAAATAACTTTTCTTTTCCTGATAATACTTTAGAAATAAAAACATTCTTTCATTTTTGTCTCTTAATTTTGTTAACATAGATGTTTACTAACGCAAACTAAGAATCTCCCACTTGTATAATTGTATTTTAAAACTGAGCTCTTGAGATACCCGAACTTTATTTAATTTTTATGTCTGTATTTTGATTATTTGCTCTAGAACAAGAATTTCTAGGCTATGCCATAGCTCCATTTCTGAAAATGCTGAAGCATGGTGAAACAATATGAACTATCCAGTATGGGCAAAACCTGCCAGATGTTTTCTATGTCTACATCTCAGTCTCCTCCATCTGGCAGAACCTCCAGTGTCCTGTTCCCTCTGGTGCACAAACATGAAATAAATCACACTTAAAATGAAAAAAAAAACCCAACAAAACAAAACAACCAAACCCACACCTCAGACAATTTCTATTCAGCTAATTTGTCTTAAATGTGGTGAAGTTTCCCAAAAGCATCAAGGACCAAGCAGTGGTAAATGTTACAGAGAGATGGAAAACAGGAGTCATTTTAGTGTTTCAACATGCTTTGAAAGAGTTCATATCTATCCTAGAGAAATTTTTGCTTTAATTCCTAATTGTGTCTTTTTTTTGCTTTAATTCCTAATTCCTAATTCCTAATTGGTGTCTAGGGCTGCTGCAGCTTTAAAGAGCACGCCTACAATCCCAGGCAGTTGGTGACCCAGTCAAAGGTTTAAGTAAAAACTAAGAGAAGCTGCTGTTTGAACTGGAACTAATGAATAGTTAGGACCAGTTTTTGCAGTGTCTGGACTGTGGAATTCCCCAGCACAATCTCACTTTCCCCCCACCCCTCATACAAAGGGATGTGGATCTTCATGAGCTACACCTGCAAAAGCTGCTGCCTCAAATCCCAGACATCAAACAGGATCAGCTGAGCTGCTCTCAACACCCATTCTCTTTTCCAAGGAGAGGAAAACCTCATGGAAGGGTTTGCTGCTTCCTCTGTGTGTCTATTATAGCATGTTGCCCTCTGAGATGCCAAGAACAGCAAGATAAGAATTACTGAGAAAAAACCACTCCTGTCTCACAAATTCTCCTTCATGGGGATTTTGTCCCCAATCTCCAGTTTGTGTCCTCTGGTGTTTCACACCTTCAAGCAAGGCTTTCAGGGGAAAGCACACTTCTTCCTCCCATGTTTCTACAACACATTTCGTGTGAGATTGTAGCAAGGAGCCAAAACATTCAGGATTCACACAGGTTCCCTATAAAAAGGCACTCATACCAGCAGTTATCCTGCAGAGGAATGGCACATGGTACTCCCTCCAGCCCAAGACCTTTCCAGAAAGTCACTCACTCAAGCCTGGTGATGTGTAGACACCTTGTTCCCCAAGCAGGAATCCAGTCAGACATTTCCTCCTCCCAAACTACTCAGACATTTCCTCCTCCGCGTTTTGCTCCCCTCTGTCCCCACCTCACCCAGACAGTATTTTATAATAATTCAATTTCATGAGCCACACAAAATTACCTAAGAGTTATTTATATAACATCAATATCAAATTGGCACTCAGATTTTTTTTTTTGTCTACTGGCTTGTCTCTAAAAGCTGCAATTATGGTTAAAAATACAAGTTATACATCTTTGACCATGAATGGCAACTCCATAGATATGAAAAAGGAGGCCTGACCACCAGTTTCTACTCCAGACAAATGGGCAGGAAGGGGAAGAGGCTGAACCCACAAAGATAGGAGACAGCATAGAGCATCTTGTGAAAAAATAAACATCCTTTTTGCCAAGCCTTTCCCCTGACAAGACAAAGTGAGACTGGATTTTAACAGCAGAAAACCCTTAGTTTTAGTGTTAAAATTGTACACAGCTGCACATTTTGGCTTGCAAACCACTCAGATTCGGAACAACAACAACAAAAATTACTCTGGAGTTTCAACAAGATCACAGCTTATCATCTCACCTTCAAAGTAAAGGTATTGAATTGATTATTATTAAAAATCCTGAGGAATTCAGATCCTGCTCTCAGGATATATTACCCAGCCATAACACCCATTCAGCTGAGGCCAGGTTTCTTGCATGGAGACAGCATCACAATTTCATGAATCACCAGTGACCTTTGCAAGGCACTGGGAAAAGCAGCCACGTTCATTCCCTTCCATTGATTTTCTAATTTTGAGTAAATTGGTTTAATCTGGGGAATGGTTATCTATGAGGAATAAAAATACCTAAAACTGTCTTTAGAAAACAGTAAAAAGCTTTTGAACTGAAACAATGAGTTTGGAAAGGAAACTTGAGGGGACAAAAGGTAGTGATTTCATAAACTTTAACTTGGGCACCATTCTGAGGCCAGCCACCCAAATATGAATAAAATTAGAATCTCTAAGTTTCAAAGCACAGACTTCAGTTTCACCCTTAGTTTTACTGCACTGTGTGCCTGCTGTCTATGCCTGATTTACCCATGAAATCCTTGCTGTTGGAAAACCTGTAGAAAAAAACTACTCACCTAAAAAGGGAAATGTATGGGGAGCATTTTCATCTGGTACAATGAAAAATAATGTGCTGAATATTGAGAACATTGGACAGTCCTGAGTCTAATCAACTTAGAAGACAAGCTCAGTGACTCAGCACACACCTGAAACATCCTGCAAGAACAGAATTTGGATGTCTGCAGGCATCTCAGAGCACTGAGGGCTGCTTCATCAAAGGAAATTGTGATTTATAGAGTAACTCTTTTTGGTGCCAAGATTTTATATATTATGGTATCTAAACCTTTGGATTAACAGATTGCCTCTATTTTATTATCTTCTGAACATTAAATGATCATACCTAAGCTGTCTTTGCCATCAATTTATGCTTTCATAATGTTAATGATCTGTTATAAGCATAGATTTTGGCACTACAGCAATTCACCTTAAAGCTACCTAAGGATTACCTGTTCCTTTCCTACCCCTTTTTGTATTTTCTTTTTATGGCTATGGGGTACCAAGTTAATTAGTTCATTAAGTCCACTCATAAAAATATTCTAGGAGAGATATAGAGCACTAAATGAATAATCTCAGAGTGAGCAATATGCACAATTAGCTCTGGGTGTCAATTACTAAGTTGAATTCCATGTAATCCTGAGATCTTCTCTCTCACCACACAAAGCTAAAGGTCTCACACAGAAATTATGGACTACTAAATTTATAAACACTGACCAGAGCTTAGAACTTCTTAGGGCCAAGTGGGAAATGAAAGAATTCTTAAAATCTGAGCATCTGAATTCCTACACTGATGCCTTAAGTTTTAGCTATTATATTTTTTTAGATTCTGGGCTGTTTTAGTGGGCAGTTTTAGGTCCCATATTCAGTGCTACTGAGCTCTCTTCACAGAGCAGGGACACAAAACAATTCCTGCTCCAGCCTGGGACCAAGGACAACTTTCAGGCCCAAGAACAAAACCAAGGGTGAAGGGAGAAGGAAAAACAAGGGGGATGGAGCT
>VYXF01000356.1:823028-906759 GCA_013397295.1 Polioptila caerulea
GCCCAAGAACAAAACCAACGGTGAAGGGAGAAGGAAAACCAAGGAGGATGGAGCTTCCTAACCTGGAGCTGGAATTGGACAATGAACTGCAATGTGCTGATGGAGCAGAATTTATCAAAGTGTGAGACCTTGTGATTGGGTGTCAATTTTGTGCCCATTTTGCGTTCACCTTGGCTGTGGCTCTGGCACTGCCCAGGTGTGCCCAGTGAGGCCTTTTAATAAATCCCTGCTTTATCCTTTGCTCTGTCTGGTCTCTCCTCTAGGCCAGCGTCCAGAAGGCACCAACACAACAACACCCAGAACCTCCCGTCGCGACCCAGAAGAAGATTGGAGGCACAACCATTAAAATGTGAGACTGGAGATAGCAAAGTGCTCCCTTACCTCCCTGTCCAGCAGCGCAGGGGGCACCACGGTGACAATGTCTCCCTTCTCTGGGTCGATGTAGAACATGTTTGGGGAGGGTTTGGTGGGGGTCTGTCTGAGGATGTTGTAGCGCAGGAGGGCGTTGTCCGTGCTGGCGTCGTCGGCGTCGAACGCTGCCATGCGCATCACCGTGGTTCCTGGGGAAAGGGAACACAGCAGGCACTGAGCAAAAAAACCTCTCCAACTGAGCTGCCCCCACCTGGGCCAGCCAGGGGGGTCCAATCTACCAACACCACTGAGTAGTTCCACCTGATGTTTAGGTTGCACCGGTGTTTGCATTGTCTTTGCTTGTTACTCAGGCAACAGGAGACTCGTGTGCCCTAACACAGATTCCCTGAATCTCTGTGCTTTGAAGCCATCCACAGTAGCTGCATTTCACTAAATGAACTACAGGTGTATCTCTTCCACTTTAATTTCTGCAGGCACAAAGTCCTGCAGAAGTCCTGCACTCCACAAAGTGGCTACAATGAAAACAACAATTCGGAAATAACAGCAAGGTCTCTGTTTCCACTGTAAAGTGTTGCAGTACAAAATGTATAGGATGCAATTTCTGTCAATAAGAAATATAATTATTAAAGCCTGCATTGTTCTCATTTTAATTTATACAAGTTTATGAGCTTGCTTTTTGAACATCAATAAGCTCTCCATCTCTATTGCCCCGCTGTCCTTCCAGTGCTGAAGGTTTCTCTGACAGGAAATTCCCCGAGCACACAGTGCTGCTGCAGAGAGCAATAAGGGAAATGCAGTTCCCTGCACAGATTCTTAAATGCTGTGCAGAGGAAAAACCTCACTCTGCTTCTTTATCACAGTTAATAGAGAGAGGAACGAGCTGCTGCCAGCCCTGTGCTTAGGAGGGGAGCACATCCTGCATCCCTGGATCAAGGATTTTCCTCTCCCCCAAACAGGCAGCTCAGAGGATGACACAGCCTGCAACATTCTGCCAGCATTTTATCAGCTTTGTACAGTACATTGAGAAACAAAGAAAGGGTGTAATGGGACACCTGGGCTGAACTGTGAGATCTTCACCCCTAGAACAAAATTATTTCTTCATCAGTTCATCTATAATTGTAAATGTGAGCATTAGTTTGCAAAGCAATCTAACTAAATGTAGAGTCACAGCAAGATTAAACATTTCTGGTAACATTGAGCTGAAGACAGAATGAGACTTCACCAAATAACAAAAATCTCATGATTAAATCAAGAAATTCTTTTCAATACTGAATCAACATTAAGTAACAGATTAATATGAGATATTAGCAAATTATAAAGTAAGGAATCTACGGAGGGATCCAGTCTTTGGCCTAAAAATCCCAGCTGAAGCAATTTATCAGATTCTGTGATCTACAGCATTTCCATTGAAGTAACTTTGCACTGACACCATCATCTCAGGTGTGAATCAGAGTGAGCCAGAATTCTTTGTTACACATTAATTCCTCTGTGGGAACTCACCCTTTCTTTTCCCCACACACTGGGCGAGTATTATTTTAAGCTATTATGATCAACATATTTTAAAGACCATAGGATCCATTTCCAGTATTCACAGAGACTTCTGTGGCAAAATGACTGTGAGAGGTTAAAACCTGACACAGACAAGGCCTAAGACATTACATTGCAAGTGCCTCAATAACAGACATATGTATCATTCATGTCCAGTGGGTTTATTTTCTTTCTGAAGGTCTTGGATTTAAAAAATCAAATAAAAATGAAATATTGTGGTAAAAATAAAAACAAAGCCAGTCTCATTTATAGACTGACATAACAACTGTCTGTTCACTGTTAAACAAACTCAACTGGCTTGTTTAGATACATATCTTCTGTTTTTCCCCCCCATTTTATTGTAGTTCCCAGAGTACAGAGTGTTGCCTCTTCTTGTAGTGACCTTGAATATAAGCTCTCAAGGGTTTTATTTCATTGCTACTTCGGGCAGAGTTACCCTCTTGAGAAAAATAACAGAGACCTGACAGTATGTTGGTTTTATTCAGCAGTGATTAAAGGTCAAACAGCTCAAAAAGAAGCTTACCACTGGATACCATGCCATGTTTTCCAGTGTTACAAGATGATCCCAGCCCTGATATTTTCACCTACTTGGTGTGAGACTGATTCAGAAGAAAAGAGAGGAAAGAACTGCTTTCATTTTTGGGGAATTAAGATTCACCCCTTTTTTTCACAAGTACAGCACAATGTGCTGTTTTTAATAATTTATCACATTTTTGAGAAGATTTTTTTATATCAGATTTTTTTATATTCACAAGGGTCTCCCAATCACAAGTTTCAGTGAAATAAATAAGGACTAAGGCAAATCTTCAAGGGATCTTAAAGAGTGCCCAAGTTGAAGTGAAATTAAATGGGTTTCAGTACACAATGGTTTCCTGAAGAAGGCACTTCAGTAAGATGCCAGGCTCAAGTACAGTAGAAAACATTTTGAATGAATACACAGTTGATATTATTATTAATCTATTAGATGACACTCAGCAGAGATTTATAAACTTATTACAATATATATTCAAGTAGAAATCCTATTTATACAGTTGTCCTACTGAAATATTTCTGATGATAAAACAGTGGAAGGCAAATGTAAATTTTAAGATCTGATGTAAATCCCCTAATATCTCATTTCTCTGGCATAGAACTGGTTTAACACAATAGCTGAATCTGATTCTGACTTGCCAGCTGCAGTTCTTTAACCTTTCAACTCACTAGACATTATCTTGTTCCCTGCAATCATTCCTTTGGTGCATACAGATAAGAATTCCAGCCACTCAGATGAGCAGAATTTTACATTCATTTTGCATAGAGATGCCAGCTCCAGGAGGAAAGCTGGAGAGAATTAGATATATCTTCTTGCTATGCTTCTTCTTTCAAAAGTTTTGTGCTATTGGTTTCTGGCTGCCATCAAAGTGGCATTTAAATCTAATTTTAAAGTTATTCTAGTCTCATAAGTTCTCATTATGTGTAAAAATGCACAGAGAATGTGGGGTTATCTTTAGAAGTTATGTATTAGTACTGGTTGTGTCTGGTTTTTGTTGGGAAATCAATGCAGAAAACTCCAGCCCTATGTGTTTCATATTTGTGGCTGCTGCCTCAAAAATCACAAGAGCTTTAATCCAGCAGTTAAAGCATACACCTAGAACCCTTTGGAGAAGTCTAAAAGCTGCACTTCCAGGGGAGAAATTCCCTAACCTAACTGAGGTGTCCACAGAGAGAATACAAATGACAAATTGGGATTGTACCACTACAAAGGATAATGTTTCTATAGAGATCTCCCTAAAAGAACAGAGGCCCAAATGTATGTTCTGAAAGGCTCTGCAACAGGCATCCAGTCCAAAAGAGCTTCATTCAAGATGTACACTTCTTCAGTGTTTCTCCTTCATCATAAACTTTTATTCTTCATAAAAGATTCATTTCCCCAGGCCCATAAACTGCCTACATCTAATTCAGTGTCGTTTTACAAATACTTCCACTCCTGGCATCAATCAAATGCAGCTGGCTTTCAAACCACAAAACAACAGCTTGCTGCATTATTGTGTTAAACAATGTATACAAACTGGTCAGGCCTGGGAAGGAAAGTCTGCAAAATCAGCAACTTCTTCCTTGTGCCGATGACGCACAGAGACCCACGGAGGAAACTCTCCCAGGAAAGCTGCAGTCGTGTCTTGGTGTGCCTCAATACTCAGAGTCTGTCACAATTCCTGGGCAGAACCACTCAGAATTCCCAGAGTCAGTCAGAGCCTCCCAGAGCTCCTTGCTGGTCAGACACAGATCCCACTCCAGAGGCTGCAGCTCTCAGTGTGTTGATTATTTGGAAATATTGGCAAAATCTCCCCTTAGGCACCGAGAATTAAAATATAACACATGCACAGTTTTGGAGTGATTGGAACAGAGGGTTCCTTTGGAAAATCTCTTTTGAATTTTATCAATAACCTCTCAATAACCTGTCTCACTATTTTTTTCTTTTCTTTCTTTTTTCTGCCCAGATGTCAAGAGAACATTAATGCTGAACTTTTGTTTTTACTTTATGCAGCTGTTGGGTTTAAAATAAGGACTACAGGGAAGTTAGGCTTATCTCTAGCCTGGTGAAATGTGAACAAATGTCTCAGGCCTACAGCTCTAAGAGAAGACTGAGTTTGAAGACCAACAACAAAATATTTCAGTTCAAGGACTGAAAAATTTTAACTTTATGAGAGCTACAGAGCTCAAAAACTTCACCATGGACTTTTCCCAGCCAATTTTTACTCTTTCTGTGGTTCTGTACCGAGTGTTCAGTACATTAAATGTTTTCTACATGTGTTAGAGAAAGAGAAGGGTTGATTCTCTTAATTAACATAACTGCACTGAAGAGTTGTGTTTCCACCTTCTCCACAAGTTCAGACAACGATCAGTTGTACAATGGTGTGTTTTCCAAAAGTGCAGTTATTTTAACCCCAGAAGGAGGACAAAGAGTAAAAAATGGGATGAAGAAGGAAGAAATCAAGAGGGTTACCTGTATCTCTAGAGTCCAACTTTCAGAAACTGGAACAAAGCAGGAAGCCCTCCTGACAATGTTTTCATCATAACTAATTGCATGTTTGATTATCATTCTGTACTTTAAGACAAAAGGCCCATGGGGAACAAAACAAGTATAAGAAGAAAGGTTTATTATGGTTCCAATCAAGAGCATTTGAATTGCAATTATGTGTATCATTAAAAACTTGAAGGCCTTGCTCAATAAAGAAGACATTTAGTAAGAATTATTGAGTTCAGACTTGTAGCATATTTTATATTTGTACAGAGCAATAATTTTCTACCCTGTAGGGCTTCCTCACATTCTCTATTTAGATAGTCTGGCAAGTTCTTTTAACCTCTAGATTAGATGGCATCACTGAGCACTGCCATTGTACCGCAGCCAGCAGGACTGGAAGGGTGAACTGGTGAACTGTCAGCTGTGGAACGAATAATAAACAAACTTCTCCCAGTACACAAAAGAAACTTCAGTAATACTAAGTAGAGATGAAGAACTGTCAAGAATTGTTGCTATCTATAGAGAGCTAATGCAGTCAGAAGCATATAAATTGAGTAAGAAATAATGGGACATTCCTAGCTGAATGTTATGACAGAACAGAGAAGATGTATGGGCAGGTCAACCTTTAGCAATACTGGTATTTAACCTTTCTTCCCATGAGCAGCACAGTTGTTTTGGCAGAATGAATTATTCACTCCTGGGATGTTTGGAACATGTCCCCAGCCACACTGCAGCCACTGTCACATCGTGAGAACAATGTGAAGAGCTCTCAGGTATTTTCTGCTCCAGGCCAGACATTGATCTATGAAATGTCACTAAGGGAATTTGCATTAGCTGGAGTTATGTGACATGGATCGTACTTTGGTGTGTTGTATTTTGTCTGCAGTGCTGTGGATGTTTCCTTCTTTAGGGTAAAATTGTGTGGTGAAAACATGGAAAATTGTTAGCCCCACTCAGGATTCCCAAATTGTGTTTATTTTCTGTACACACCAGGTTATGATGTTTTGTGGTAGCATATTCATACTGAAATTTATCTCAATTTTGTGCAGATACAAGAAATTGTGAAGAATGCAATTTATTCTTTCAAGAACACTGAGATCCCCTTCACAGATTTTGTCTTGTACAAAACTCATGATCCACAAACAAGATAACCTACATTTTAGACTCTCTGCATCTTCTCACAACACAAAGGAAAAAAAAAAAAAGATTAAAAATGTGTGGAGACTTTTGTCTTATAGACTACAGATAGCACGAAACAGGTATTTGTGTGAGGAGTAAAATCAATGAAGTCTAATTTCCTATCTGGTACTGTCCAAAATTCATCCCTGAATAGATAAGATGGTGTCTTTTAGAGGGATCACACAAACAGACCAGCTGTAGATCAGCCTTCCCCTCAGCAGTTCCCCCAGTTCTACTCATCACTGTTCCCCCTTCAGCAAACAATCCTTCCCTGCCCAGGCAAGGGGAATCCTTCACACTTGCTCATTTGCAGTCTCTCCAGATGGACTGGGAATTGCAAGCTTAGTAAAAAAGGACTTAGGACAACGGAGATGCAGCAGAAAAAAACCCCAATCTTCTTCCTCCAGATATAAACAGTTTTAAGCAAATCACCAAAGATTTTCTCTTAACCAGGATTCTCTCTAAGTAAAAATGTCACCCTCTCATGTCTGTTTCCCTTTTGACCAGCAAAGTTTATTAAGAAAAGGCATGAATTACTTCCTGGCTCATGACCATAAGCTATAAAATGTCCCACTGTTCTAATATTCTAAGTGCCAATTCATAACATAATCTTATATGTCAGATCCCATAATTCATAAAGCAGTATAACACATTCTCTTGAAGTAAATGGTTTAATGTAAATGATGATATGCATTGAACATCTCACAGCAGGAGAACATGACAGAGCAGTGATTTATGAATGAAAGAATATCTATTCAACATACAAAGAGCAAGATTCAGCCCCAGGCATGAAAAACACAAAGGGCCCACATTTTCTCTGGAGTCTGACTAGCACTAGAAATCAATCAGAATAATCACAGCAAATAGAGAAGGGATGAGACACAGAAACATCTTTAAAATCAACCCGTAAAAACAAGGCAGGACCATTCTCAGAAGAGACACACAAGCACACTGGCTCCTCTGCTGCAAGGTCAGAGGGACAAACCTGCAGAGTGCCTGTGCAGCCTCTCACCACCAGTGCATTTGGCCAGCACTGCAGAAAGGCAGCCCAAATCCCAAGAGGAGTTTGGTCCATGCCACCTGAACTCCAGGGGAGGTGGGGGGTGCTGAGCTCTTCCCTCTGCTTTTATAAAACCCTCAGAGGAAAAATGCCCAAGACTCGACCCCTCCTGCCCAAAGTGCCCTGAGCCCTTGCGTCTGAACTGCCTGGCTGAAGCTTTTTGTCAGGGATGCTTACAGCTCACATGATGCACTGTGCTGTTTTCCCAGGTCCCATGTAAAATTGGAATTGCCTGCAATCATTCAAATTTGATTTCAGGCATATGCAAGCTGTTTAAATGCAGATGCAAGCCTTATAGTCAAGGGCAAGCAGAGAGCCTACTAAAAATATATATTCTGCATTTATTTCCGTTTTATAATCCAAATGTTTTCTTTTTGCTTTTCTTTACCTTTTCCTTGTGAGTTTCCCATTCTTTACCTTTCCCTCTTTTTCTGGATGGTAGAGTTCTGCCAGAGCAATGCAAATCGCTAATAGACAGCAATTTTTAAAGTCATACAAATTAAGCCTGATGTAAATTTCATATCCAGAAATACCCATGAGAAATCACCCCTTGAATGTGGTAGAAAGCTTCCTCTAAATTTCATGACAAAAAATAAACCAGGAAAAAAATTGATTAATCATTTAACTTTCACCCCCCAAAAAGAAGCTAATAGCCAGTTTCTCCCAACCTCTAAGCAGGGTGGCATTCTTAATCAAGATAAATGTAGAAAACAAAATAGAGGTTTCAGAGACTTCACTTAGGTTAGTAAAAAGGGATTGACAATTATTTGCATTCTGAGCTTCTGGGAGAGAACTGACCATCTTTCACTCCAAAGCCACTTTTACCTTGTCTCCATCCAGGCCTGTCAAGCAGAATTAGAATTCTGGATATTTACAGGAATGGCAACAGAACCAAGTACAGATCCTTGTCTTAGCCCTTATTAAACCAAACACTGCTGATCACCAGGAACTCAGTTCACATCCATCAGGCCAGGAGAGACTCTGGATTTGGAGACCAAACTGCACTCCCCAGTTCCTGGTAAACAGCCTGGGTATATCTAATCTTACAACCCTTTCTCAGTGTCCTTTGGAAAGGAAACCTGGGGCACTGCTAGGGAGGGAACAGCAGTGTCTTTTAAATAAGGAGTATATTAAAATTAATTATGCTTGATAATGAAAATGAGAAAAATATTTTTCCTTTCATTCCAAAACCAAGTTGTTCCAAATTGGGGAAAAAAAACCCTAAAAATGAGACAGTGTTTTGTATGGACACTAAGTGACTATTTTTTAAAAACACTAAAAATTACAGTCAGTGAGAAGTGGGTAATAAGAAGCCCAGGCTACACTCTGTGTGTATATTCTGCATTAGGGCTTGGTCCAGAACAACAACAGAATGGAGAGATTTTTCTAAGAAGGGAACATTTTCACAGATTTCAATAATCTTTTGATCAGGGCCACACTCACAGATGGAAGATCTCACTCCATAAATTACCTACTTTTATAAAGGAATTGACTGACTTCTTACAAATATAAGTAAGGCAGCAATTACACTCCCCTGTCTTGGTGGGCTTTAATCAAAACCACGTCATTACTTCACAGAAATCACTTTGCACTGCTCTGTGTCCGAGTGAGGTGCCCTGGCATCCTTCCTGATTAAAAAGTAATAATATTACATTTTAAAAAGATCTCTTAGTGCAAGGTCAATCTCCCCCAACTGGAAATGATTTTTGAGACAGTGGGCCAGCATTTCTGTTGATCTAATTCAGCCCAGCATTACTAAAGCAAAGATTTATCTTAAGAGAAGCTGTGGAATACAGGATTGATCTTGAAGGTCTGTATTAGGTACACACAGTATTACATTGCCTTTATTCCCTTTTTACCTCCCTAATTTCTCACTTTAATATATGTGAAAAGGAAGAGAAGACAAAAGGATGATCCCTTTTTTTTGTGTGTGTGCCTCTTCTACACTGGGCCCTTTCCCTTCTTGCTACCAGCAATTTACACAAGTATCCAATTTTTCATATGGATGTAGGACTGTGAATATTCAGCACCACAGACTTTAGCAATTACTGTCCCTGGGAAGTTCTCATCTTTACTCTTTGCCTGTTCACTAATACGAACTGGTTGGGCTTTAATCTCAAATTACAAAGTGGAAATAGAGTTGAAACACCCAGCCCTGTTACCCCTGAGCCTGCCACGGGGATTCTCAGCACATTCAATCCAAAATTAACCAGAAAAGCTGAGGGGGCTGCAATGTTACAAAAGCAGTGCTAATGAAAGAAGAATCAGATGTCCTAATGAGGAGGCAAATCATCTCACATGGCTTCTATCTTCCTCTGCAGGAATCAGAGCCCAAAATTCTGATATATTATTTCATCTTTGTATTGATTTCATCATCAAATCCCAGCCATTTGATCTATTAAACATCTGAGAGTTTTTATCTGAGGGGTAAATGTTTCCATCATAATACAGGAAATTTTTAGGTGAGTTTTGTTTTTCTTCACCCCCTTCTGCAGCTGAACTCCTTGATAAATTATTTGGCTAGTCTCATAGTGCCTGCCCTGTTGAACTTATTTAAATTCACCCTGTCTGAGCAATATTTCATAATGGACTTCACTGTTAGGCCCAATAAATAAACTGGGCAACTGCTCTCTGTTCTTCATTCAGAGAATTGCATTAAGTCCATTGCACTCTTCGGGATAAATCACATCACAGATGCAGTAATTCCTATTAAAACTAAAACCAGAAGTGGAATATTTGATTTTAAGGTCTCAAAGTAAGCATGGAACAAATCCTTAGTGAGGATCATAAGGCATGTGTTACAAAAATAGGCTCTAAAAGGATTCATTCTTCCCCCACACCTTCCCCTGACCCCAGTTCAACAGCTTCCCACTGTAGAGGAGCCCACAGGAGGAAGGACAGACACCATCAGTTATTCTGGAAACCTGCATTTCAAATTGGTCAGCCTTTAAATCAAGTCCACACAGCTCATTCCCTAAGAGCAATCTGGGATAACAGAAGATGGAATTGTTTCCTGCCTTTTTCCTCATCTTGAGATTGAAGTATCTGCACGTAGAAATCTTTGCAGCCCTTCTTCAAATGATCTTTTTGGCTAAATTATATTTTAAAGCCACTGATAGCCGAATTTAATAAATGATTCAGATGCTGCAAGAGTGTGCTCTGTGATTTTAAAGCAGGCCTTTGAAACTATCTTATATAAATCACAGGTTTCAAAAGTATCCATATTTGTAACAAGAATACAATTTGGGGTATGTGATATAAATTTTCAGTAGAGATCCTGATATTCTTTACTGAATTAAGTCATTGATTAAATCACTTAGTTCAGCAAGTGTGATTAATTTCACTCAGTTACACCATTTTAGGCTCAGGTATCCAGTCTTTTAGGGTTTTTTATAGTCACTAAAGAGAGACTGGCAATTTTGGATACAGTTCATCCCATTCTAACATAAAAAATTATGAAAGATGAGATAGACCATCTTTAGAAGTGGTTCATTCTGGATGAAATTGAACTCTGAGAAGATACCAAACTCCAGGGCACTAAAAGAGGTGATGCATTCCCATTAATTCTGCCCATTACTGCAGGTGTGGAAAGTAGGGTTAGAATGAAATGGTTCTCCTGAACTTTTGCTCTGGTACCACAGACTCCAGAACCCTTTCTCTTCTCATCTCATGAATGCTTAGGGCTGAAGGGATCTTTGTTCTGCACAACTTTACAGCCTGCACTGGCACCTGACCCCTGCTAAGTGGAGCCCTGCAAGGATTAAAAGCAGGCCAAGATATCCCTGGTTTTATTCCCTTGGAATTGATGCATCTTGGTGGGAAGAGACCTTAAGCAACAAATCAAGATATTTTAACTCTGTGTGTAATTGATTTAGTAGTGAAAGGGCTACATTATGTCCCTGCAAAGAAAATATGAGCATGGAAAAGCTTCTGTATGTCATAAACCATCTAAATATTGACTATGAAAGTCCTTAATGTAAAATTAATAATTAAGCACAGAACAGGTCACAGTATATCACTGCCAGCAATTGGGTACTTAGAGATCTTAAAGATTTGTGGAGCTGTGTGCAAATATGGTGTCATTAAGTCACAGGCTCGCTCAAGTACATTTATACTTTATAAATGCACATAGTCCTTCTTGGGCAAAAGAAAACAAGCATCAGTCAGTGCCAAATCGTCCAGAGAAAGGAGACCCAGAATGAGATTTCCAATTTTCAAATTTCTACTTTTCCACTGGGTACTTTTCCACAACCCTCAGCCTGAACACAATCAAAATTCAAGTTTTCAACCCAGGGCTTTGATGAAATCTTGTCCCTTGGGGAGAAGGTGGGTCTGGCCCATGAAAGGGCTGCCCTGGATGGAGCCATCACAGCTGAGTGTTCATTCCACCCATCCCCTTTCCCTGCCTGAAAGAAATTGGAATGCAAACAGGATTTGGGAGCAGACACAGGTGGTCCTGCCTTGGGCTCCCTGTTGCCATTTGCCCTCACAATATCCAGTGCTGGAAATGTCAATACCAGTACACCACAAAGTTCAAAGGCAATCTCCAAACACCATTTGTCAAACACATTCAGAGAGTTTCCCTTCAGCCTCAGTTCTTTCATAATTTTGAGTGGAGCCCTGATTCAATGTATGGAAGAATGAAAATTCCAAATGATATCAACCTTCAGGGTACAATCCCTGAGAGCTTGAGTGTCGCTGTGGGTCACCCACAAGGACACACACGACACACGTTCTCAAGAGAAGGTTAAAGGGAATTTTATTTATCTGATTCTATATTATATAGTATTTCCACACAGACCAGGGATTGGAGGAGAAGATAAACACCTCTCCCATCCCATTGGTCAAGGCAATTGTCCATCAGTTGTTTTTCACTCCCAAGGGAAAGGAATTCCCAACAACCTCGTCTTAACATAAACATGCTTCTAATTATAGCATTCAGGTGTGAGAAGTGAATTAGGCACTACCAAACATTGAGTGAGAAAGTGCATCAGGAAAGCTTGGAAGAATCAGGGCAACACTTGAGTAAATTTCTTCCATGCAAAACTTCAGTTAAATAATCAAGTGAGAAATATTTTACTTCAAACCCCTGTGATTTATTTGTTTGTTTTCCCAGTAACTTATATGAAATCCTACATTCTAGGGATTCATGTGAGCTGTAAATCTCTCCAACAGTCAACAAGGTCAGCAACTGAGTCAGAGTTTTTGTCTCTGAGGTGTTTGCTGATGTCCATCCCTGCCCCTGCCACTCTCTTCATTATCAGATGAGATCATCAATAAATTGTTACCCATAATATTTACACAAACAAAAGGTTGAGGATCACACACTTCCCACTACAGCTATATTATAAATTCCTTGAATTTTGGCAAGACCTGTGACTTCTAGACCCCATCCCAAACTTAATATCCACTACAGAAAAAAAAATAAAAAGCAAAAAAATTTCTCCAAACTTATCAAGTTTGATATCTTTACATTGTAATTATTTTATGCCTGTTTATCTACAGCAAACCTCCTGTGACAGCTATAAAAAAGCCACAATGATTTGTATCTATGGCTTACATGTCAAAATAGAAAAAATTGTAAAAATAAATCCCAGATCCACGGCAGGTCTGGAAAGCCAAGGAGGAAAGAGGCATTCCAGTGACATGTCCTACTGTCAAATGAGGTTATTCTGTATTTTTATAGATGCATTAAATAATTGCAAACTCTTTTGTTCTAAGAGCTCACTTAGCTTTTCATCCCAATGTGCTGCTGTAAAAAGAGGAGAGTTTGTGATTTCAGTCACTTCCACACCACCTGAGAAGTGACCCAAGGACACCAATCCCAGATTTCTCTCGAGTTTGTTCATGCTGTGCTTTCTGTGCCTGAACAGCCAGATCTGACCAGGATCTTCTTTGCACTGAATATATCTGCTGACACACAACAACTACAAATTAAACCAAATGGGTAATTTGCTAAAGCAAATAAAAGATGGCACATTTTTACAAGTTTCCCGCAGAAATACCAGTGCAGTTTAAAAATGTGAAGGAAAAAATCCAGCTGTGTGAATCCATGCAAGCATTGACTTTTAAAACTACAAAACTGGTGGCAAGTTGGTTATGTTGTTAAAAGCACAGAAATACAGGTGCCAATAGCACTGTGGGAAAAAAAATGAGGTAGGAGTAGGATGTTCTTAAAGAAATTAATCTCTAAAGATGTCAGGCATGTGATTTTTTCCCTATATATTTTCTGAATTTTTCAGATTTCCCTGGTTAAGAACTTTTTATATGTATTAAAATATACATAAATATTAACCCCAAAGAGAATACATTTAATAATACATATTAAGACTTTATAGAGAAGCATTTATCTCTCTCTATCAAATACCAGGGATATTTTCTGTCCTTTAAGTGATCATGGATTAAGACTGTTTTACTTGAAACTTCTAGATGCATTCAGATCTAAAAATCTATGACTGAATAATCTCTAATGTTCCATATAATTTTTGTATTTAACAAATAAACAACTTTTGAATGTGCCATTCTCTCTGTTCCCTGTACCGTGAAACACGGTGATCTCCGAACCAGTATTTTATTTATTTGTCAAATATGACAATCACAAACTGGTTATTCTGATGCTCTGCATGCAATATAACTCACAGCTGCTGCTGAGTCCCTCAGCTGCATGAATCTGGGATGCAGCCTGAGCCAAAATTCCCTCCCTTGGTTGGGAATCTGCTGGGTGCTGGGGCAGGAAGGGAGGGAGCTTTGCTGGAAACACCCTTCACACCTGAGCTCTGGACTAAACCAAATGGAAAGTGCTGCTATTCTCTGCTTGGATTTTCTCTATAAATCAGTCCTTTTGCAGAATTAGGAGGTAGTAGAAGCTGCAGCAAAGCACCATTGGGGTTTTTATTCCAATTTAGCAATCTTAGCAGCAGTTCAGGATATCATTCAGCAGCATCCCACTTGCAGAAGGACCTGGTTATGCTGATTTCAGGGTGGGTTTAGCACATTCACATGTAGGAAATAAATTCATGAATGTTCTGTGGTGTATCACTCGTGGAATCTCCTGTGTGTGCTCCTGGAGCTCCACACACAGACATTTCCTGCTGCCTCCAAACAAAAACATTCCCATGCTCAGGAAAAAGGGTTATATCCTGAATAATGCAATGTAATTGAAGGGGCTGCTACAGCTGGCTTCCAAAAATCTTTGTAAACTAATGCTTTGCTCCCTGATCTGCCAAGGGCTGGGCAGTGGATGGAAATGTCTGAGACATCATGAGGGTGTTGCTCCATCAGGATTTCTGTGGAAATGTTGCAAAGTGGCCCCAGTGTCCAGGAATTGGAAAGAAATTAACCCAAAAAGCAATTAGGAACATTTTTCATTCTCTGTTTTTGTGCCTTTTTCTAAGCAGTCAGATCTATGTACAAACCCACAAACTGCATTATAAATTACCCATGCTACAGATGTTTATAAGCCATAATTAAAATCAACCCAGTGTCTCTCAATTAAACATTTATGACAGATTTATTCAAAAACTAGTTAACCATTTATAAGGCACTTACATGGACACAGAGTATAAATGAGTTTCAATTTTCTTTATAAAACTTTATAAACCACTTTCATTTCATCTTCTGTCCTGGTTACTACAGGTGGAGATTGTGCAATACTGGAAATAATTTCTGACAAGTTTGGAGTTCATGAATAACAGCACAGGAGCATTACAGGCTCATAAAAGCAAATGAATGCTTTAAGAGCTGGCTGTACATTCTTAACCCTGAAATCTAGTGAAAAGCACTCCTCTGAAGCAAAGAGAAATATTTTAATATATGTATAATTATGGATGCCTGTGTATTTTTCTTTGATGCAATTTCATTTTGTACTCCTGTAATGGAGTTAATGTCTATATTATATACACATATCCTTGGTATAAGAGACAACAAATATATAGATATAGAAAATATTAATAAATACATAGATTTAAATGAAGTTATTTTAAATTTATATCAGTGCAAATGCATGTCAATTTGGTGGTTTTTTATTGACACATTCACCTGCTGAATTTTCCACATTGATCTGGCTTGACTCAAAGAATTCTGGAAGAATTCCTCTCATGGAATAAGAAGCTCAGCATCATCTCAGCTGCTGTAGCCAATGCCCTTCCCATAATTCAGATCTCTTACCTGATCAGCCAGCTCCAGGAATTAAATATATACATGCTTTTTAAAAGTAATCAATGGAGATATAATATTCATATTGTTCCTGTTTTGCTGCATTGCTTGTAAAAGTAATTACTGTTAGGAAAAAGTTACATGTGTTAGCAACTACACCACAATTATTACAGAGGTAGAAAATAACATAATTTCTGCTCCTGCTCTGAAAATATTTTCTTAAAAATCCCTGGAAACTGAAAAGTGACACTACAATAAATACATCTGGTTCTGAGAGCTTTTATTTTTGCAACTCTAATGTACAAAATTGCTTATATTGATTCTTTCCCAGGCTTATTCAATTAGAATATTTGAAAAATTTACAAATGTGTGAGGCAAACAGCTGTAAACACAGAATGTAAGTTATTGATTTTTTAGAAAGTGTCATAAGCAAAATTTTCCATTAAATGTTACAGTTCTCAAATATAGTAACAGAGAAGTAAACACAGAAAACTAACCAGCACTGGAATTTAGAGACAAAAAAAGAATAGGATTTTCCCAATTTGTTTCATGTAGGCAAACATACAAAATCTAAACAAAAGAAAATTTAAAGATTCCTCTCCCTCTGTAAGAAAACAGCTTCATTTGCATAATCTCCTACAAGTCTAATTTTCCTTTATGATATTTTGGAATGTTTTCCTGATCAGTGAATTCCCTACGGCTGTGTAAAAAGTTCCTCCCTCAGTAATGAAACACTTTTTTAAACCACAAAATGAGGATTTGCAGTACAAATATCCCTGGCATCCTGCCGCAAGACAAAACTATTTAATTCCTTCCTTTAAACAGAATCCATATAATCAGGAACAGATTTATGCCTCTGGAACACAGCAAAGGAGAGCTTCCCTGAGAGGGGAATACTCATGTTTATGACAAACCACCTTAAAATGTTGTTTGGAGCAGCTGAAGCTGAGACTCCTTGGAAATCTCTGTCCTTGGTGGGACAGGCAGGAGGAATTTGAATGGGAATTAAAAAAACCCAAGGTGTGGGCAGCCAATTAGTCCCAACCTGAGCAGCAGGGAGGGTGTGAAGCACATTCCTAGAAATTCCTGCCCTAACTGTCCTGCTTCCCAAATCCCAGAAACTCCTGGCTTAACTGTCCTGCTTCCCAAATCCCAGAAACTCCTGGCTTAACTGTCCTGCTTCCCAAATCCCAGAAACTCCTGGCTTAACTGTCCTGCTTCCCAAATCCCAGAAACTCCTGCCCCAACTGTCCTTCCCAAATCCCTGAAATTTCTGCCCTAACTGTCCTTCCCAAACCCCAGAAACTCCTCCTGCCCTGTCCTGCTTCCCAAATCCCTTTCCCACCTGGCTCCTGCCCATGTTGTGAGGTCCAGGTCTGGGCTATTCCCAAAGGCACAGCATCCCTCCTGCTGCCAGGAAACAACTCCAGCCATCCTTTTCCTCCTTCCCTCATCCACACTGGACATCACTGGCTGGCAGTGGAGGGAGAGGTGTGGAAAGGGGCTGTTTGAAGAACCTGGGGTCAGGGTGAAGTGATCCCATCAAGAATCCTTGGGATGGCAGCACCACAGGAAAAGATGCTGACAAGAAAACCACTGAGGTTCCCTGCTCCAGCAGCTGCAGCACCACCCCAAAAACACCAGGGCTGAAGAGGAGCTCTCCTGCTCCTCTGCTAGAGACAGGGTGTACCACAGAATGTGCCCCAGGCAGGTGAAACTAAATGGGAATGTGAGCAGGGAAACTTAACCAGTTTAGGAAAATTATTCCTGGTGATTCTGAAAGGCAAACCGATTCATTTTTGCATAATTTTCAGAGGCTGTTTCCTCACGTGGGGAAGGAGAAAATGCAAAGGCTCTTGGTGGTCAGTGCCAGGGCCGTGCAGGGTCACAGCTTTGTGAACCTCCACACTCCTATGTTCTCCACAGCTGGTTATTGGCACCTTATTGTACTGCTGGAGAGGTGCCTAAAATGAAAAATGTTTATTTTGCTGTTTACAAGTCACGCAGAGAGGGTAGGCAAAGGTTCCAGAAGGAAATACAGACATCAAAATAAATCGGCGCAAGACCAACATAAAATGAAACTGTCATCATCTTCTTGCCCTTGAATATACTGAAGGGATATTGCTTCAGCAGGCTTCAACCTTCTTCAAATATTAAGTAACCATGGAAATCTAAGGTCCTAAATTTAAATCCACATTAGTGAGACTGGTTCCCAGGTACTGCCCACACGAATATTTCCAGAGTAGTGACATTTCTCCTGCAGTGTACAAGTCTTTCTCTGGATGGAGGATGATTTAACAGACATTCTGACATGGGACCAAGTTCTTTGAAAGATGGGCTAGATTTTAATGCACATTTTATTATACATACATTCCTATTAATGCAGAAGAATCATTAAATAAGTGTTACTACTACTGACAGCAGCAATAGTAACATGATGGACAGATCATTATTTATTTAGTTTCCACATTTCCAATTTGTTCCATTTATTTTATAACTACACAAGCTTGAAAGACTTCTTAAAATGAATCACAGAAATGAGAGCATCAGAAAACCAATTAGATCAAGTCTCCATCATTATTCCTTTACTTTCTTGTTCTCTGCAGGTTACATATGTAGGAACAATAATCTTCCTTTTTAAATGCAATTCCAATAACCTTTTTTTCTAACATTAAGTCCAGATTTTCCTTTCACCTCTCTACAGAATGCAGCAGTGACCATTAATATATTTATAAATGCATTTATAAATAGCCTGAAACCAGCTAGAAATGTGGCAGTCCCACAGCACCCGACACATTGTGATTTATTCTCAGCTTCCACTTGAAACCAGGAGCAATGTTTCTTTTTCTCTGTACTGTTTTTTTCAGATCAATGATTTTCAGCTGCATTTTAATTACAAAACTGTAACACAATCCATTCTCCTTATGTATACATAACACAAAGTGCTCCAAGAAAGGTGTCTAAGAAATGAGGCTTGTTCTGAACATATCAACAGGAAAGGCTGACTCAGCTTTTCTCTCAAAAGCAGAAGAAATGGACTTGATCCTCAACTCTATCAAAATAAAAGCAAAGATCTTTCAGGAATGAGCAAGGAGAAGATGCAACGTGTCTTCGCCTTTGCCCAGTCAAAGAATTGAGCAAAGCCTGTCAAAAGCAACCTCCCCACACCCAGAGTTCCCATCACTGCTCTTGTGGTGTTCCACGCCTTCTGTTGCCTGCTGATGCCACTAAAACATCCCTTGCTCTGACAGTGGCAGCAGTTCCAGAGAGCCTTGGGCTGTTCTGTTCACTGAACAACTCTGAAGCCAAGCCCAGGTAACCCCTGTGCCTCAGGAGGCCTCTACAGTTTGTACAGGAACTGAAATTCCCATTGGATTCCAAAGCAAGCAAACCAATATCCTCTACAGAAAACCAGCACTGATTTTAACTGACTGAAAAATAGAACTTTGGGAAAAGAGAAAAGATTTTGGGCACATCTCTGACTTCAAGGGCACCTTCCAAAAGGGCTTGGTGCTCCAAAGGGAGTGCCCTGGTTCCACTTCTGTTGTACAAGTAAACAACACCATTTTCCAGAAGTTAGCCACAATCTCAGGCCACCACAATCGCAGGTCCTGGAGCACCAGTGGGGTTTATAGCAGCCCCTTGAGCCAGACCCATCCTGCCCTTCTGCTGTGAGCCAGACACAAAACATCCTCTGTGTCCCTCCGTTCCTGTGCTGGGATCCCAGTGGTTCAGCGATTCCTGAATGCTTGTGGATCACTGCATCCTTGTGCTGCTGGGCCTGGCAGCCCAAACCCAGGCAGAGGAGAGGGTTTGAGCACAGGGCTCTCCCTGCCCAGCTGGTGATCCCTCCACAAGAGCCCTCCTGCTCTGCCAGCCAGAGGCGTGTGCCCAATTGTTGGGCTTCCTTTCCCCCTCACAGTGAGGATTTGGGGGTGCACCAGAGATCCCCCTGCACAGACCTCTTGGGCTTTTCTGAGGGCATCACCACTGGTGTTAAAGTTTGATGTCTGTATATAACACATGCTGAGAGAAATATTTGCCTGGCTGCTTCTCTTGGTACTTTGGTACTTGGGAAATTTAACTACATCTGCATGAAAATTGTACAGAGTATAGGGCAGAAATAAATATTTTACAAATGTCAGCCTTTTTGTGTTTGTAAACTTAAAAAGAGGACCAGCACTGGGTGTTTGAGAGAGCAAACCTACATAATGCCCAATGTGAGAGATTTCTGAAGAAGAAAACTCACTCCTGCTTTTGTTATGTTTCCCTCTTCGTCCTTGGAAAACCTGTCTGTATAACAAAACACACCGAGTTTTTCTGAGGCTGATTAACTAGCTTGTTTCCAGTCAAATTACTTTCCCTTGAGAGGAACATTAAGATTTCTTTAATGCAATCTTCAGCCATTACCATTGATTATGGCTTCATTAAATATGAAAATGAGGATTTACTCTTTGCAGCAGATACTGTTTTCTGTGAGAGTAAAGACTTTCCTCTGTGCTCCGCTCAGAGAGGAGCGTGAACAAATATTTTATTTATGTACAGTTTTCAAGGAAGAAATTGCCTGTGGCAAGAACACAGATTGCTGGAAAATACTTTGCCAACAGGATGAAAGTCTGGGGCACAAATCACTCCAACCTAGGCAGCCTCTGAGGCACCAGGAAGTTAAATGCAATAAACATTCATTAGTGAGATAAGCTGACGAATCACACCAATCCTTATTTGTGAATGAATCTATACATTTTTTAAAAGGCTAATTGAAGGCAGAAAGATATTTCAAGTGTAAGGCCAACTTGATAATAGGAATGGATCTTTGGCAGGTATAATGGCTTCATCTAAAATATACATAAAATAGTCACGATTTAAGGAAAAACAGCAGAGAAATTCCCTATTAATGTGCCAATAGCACTTGAGCAGCACTAAGGGTTTGGGTTTGCTTTTTTTTCATTATCTTTCTTGTTAAGTCCTTTTTTATAAATGTCTAATTCTGCCTTTGGAAGAAAAAGAGAAAAAAAAGCAACCTTTAAGAATCTTCTAATACTGAGAGAACATCAGAGGTTTCTCTAACTTATACACTGTTGTATAATCAATATTGAGTCCAAGAAGCTTTAAAAAGTTAAATTCTGGGTAAAAAGACAACTTCTCTGCCTTGCTCTCTGGGTTACCCAGTGCCAGGGCAGCAGGTCTTGTACTCTCCTGGTGCAATGAGACGTTTTGAAGATCACATTCAGATTCTACCTCTGCAACTTCTGCACAGGCTGTAAGGCATCAAATCCACCAAATACTCACTGTAAAGGAGATCTCCAGTTTCCCCATTTATCAAGGAGATTTTTTAAAGGGCTGATCTATAACCTCAGGGATCAATTTAGACAAAAGTGCATCAGATCAATAAAGTAAGGAAGAAAAAGCAAAGCGAGCAAGGAACTAGAGAGGAATGGGAAGGTGTTTTAAGAGGCTCTGTACACACATCCTTACAAACAAGAGCTGTTCTCATGACTGATAATCTCACTCTTGGCTTCCCTCTAAACCAGTAAAAAGTGTATTTTTAATTCTCTTCTTCACATCAAAGTGCCAGACATTGGTTTCCCTCTTAGGGCCAAACAGATTTCCATTGGTAGGAATTCAGCTGCTCTCAGCAGCTCTTTGTGAGGAAATACAATAAAATGAGTTAGGAAATGTGCCTATCTCTCAGAAAAAGAACACTTGCATGATACAACATTGATATAATTAATATTTACCAGCACCTAGTGAGGGAGGTGTATTCACCCAGAAAAACTGTAGATGAACTTTTATGCCTCAATTTAAATGTCACAAACTTTTGTCCTGGGTTTTCTCTAGAATTTATTACCACAGCCAGAGAGAATTTCACTTTACCTCTCATGTAAAAAGTTCGTATTTTACCCCAGTAACTTATGGGATAAATAGGCTGTACAAACTTGAAAGTCTGCAGCAAGAAATCAGTTTCTAAAAGACTTAAGAGCTATAATTTCAATGCCATGTAATAAAATGTACTTGAAATAAGGTGAAATCATTCTGTCAAAGAGAATGCAGCTTGTCAATCAACAGCATCTTTTTGAAAACAGACTAAAATTAACACAGCAAAAGAAGAGGCCCATCGAGAGGACTCTGCAATTAAAATGTTACAATGGCATCTTTAAAATCACTAAAGTCACAGAAAAAAGGGACCCTGGGGATCACTAAATACCAACATCAGCAGAGAAAATGCAGTCACACATGCTCTAAGCCTTGGACCAGTCCAGCTCCACTGTTTTCAGAGAAATGGCAGTGATGGTGAAGATTGACTCAAGCTCCAGTGCACTTGTGTAAAGACTAAAATATTGCACAAATGTAAGCAGAAAGCTTTCCTCCATCTCAAAATCTGCACGGGAAGCCATTTGACATTGAAAACATATGGATGGCCCCAAAATATTTTTTTTTCCTTAAATATTCCATTAGAAAGACAAATAACAGGCCCAAAATATGCGAAAAGTGGCTTTTTCTTGTGGCAAGATCAGAATCTCTTAGAGCAGTCTCTGTTTTCTGCCCAGCTTTGGAGCAGTGCAAACCAAGAGCCAAATAACCAGGTGATACAACCAAAGATATTGATGTCAGAGCAGGGCACTCCTGCATTTGCTCCTCTGGAACAGAACCCTAATGAAAAACCTTTAAGGTCTTTTAAAGGTACCTTTAAAAGGTGCTGGCTAAACCCCAATTAAACCAAAATTCAATGCAAAAGGGAAATGCCAAATAATATATCAGTCTCCTGAACTATTCCAGATTCTGCTTTTGATCTATCACAGAAATCAGGCAGACCCAGAATGAGGGATGGCCTTACTGGGTCCATCCATGCTGGATAATCTTTCAAAATAAGTTATTTTCTGGGAATGCAGCGTGAACTTGGCAAAACACACAAGCACATTCCTAATTTATAACAGCTTTAATGGAGCACTGAAAAGCAGCTGCTTAAGTATTTATTTGTTTATGATGCTTTTTAATACTTTTTGTTTATTATCATCCTGGATATCCTTTTACAACGTGCTGGTCTCTGCCATGAATCAACAATGATTAGCATTAAAAGCCATACAATATTTATCACAGCAATGTGTTTCCTGCCTAAGGGGAGAAGCTAAAGAAAATAAGGGTTTCAATTTTAAGAACAGACAGCACAACGTTTAAAGGTACTTGGGCAAATATTTTTTCTCCATAAAGGTACAATCCTGTAAACTTGCCTTCATAGTGAATACGATCAGAGCAGCTCTTATCTGACAAATGAAGACAGAACAGAAGCAAAAAGGACATTTTTGAACTAAATATAGCTTTGAAATGGGAACAGAGAAATCTTTGCAACTCTGCTAAACATCCATGGTGACCTAAAAAAAAAAGCTCTGAACCACTTCATAATATTTTTCATTTTTGTGTGGTCTCCCATTTCTAAAATATGCTCAACCCACAGGAAGACAATAGAGGTGGTGGGCTGTAAATCAACACGTAGATAGTGAAATTATTATTTAAAATACTTTGAATTGGCAACTGAAAAGGTGAATAAACACACTGAATGCATAAATAAATTACGTATAAGAATGAGAAAACTCTAGCATTTACTTTACCAAAAGAACCCGAGACCGAAATAAAATAAATGTACACACATTTTAAGATCACAGAGTATTTCTTATCTCCACTTTTTCAGCTAAAGCAGAAGAAATACCAGCTCTGAACAAGTCCACATGAAAGGTATCATAACTTGCCATTAAGCTGAAAGGAACCATGAAGGTTTCAAAAAGATTTGCTGATCAGCTGGAGACTTGAGAGATAAAGGTAATGATGAATTTTAAGTGAAAACAACATAGTCAGATTTGAACTTCATTTTCTCATTTGCACTTCAATAAAAATACATTTTCCTTAAGAATACTTTTTCTTAACAAAAAAAACCCCATAACACTAGACACTTGATTCTTAATAAAATATTGAGATGTTCAGAACACCTTAGACATCTCCAACTGGTGTTTTGAAATAGCATTAAAAATAAGTCCATAAAAATCACAGAATCAGAGAATGGTTTGTGTTAGAAAGGACCTTAAAAATCATCCAGTTCCAACCCCTGCCATGGGTAGGGACAGGAAAAAAAAGTATTTAACATGGTGTGGGTCACTCAGTGCTCACAGTACATCACTTTTTCTAAATTAGAAGCCTCCAAATGAAGGAAACTCCCTCTTCTGGCAGGTGTACTTGTCGGTGTGGGTCACTCACAAGGACACACACAACACAAGTTCTCGAGAGAAGGCTAAAAAGGAATTTTATTTGTGTGAATCTATATTATATAGTATTTCCACACAGACCAGGGATTGGAGAAGCTGGACACCTCTCCCATCCCATTGGTCAAGGCAATTGTCCATCAGTTGTTTTTCACTCCCAAGGGAAAGGAACTCCCAACAACCTCATCTTAACATAAACATGCTTCTAATTATAGCATTCAGGCATGAGAGGTGAACTGGAAACTATGGAAACATTGAGTTAGAAAGTGCATCAGGAAAGCTTGGAAGAATCAGGGCAACATTTACTTTGGAAAAGGCAGCCCAGGTAACGTGGTGGAAGATGAGGGCCATGATCACCAAAGCTTCCAGCACCAAAGCTGAAATTCAAGTGTTTCAGGGATTCCAGCCACTCTTCCCTGAGTGGTTTTGGCAAGTTTCCTATGGAACACCTGTCTCTGATCAGCAAAGCCATGAACAATTGCATCACTCAAGGGCAGTAAAACGCAGAAGGAAAATTTCAGGATCTCCCCTCAAAACATTTTGTTGCTGTTCACCTCTCCTGCCTCGTGTCTGTCCCCAACCAGAGAACAGCCAAGTGAACCCAACACTGGTGCCAAGTCCATTTTCTTCTCAGCTTTAATGAGAGGCAACTGCAAAACTGTCCCTCAGGGTGATCTGTCACCTTCAAACCTCCATGCTGAGTGCTTTGCTTCTGGTGTTCTCCTCCCAGGCAAAAATCCCTCAAGATTATCCCCCACCAAAAAATACCCCACAGAAAGCAAAATCGTTTTGTGTTACAGCAGCTTGAGAAGCCAATGGGGAAAAATGAGAAAGAGTTATTGCAATGACTAATGGCACATTAAAAATATATTAAAAGGTGTAGTGTAAAATGAGATAATAAAAACCAGGTTAGTGGAAATTCATCCCCAGTGAATCATAATTTTAAAATATTTGCAGAAACAAATGGAATTACAATATAAAATCCCCATTATTTAGAATTGACTTGAGTATCTTTCTGCCTTACATATTTACCAAAGAACTATAGAGATGCTGAAAAAGCTTTTTAAAATATAAAGTAATGAGAAAAATAATTTTCTCATAATAAAATCTTTGTCAAACATGTTATAACTGCAAAACCAAAAATTCACCTATTATAACTTCCTAACTGCTCAAACTTCCTGCAAATGCACTGAGAGCTAACTCTGTGAGAGGTGCAGAAAATCTCTTTGCTGCTAGGAGATTCCAGTAGGAAATTTGTACAGCGAGGTTGGTAATGGGAACATGCTGAATTCCTGCTTTGTTTTTAACACTTCACACCCTGTCACACACTGACTGACACTTGAACACAGAGCTTCGTGTTTCTTTTATTTCTATAGGAGCAAACATTTGGTGGCAGCTTTTTCAGTGCTCCACACAACTGCAAGTTTATTTGGGGTACTGCTGAATTTGGAGTTGGCTGGAGCTCCCACCCTGCTAGACACAACCTGGGAATGAAACCTGCTTGGTTCTTTTGCTCTGTTGGCTGCTGCAGAAGGTCACAACATGAGGAAGTGCTGCTTCATTTGTCCTAGAAGAGGAGAAAAAGCCTTTTTTCTTCCCAGTGTGTACTATCTGTGTTTTCATCTCAAAGCCTGCCAAGTGTTTGCTGTGAAGCAGATCCCAGAGTTCAAGGCTGTTGGTTAAGAAATGAATGCTTGAGTAGCTCAGATCACAGAATCAATGCTCAGAAAAGCCCTTTATGATCATGAAGTTCAATCATCCACCAGCTCCACCCCCCTGTTCACCACTAAACCCCATCCTCAGGTGCCACCTCCACGCTTGTTTTTAGCACTGCCTGGGCAGCTGAGCCAGTTGTTCAAACCCTAAAATTGTTTTTTTGCAGCCTTTCACTCTGCTGGAACAGGCCCTCCTGTGTCCTCTTTAAAACATTCAATAATTTGTCAACACAGCCAAAATTCCCCCTTTGCCATCATCATCATCATCATCATCATCATCATCAGCCATGGCCTCTTGCCACCAGCAATTAGCACAGGGGTGTCAAAATGACATTTCCCTGTCACTCTTTATACATCCCATGTGATTGTCAGCTGGCTAAATGTGAGGAAGAATTTATTCTTGAATGCTTTGCATGCATGTAATCATTTATGATATTGGCATATCAACTGGGTATATGTCATTAAAAAAAGAAATTTACTAAATGGCAGGTGTGAATGGCTGTAATTTATTCATTCTTTCTGCAATTCAGCTGTCAAAATTTCAGCCTAAAATTATATTGTTAAAAATAATAATAAAAAATAGATCCAATAACAGAGAATTACTTTTTTTTTTTTCCCCACCTAAGGACTGGAGGCAGCAATCACATTCTGCCCTAAATTATTTATCCAATCTTAAAATTGCTGTTGAAATGACACTAAGAGAGCTCTAGCAAAACAGGAAGGGAAATATCAGTGTCAAGACAATGATTTTTTCCAGTGAACTCTGTACATCAGTGCTGATTCTGTGCTGCACTGGATAACAGCTGCTGAGTCAGAGAGGGCCCTAAATACCAAGGTGTGACCCCCAAATTCCTCCCCCAGAGTCCTGCCATGACAGTGCTACAGAAGCAGAGCTCTCAATATATTTTACTCTTTTTTGTGAGACCTGTGTCAAGTTTTCCCCCTGAGGGTGTTTGGGCACTGGGCAGGCTCCCCAAGGAATGGTCACAGCTCGAAGTCAAGAAACCTCTGGACAAAGCTCTCAGGCACAGGGTGGGATCCTTGGGGTGTCCTGTGCAGGGCCAGGAGTTGGACTGGGTGATCCTGATGGGTGTCTCTCAGCTCTGGGTATTCTGTGATTCTGTGATAGTTTTACACAGTGACTACATCCCAGTTTAGTAAGGACTCAATTCATCTAATCAAATTACAGCCATGGCAAAATTAAACAATCTGATAGCACACCCCACACTGCAGAAGGAGAACAAGAGTCCCCTTTCTAGTGTGGTTCAGCCACTGCCCTAAAAACTTTTGAGGATGAGATGAATGATCCTCAAGAGTAGATAACAACCAGTTTTTATTTTGGCTGGAGTTCAGGCACATTATTTGTGTCATCATTCTGACCTGAGTCACCACCCAAATGCCAGGCAAGCCTGACCTTCACACCTCCCACCCTCACTTAATTTGGTTCCCATGTCTGGAGCAGCCACCCTGCTTCCCTCTAATCCCTGGCTGGATCACCTCTATCTGTGTCTCACTCAGCAATGAAGTCAATCTTGGGAGGTGCAAGGCAACCTCAGTGAAAAGCTGAGCTCTTTTCCTACCACAGAACGAAATGGAGGCACTTCAGCACCTTGAAGGATCTGAGCCTTCCAGGGAAAATCAGAAAATTGCAGGAAAATAAATAGTTGGGATTTGAGTTTATAAAGCCCCCTTTCAAAAGCAATGAAAAGATGTCACTCAACAGCAGGACAAGGCTTTGGACTTGGCTGATAATTTATATATCGGTGAACTCTCTCTGTTTCCAAATCCTGAGAGAAACAGACACGAAATTCCATTAGCAATCCAGCAGCCTGAGGTTTCATTTTGAGAAAAAGAAACAACCAAACATACAAAAAAAAAAAAAAAGGGATGCACTCCCCAAACTTAAGGCCAAAACCCCTGGAGTCATGAACAAGATTTAAACCCAGAAATCAGACCCCTCACAGAGCACCACAGGAGTGATTTGTTAATTAAATCGTGCCTTACTGAAGGTGTAGATCCTTCAGATCTGTCTTTTTTTATTTTATTTTTTTTTATTTTTTTATTAATCTATCACAATTACTTAGAAAGGCAGCAGAGGCTGTGCCAAAACCAGAAAACATCTGTACAGGCAGTCAGGAAAGTGATGTGCCAAAAGCCACCCAGACCTCCAGTACATGTAGAAAGAAGCACACCATGAGAGAGATTGCCAAACCTTTACAGAAACCAGCCAGCTCTGGGCTCTGCAGGAACACTGAGCTAAAGAAATGAAACTACACTTGGTCTGGATTCAAATAATGAAAGTGAGGTTCAGTGTTTGGCTTGTGTTATTCTGGGTGAGAAAAACAAAGTACCAGAAGTGAAGATTAATACAAGGGTAGACAAAAAAGCAATTACTCTTTCATATATAAACAGTCATTCTGCACTTACATTTTATTTTTATATATTCTGTACAGTCATATATGCATCTTCAGCTCCAAAAGCTGATATTTTAATTCTTATCTGCTGTGACTGCTCAAAGTTTTTAACTGCCATTCTCAATAACTGGAGCAGGGCACTGTCCCTAAAGGATGTCTGCTCCTATTCTTGTGACTTGACTTAAATATGGATTTGTTCTCCAAAGTTCCACTTCAGCAGAGGAGCTGTGGCCCTCCTGGAGGGACACTGCACTAAACTCACAGAGTAAAATAATAATAACCCCTGTTGTACATTTGGGGTTCATAGCCAACCAATTCCCCAAAGAACACAAGGGTTGCATAGAGATGGTTTCTGCTTCCATTCATTCCTATTGTCCAAAATTTGACCGAGTCCCAGATATCTGGTGATGACAGCTGGCTTAGAACACACAAAAGGCCACTGGAATCCACAGGGAGAGGATTTAACCAGACTTCAAATTCAAAGTGAAACATCAGTGTTGTAGGATATGAGTTTTTTCTCTTGCTAAACCGACACCAAAAAGTTACATTTTTTTTTCTATATAATTTGGCTGCACTAATTTAAGGTATGTTAAATGCATGACTTAGAACGCTCTTACAGTAAAACTGAAATAATTTAGCAGTAATTTCAGCATCTCAAATCACACATTCCAAGCAGACCGTGGAAAATGATCATTGTACTATTAAAAATAAAACATGCTCCAAAATGGTTTGAGTACTATGGATGAAATATAGCTTTCAAAACAAACATATATCCAGAAAGAATATCCTTAAATCTTAAAAGCTGTTAAAAGCTCTGACATTACTTGTTATTAAAGGTGTTTCTCGTGAGTCTAGATGGTTTTGTGATTTATCTTTATTTTCCTACTGTAGTTCCAAGTTCAACCTACAATTTCATGCCAAAATGCTAAGCAATTAGGAAATTATTACACCCTACTGCTTCTGAATTTCCCTGTCCTTCAGAAAACTGCTAATTTAGCACCAAAATGGCACATTAGAGTGCTGGGCCCAGTGCTGTGGTTGCATCTTGATTTACAGAGTCCTGGAAGGGAAGTGCAGTGTGATGCTGGGACAGAGCTGCACAAATGATTCACTGCTTTCATTTGCAAAGAACATTTCTCTGGGACCGTGAGGAAAAAACATTTTAGGAGTTATTTTTCCCTTTCCAGATAACATCTCTGTACTGTCCCTGGCAAGGAGGCCCCAGAGCTGTGGCTGGCTGGACAAATGCCCAGGGCAGGAGGAAGGGCCCTTTGGTTGGGCTGCTGATGGCATTTGGGGAAGGAGGATTGAACTGGGAGAACATTCCAGATGGGGAATGGGCCAGTTCTCCATCTCTTCTCTATCAAAAATGGAAAAGCAGTGGATCTGCTCTAGGTCTGGAGACCACGTGGAAAAGGGATGGATCTGGTGTGGGTCTGGAGACCTCATGGAAAAGAGATGGATCTGGTCTGGGTCTGGAGACCACGTGGAAAAGAGATGGATCTCGTCTGGCTTTGGAGACCACTTGGAAAAGAGATGGATCTGGTCTGGGTCTGGAGACCACGTGGCCTCAAAGCATGGACTTGGAGCACTGCACTGGCTCTTCTGGAGGGAATGTGATCCTGTGTTTTCCAGACCCCTGTGGCACTGTAGCTGTAGAGTGAATGATATTGCTTCGGGGAAAAAAACCCAACTTGCTCTGATCATTTTTTTTCTGTACATTCTCCACTGTAGCTTTTGGCAATTGCCCACTTGTTTGAATTACTTCCCAATTAATGAGTTTGCAGGGAACTACCAGCCGATATTTCATTTAATAGTTTCTCCTCTTAGTCCTTTTCCATTTTTTTCCCCTACTCTCCAACAGCTCGTTGTCTTTGTTAGATGTTCAACCTGGTATGTATCGTTTCAGCTTTTTATTTAATTGCTTTTGACTTTCAGTTGCCACAGTGCCCTTTTTCATGTAGTAACAGGCAGCAAGGACTGCCAGCAAAGCTGTGAATTTTCAAGGGTTACTGCAATTTTTTTCTCCTGTAAATCTCTTCCTTATGATAAAAGGAGCAGCATACATCTGTTCTGCAATAGAGAACTCATTATCTTTTGGGGCTTCTATTAGCTACAAGCTGTGCAACACATTTTTTTTTTTTTTACAAAGGATGGTCATTTGCAAGTGAAGTAGGGGATCTGTTGGATGCATTTAGCAGGAGATTTCCTTTGTAATTTCTATGGTTGGAACGCAATGTTAAAAAGTTAAGAAAATAATAAAAGAAGAAACCACCCAAAAAAAATCACTGCTAAAATCTTATTGAAGGTGCAAGTTGTCTGCAGTTTACCAGCTGCCATGAACAGAAAAGTTTAATTGAGGCAGAAATAAAGAAAAGGCTACACTTGTATTGCAGCCCCATAACTGTAAGTGTGTAAATGTCTGTCTTTTTTCTTACTCTTTTCATTTCTCACTTATAGCTTAAGTGAGGCGTTAGGAAACGTATAAAGTTTTAGCATTATGGTTTTTCAGTAAATTTAATACAGCAGAATGGTGTCACCTTGTGTAGTTCTTGAGCATCATTAGTAGGTGTCTCCCAGCCTCTCAAGAGGTCTATTTCA
The DNA here is from genome assembly GCA_013397295.1 of Polioptila caerulea. Classification (NCBI taxonomy): domain Eukaryota; kingdom Metazoa; phylum Chordata; class Aves; order Passeriformes; family Certhiidae; genus Polioptila; species Polioptila caerulea. Next base: position 853,325 of record VYXF01000356.1, read on the forward strand.
GAGATGCTTTAATTATTCCTAAACTATTCTTAACAGAAATTAGCACATCAAAGCAATGAGAAACCAATGAGAAAAAAATCCCCGTTGTAAAAGTGCTCAAGTTCATGTATTGGGCCTGTGTGTTTATAAAAGGTAGCAATTCTGGAAAAGTATTGCAAAAAGAGTGCTGAAATTTTTGGTTTTTTCACTCCTAAAAACTCAGTTAAGTGAAATTCCTTCAAAACTCTCAATGTTTTACAGACAGGCTGCTGGAATGTCGCTTTCCAGAATATGTATGCATAAACACACATATATCTATATGTATATATAAAAAATTCTTATTTAGGAACGTATATGATGCAGCCTTCACTTAGTTTTCTCTGTACATGGTCCTCTTATTTACATTAAAGAGCCAAAATCAATACCTGCTGCTATTTAGTAGCACCAGCTTTGAGTTCAGCTCTTTGCCAAGGGCTTCGTCCACACCACAGTGAAAGGACCTGCACATCTGACACTTTGATTTTGAAAATAATTCCAGGATGGATTGACGTATTAAAACCAAGAGATAAGAACATTCAGTTATAATCAGTCATTTGATAATTCCACTCCATAAAGGAGAGGTCCCAATAATTCCTGTCCTCCAACGCCACAGCTAAAATCTTGTTAACAGAGGTCTCAAGGCAAAGGAGTTCCAGCTCGTTGGGCATTTTATGTCACTTTAATGTTTAGGGAGGCAGCTGAGGAAATATATTGGCTTACACTCCTCTTCTAGCATTCATCATAGACAGAATTTATAGGCCAAATGAAGGACCAGGTTTCCTTTTTTTAATAGATGCCTGCAATGTTATTTCCATGGTATAAAGTATAATTAAATTCAAATATTCATCCTATTAAACATTTCAACTTTAGTTTGAATCAAGTACAGAGATACATTTGCCGGCTTGCTCTGCCAAGCTGCCTGTCTGCTGAGAAGATTAACAAGGGAGACAGGCTGGGAAGCAGATTCATTCCAGCACTTGTGGATTTTAAGATTAGATTGGCCATCTCTTTTTATGCAAAATATAAACATATCTGCAATTACCTCTGAGAGAAAGCTAAGTACTTGTAAGTTATGATTGATATGGCAGCTACTGCACAGAGACACACAGCAGCGCTCTTCCTTTCACTCCATATTCAAATTAGTCCATGGTAACTTTGTCACAAATCAGATTTACCAGCAGGGCTGGCAAACGACTGCTCTCCTCGCTCACACTCTCTTGAAACAAACCCACAATCAATAAACCATATTTTGTCCCTCTCCTGAGAAGGAGTTTGATGGCTGCTGTCAGCTCAGCACTCAGCACTGCTGGTGAATTTGGTGTTCATGTTGATGAGGGATGGGTGTGTTTGGATGTGCCTTTGCTCATTGGCTCCTTGTTGGGACTGAGTCAAAGACTTAAAAGATTTAGGAATTAGAAATGGAGCCAGCAAGATGTAAGCAACACATCACATAGCAGGGCCTAGGGTAATAATAAGAGGACCAAAGAAGAAACTAAGGGTTTAATAATTAATATATAGGTATAGAGCAAGACAATCGATCATGTATCTGACTCAGCACTGTAAGAAATCAGAAAACCAAGAGTTTTGAAGCTCAAAGCCAAGGAAAGAGCCTGGACCATAACCAAGGGGTCACAAAGACCTGGCAACAGGACAAAGTGGGGAGGAAGATGCCTTTACTTCCTCGCACACGAGCACTGACTGAAATCAAAAGGCCCCCAGCCTCAATTAAAGAGAGAACTGCGCAATTGTGACGGGCATCCAACTAATTTACATACAACACGGGGACAGGTGATGAATATGTATAGGCATGTTAGGTAACTTTATGAATATGCATAATTTTGGGGAATAAATAGAGAATCAAAGCTTTGTGAATTCAGCACATGCTCTAGCGCTGCAATGAACATACAAATCTTTCAACCCCAAATTAGTTGAAAGGTTTTTTTGTCTGTCACACCTTTAGTGCATCAGGACTGGTGGATGAAAAACTGCAGCAGTACTGACAAAGCAACAATATCATCATGACATGGACATGCAGGAAGGTTTGCCATTATCTGCTCTTAAATTCACTGGCTGAAAGTTGAGCAATTTCATCAAAGACAACCCCCAAAAGATCCACATTTTCAACTGCACTGTCACAGCTCCCATTCACAGGGCTGGGGAGATGACCCTGCTTCTTCATGGTAGGAGAGAACAGAATTCATGAGAGAACCTGTGACAACACAAAACACAGGAAGGACAATTCCCACACTCTCAAGTAGTGAAGGATAAAAACGTAAAATCAAATCTATGCTGCTCAGACTCTGCAGTTTTCACCTACAAGCTTTTGCTGGCACAGTAGTAAATGCTCTGAGAACAATCAGAATTAGACTCTCAAATCCTACAAGTGTTGCAAAACCAAGTTTAAAACTGCATTTTGAGACTGAAATTGTAACCTTACACAGAAAAACTCATAGTGAGGGCTCTTCAAGGAAGAAATATTCCCTGAGTTCCTTTTCAGTCCTCTCCTCATTGTTCAGTAGCATTAAAGACTACCAGGACTTCTTCCAAAACTGGTAGATTTGGAAACTTTTAATAAAGAAAATCTGCATCTTTTAAAGCACCTTGGACCTGGCAGTCTTTCTATCATGAGAATCCAGATGAAACATCCTTCTGGAGAACACTTGCATCTTCCCCTCCCAAAATTCCCTGGCCCAGTGTCACCAGAGGAGTCTGCAGAGAAGCAGAACAAGGCTGTGCCAGGGCAATCTCGTGCTTCCTGTCCACAAGATCAGGTATTTCTTCCATCCTCTATTACTACTCTGGGGGTTTGGGGTTTTCCTGTTCTTCTTTTTTGAAAATTTAATCTCTTATCCAACCACAGCTACGTCTCCTCTATTCCAGACCTAGGCTTTGCAGAATCTGAAGAGCAGCCTTTGGAAAGCAGATTTAAGAGGACATGCAAAGCTGATTAAGTGACAACTGTTAAGTTAGAGAACTTTAAGAATCTCGGCTTGAATTCCATATGAGTGTAAAGGACAGCATTAGCAACATAATTTTTAAAGAAGAAAATACCCAGAAGTAGTGCCAATCTGCCTGCAGATAACCAATTAAAGTTTTTTTTTACTCTGGCAGAGATAGTGCAAAGTTATCAAAGAACTTCTGAATTGAAGCTAGATAACTACCAACCCTAAATAAAATGATCTTTATTCTAAGGGAGTAGAGCAGCATGCAGCACACGCAAATCCATGCCACTTCTGTTTCCAATTCCTACTGAACCATCCCCAAACACCCAGTATCCAGCAAATCCATAACCTGGCTCCTTCTTCAGCCCTCTCCCAGCTTTAGATCTTTTCTTATCTCTGTAGAATTATACAATACCTGTACCTCTTTAGATCTTTGCTTATCTCTTCAGTAGTAGAAAAAATGAAAATTGTTTGGGGAATCATGGACCTACAAATGACTCTGGGAGTTTAGAAGCTGCACTGCACTGCTTTCAATATTCTGAAATGTTCTTACAGTTCTGGGTGAAAATGAACTGTTTAAAAGGTATCACATTAAAGGTTATTTGAGCTTTCTTGTTGGAAGAAATGGGGACAGATCATTTTACAGTTAATTTTATAGAATAGTTTGCCTAGTTGCTCGCAGAACTCCCAAATAACCAAGTTTACAAGGAGAAGCCTGTTACCCAATATAAATTAATTGTGCCATCAACTTGGTTCTTATCAAGTGTTTTTATTTTGGGACCACTAAAGGATGGGTTTTATATAAAGATATTGTAGATAGACAGCTCAAGTCAGTGCCTGATACGTTTCCAGACTGCCATTAACTCATCTGTGGTAAATAACATATGAAAAGTTGTGTAAAATGCAAAACCATGTGCTGAACCAAAAGCAAATAAATAACTTGTGCCTCTGCTGTTATTGGGGCAAGAGATGTTAATGGTAAGCAGTAAACTTAATTAAGGTTTGTCAGTAAAATAACAGTGGGTTTGTTTAATTCCACTCTCAGTCCCGGGTTTATTCACTCCACACTCTTTCCCTTCCCATCCCCTGCCCTCTGCAATAAATGAGGTGAGGACACCCCTGCAGCCACCTGAACTGCAGAGGAATGGAGCCACACACAGGGAATGGACACTGACCACTGAACCCTCACTGTGGCATTTGCTGGCTTTTCTTTTGAGCTGTGATCATAAAAACCATTCAGGAAGGTTTTGTGAGATTAATTAACAGAAGCCAAAAAGCCTGAACAGGCTCTAACCTTTCTAATTTCATGGTGTATAAAACAGAAGTAACACAGACAATTATCTCATAGGGAGGAATTCAAGACCTACAAAAGGTTTAGTAATTCTGAAATATTTATAGAGACAGACACAGTGACTGTCATGTCTCTGAGATCAGGAAAAGAGCAGCTTTTTGTGCTCATATGGAAACTGAATCTCTACACTGAGTTATGTATTCTGCTCTCCTTCCTGTTTACCATTTCTCTCAATTTTATTTCACCTTCCTTTACCCTACATAACAGGTGGGTATAATGTCAAAAACTGTATAAAAAATAAATTGGCAATTTGTACTGCATTTGTCATGTTGGGATATTATATAAAGGTATTTTTATAGGAAAAAAAACTTCATCTTGACTTTCATCTTTTCACCTCAGAATTGGGTGATTTTTAGGGTATAAACATTCATGCTTTTACCTAGATTTGTGTTTAAATTAAAAGTATCTTTTCTGAAAACAAGCAAATTAAAAACGTACACAAGTGAAGTGAAAAGAAGATCAAGTCAAAACCAAATCTAATCTTCTTAAAGTAAGACTTTGCTTGTCAAGTGGATACAACTACAGAATATTTTTTCACTGGTGAAACTAAAGAAGAATATTCAAAACCATAAGACCAATTATCTTAATGAAATATAAGAAATTAAAGAAATATACCGGTAGAAAGAAATGTTCCCTCTTAAATTTAAAAAATATTTTATAACTTGACAAAGCTGTCATTCAAAGAACAGAAGATATTTGATTCCCCTTTTTCCCTATTTTAAGCTAAAAATATCCCTCAAATTTGATAAAAACTGTGCAAAGTTGCAGGGTGCCAAAACTGCAGATTTGAGATCCTCCTGTTGTGCACACAGAGCTCCCAATCCAGTAAACCGAGTGAATAAATGAGCAAACCAAACATGAATCTAGAGCAAGCAGAGAGAATTTGAACTCTGGATTCCCATTCCTTCCTTTCACTCCTCTGTAGCCCAGCATTGATGAATAATGATCATTACAAGAATTAGGTACCCATGATTCAGCAGGACGTGATTCCAAAGGCTGAGTAACCAACCAAATGTTTACCCTTCCTGAAGAAACGTGTGCCAGACACCAAACCCAATTTCCTGGCCATCACTGATTTGCCTTTATGCTGCTGGCACGCAGCTGGAGGACTCTCAGCTGGCTGGGTGACATCCAGTTTGGTGGTGAGCGAGCCCTGCCCAGCTCCCACGGCTCATGGGAGGATTCCTCACCCTCTGGAGTCACCGATTCCTTCCCACTGACTCTAGAGGGAAGTAGAGCACCGAGCTGGGATCCACATCTCGTGCATCATAAACATCATAAATCCTCCCCCTCTGCAGCTCTGACTCTTTCACTGCCTCCTTGGGAAGGTGGTTGCAGAGGTTTGTTGATGCACGACCCAGCATCTACCACATTTTAAATTCTTGCCTTCTTTTTTTTTTTTTTTTTCTTTTTGTGGATATTGATTATTCTTGGAATTTGGACACTGTTCTTTAAATATTTTCAAGGCTGAACTTGAGTTTTGATGTCTTGAGTTTGATGGCAAAGCTGCCAATGTATTCCCCAGAAGCTGTATTTCACCTTGGAGAGAACAATATTTTTAAAGGATAAAATCACACCCAAACTTCTCTAAGCAGACTTTATATCTCAATATTGCCTCTATTATAATGATAATGTGTGCCAATATGACCGTTTGGGTTTCGAGGGCCATTTTAAAAAAACATTAGTAACTCATAAAATATCACATTCAAAATATTACATCTTCCTCCAGTAATTAGAGGGAATTATTAATTCCCTGTATATTTTTGCAAAATTCCACATGCTCTATTATAATAAACGTTATAAAGATAACACTGGGTTCAACATTATTCAGCATTTAACAATTAATTTACATAATGTAAATATTAATGTAGCCTTGAGCACTGTGGGACTGAGGAATTCTGAACACTGTGCATTTCATTACCTCTAAGATTGCAGCGAGTTTCTCCCTGCAGGACACTTGGGGGACCCTTGGAGGGGTCCATATTGTGCATTAAAGTAAAAAAAATATAACAGGGACTTTTTAATACTCAGGACATTCTTCCAGAACTACCTGAGAATTTCTTAATGATCCCTTTTCTATAGATTTTTATTTTCATTGCTAAAGGATTCAGGACTACTCTTCGTTGGAGCTCTCCCAAATATGTTTTGGTTTTTAAATCCCAAGGGTTTGATTCTCTTCACAGGGTAACATGACCAATAGCGAGAAAAAAATACTTTATTTTTCTTTTCCCTCTATGCTGAGCTTTGCTTTTTCAGACACAAATAGGTAATAATACCTAAAAATCTACACCTACATCTGTAATCTACGTACAAAGGAGTCAAACTTTTTTTAACTAACAAATACACTCCCACCTCTAGTGAGGCCACATTTCTCTCTCTGCTTTTTTCCAGACCTACACACACCTGATGCACTTTTTGTCAACCAGCTCTGTAAACATCCCAAATGATAAATTAATTTGTTTCATCTACAAGAGGTAATTTTCATGTTTTTAATCATTTTAAAGCTCGACACAGATAAGACAGAGTTATTTGTCCAACTCTGAGGAACCTTCAGAACTGGGAATACAAACCAATTTACTTGACTATAATAAACATTAAATCTCAACCACATGGTGGAAATTTATGAATTAAGATGTGAATATACATCTACACACTCCAGGTAAGTGATGAGCACATCCAAACATCATCATCCACATTTTCAAGCCAACAGAAAATATCTCCATAGCAACTTGCAGTTGCCAACTGTGGCAACCATTCCCAAACATGCAAAAAAAAATAATTGCAAGGACTTATATTCTTGACAATTGACTTGAAAAGTCAAAAGCAGGAGTAACAACTGCTGTATCCTTTGTCAGTGTTCTCCAAAGCTGGTCTGAAAAATTCAAGTGATTGTTTAAAAGTGAACATATGAAGATATAAGTGCTCAGCAAACTTAAGGAAAATTAGGAATCAGTACCTCAGAGCAGCTTTCATGGGCCCCATCCCCAAACAAAAGACACTGAATATGTATTTACATGAGCAAGGATGTGTTTCAAAAATGCCATATACCAACAAAGAGAAATATCCATTTCTTGGCAGCTTATGGGCAGTGAAGTTCTCACTGAGTCACAGATCACAAGGTCCCAACTCACATCAAAACTGAGACTATCAAAGCCACTTCAGATATCCAAGATGCTAGCCTGAAAAGATTTCTTACACATTTAAAGCAAAAAAAAAAAATTTCCCCAAATCAGTACCCTTTAAGAAATAAATTAAGCAAAAATAAAGTTACAAAATACATCTTCTGGAGTTTGTAATTTAACACATGAGAAAACACAGCAGCATATGTGATGCAGCAGAGGTCAACAGTGCTGCAAGGCAGAATCATTTCAATTCCTGCTTTATCCATACTAAGCCTGTGCCCTCGCAGCTCCGAAGCACTCTGAGACTATTCCTCAACACGAGCCATGACAGAAGCAGGGCAGGGTCAGAGGGGTGAGGAACATGCTGCTCTGAAATCCCAGATTTGCTACAGCCACAGGGAAAGCAAAGATTCTGCACCGAGATCAGAGGGAAGCCACGGGACAAAGCGTGGCTGGAATGGCACAAACACAGCCACCACCAGAGGCCCCAGCAACTTCTCCCCACGGCCAGCAGCCCCTGCAAACACTTCAGAGTTGTCTCTCCACACCTCTGGTGAGTGGACAACACAGTGCAGTGTTGATTTTTTTAGTTTTTCGCTTGTTGTTGCCCCAGGAAAAATAACATATTTTTTCCCGGTCTATTTTCAGTGGGGAAAAACAAAATAAATTTGCAGTTGCAATTTTTGACCAGGACTTTCATTTCTTGAAAGTGTCTCTCCCTTTGCACTACAAAGCAAAGATGAAAGGTGTTAATTTTTTTAGCTACCGGATAAAAGCAAATGTTGCATAATTGTGGAAGTTGTACCAAGGCTGTAGGAGATTTGTAAATACATTTGTGGATGAAACCTAAATGGATACACAGAATAAATCCTGCCACTTGCAGGAGGTAATTTAGAAATAAACTGGCTGGTTCTGGTTTTCTCAGAAATTTGACCTAAATTAGAATTTTGGGAGAGTGAGGAAGCAAGCACCATTCTCAGCTGGTACATTCCCCTCAGCTTCCAGCTGTCCTGAGCCCTGGATCATAAAGAATGAAAGACAAAAGCTGGCAATTAATTTGCGCAACTTTAAAACAAAAGTGAGGAGACACGAGGATTCCCCTCCCCAAAAAGCTTTGTGTCCCTTCTCCCCATGCCCTGACAGCAATGAGGAGACAGCCTCAGCTGCAAACTGACACATCCCTCTAGGAAAACTGGCAAGGAGAGGAGCATTTAGGGACATCCCATGGCAATCACAAGAGCCACGTCTGCTGCCAAGTGAAGCAGCCACATCCCAATGTCTCTTGATCTCTGAAGTCCCCTCAGATCAGTCTGCTGGGGAAAAAGTCTGTGCTTCAGTGCAGGCTTGAGACAACAGAATAAACCAAACAAGTATCTGTGAGAAAAACTACAGAAAGTTTCACTGGAGCACAAGTCCTCAGTGCTTAGCATCAGGCCATTAAAATTCTTGGCAGCAGCTCACAGTCCTGGCTTGCCAGTGGCCCACTTTTCATGCAGCCTATTTTTGTTTAGAAAAAAACCTCCAGAACATCCTGAATATTAAACCTTTCTTCAAGCTATAATGATCAGGGAGATTAGCTCTGATCAGCAGTTTTAGGCCATATGTAAATTCGGTGTCCCTAGGCAGAGAAGCAAACCATGAAATACTCTTCTTTTCTCCCTTTGGCTGCAGGAATAAGGAGGCTGCTCCACAGATCCTCATTAGTATTGGTCCACACCACCTCTTTAACATTCAACAGGTTCAACATTCAGGTTCAATTCAACGTTCCTGGGCCTAGGAGGGACTAGCCTGCAGCTAAGGTATACCAGATTGACAAGAGAAAATCCACAACAACAAAGATACCTTTACTTCTCTTGGTTTCTCTTAATTAACACTTTTTTTTTTTCTATTTTTTTATGTTTTCACTCCCTTGGCTGCTGCAGCCCAAGCAAATTTAGAAGTATTTAAGCAGCATCACCACAACCCATCCTCACAGCTTATGAAAAGGCTAAAATCCATAAGCTAAGGGAGAATTTTTTTCCTCTACTCCAGCACAGAGTGTTTAAACCCCTCAGGGCACACCAAAGAAATAGAAGGATGTACCAGCACTGAGTAAATATCAGAACACTTTTTATGGAACAATATATTTAATATAGAGCCATGGTGGGCATGAACAAACTCCCTGTTACAGCCTGGGCGGGAGAGCATCTCTCCCTGGATGAGGTCTGAGAAAACAATCTCTGCCTTTATCAGGAAATTTGATTTTGTTTCATTTAGGAGAGAGACATCTCCATTCAGCAGCAAAACACTCGGAACAAAGGTTCTTTGAGAAATGGTTTCCAAATTGTGGTGCCTGGCAGGAGGTGGCACAATCAGCAGCTGGGGATGTGTCTGTGCTGGGGCTGCTCCGAGCACTGCACGGGCTCCTCTGCTCACTCTGCTTTGAAGAGAACGTTAATAAAGCTGTAACTGCTGCTTTAATCTATACAGTGATCCAGGAAAACATTCGGAATTTTGATGTCCTGCCCCTACACTTTCCAGCTGGAGTAGCTACTTGTAAAGGAACTGACAGACAAATTGTAATCTGCAAAGCAGGAAGAGGGGAAAACAGAAGGCTTGCCTGCCTGCTTGCTTCCAAAAGGAGTCTTCAGCTTGAAGAAAAAAAAAAATTTAAAAAAAGAGAAAAGAAAAATGAGTTAAAACTTTATTCAATAGCAATGAAGCCTGAAGCTGATAATTTCAGCTTTCTGGGATACAGCTGTAGCAATGAGAAAATAAGAGCCCAAAGGATGGATAAACTATATTATCTTAACTAGCAAAGGCAAGGCTTCAAAAAATGAAATTGGAAAAAGAAAAGCTATACTATTAACTTCTTTTTTCCCTGGCTAAGAAAATGCGATCAAATTTTCAATTCTTTAGTTCTCTCCTAGTAAGCCTGAAGCACACACCAAGCCTGCTGGAAGTGTAACCCCCCCAAATGAAACTGCCAAATAAGCAAGATTACAACAGGCCCAAGAGGCACGTCTATCTTTTGGTCTTATAATTATTTTGAGTACTGTAGGTTTTTTTCTAACAGAAGCTATGATAGAGTTCAGCTTCAAATCAAGAAGGCAAAACTGTTTAAATTAAAAAACCCAAGAAGTTTGCAAAACAACGCTCGCCAGTGTGCCCAAACAGTAATGTCTGCAATTTCTGTCTGTTAAAACATGCTGATGTGTCCCCACTGCTTCTATTTTCCAGGGCCCTTCTCTGCCACAGCTGGGAACCCAGCTCCTGTGTCAGATTTTGGCCAATCAGATGTGGGGACCACTCATCCCATCTGCACAAAATGTTGACATAACAAGATCAGGACTGCCCATGGTACGTTGATGAAATTTATTGCTAACTTTGCTTGCTAAACCAGCATCTGTGTTGGTAACCTTGTACAGCAGCGATGGTAGGCAGTGCAAAATCCATTTGCTCACACCACACAGGAGGCATTTCAGTATCTCAGGTCCCTCCATTGACAGAATTACATTATTTTAGTGATATTTCTATTTTTTTCTGTTTATATGAATGTTCGTTCAGTGTCTACCCACCTTTTACCAGAAATTCTCCGAGCAGTTTTAGAGTATGAGCTTTTCTCTCCAACACGATTTATCTGAGTAGTCCCTCCACTTGTTCATATTTTCACAGAATTTGTCAGATCAAAACCTTAAACCACACTTACTTTGCTGCTGCTGGCACTGGAATTGCTGTGTCTCAGTGGAATGCAGATCCCAGATCCCAAGGTACCATTTCTCTGCCTTAAGACAATGCTCTGCTGTCTGTCAGTGGAAGAACCCAAGGCAAGTTCAATTGAAATACCTCAGTAGGGTTCTCACTCCGTTTTCATTCATCCTGGCTTCATCCTCATAAAAAGGAGGGATAGGGATTTTTACAGGGCAGCTACTGACAGGACAGGGGCATCGTTTTCAGGTGAAGAAGGGCAGGGTTGGATGGGGTAGTGGGAAGGAATTGTTTCCTGGCAGGGGGGGCAGCCCTGGCACAGGAGCCCAGAGCAGCTGTGGCTGCCCCTGGATCCCTGGCAGTGTCCAAGGCCAGGTTGGGCAGGGTTTGGGGCCCCCTGGGACAGTGGAAGGTGTCCCTGCCATGGCAGGGATTTGGAATGGGATGAGCCTTGAGATCCCTTCAACCCAAACCATTGCATGATTCTGTGATTCCACAGCTCACTCAACCCCAGCCCAACCCTGCGAAGGTTAAAATTCCTCTGACTGTGGCAGTTCCACAGCCTCTGGGAAGAAGAACCTATTCTTGCATACAGGAGGAAACTCTATAGTATTTAACAGTTTGATTTGCTATTATGTGCTACTGCATAAGTTTTATTTTAATATCATGCAGCTGCTGTGATTGCATTTTTATAATTGGTGCTCTGCCCCAGAGGAGAACTTTTTGAAGAGTAAAAAATGCTACCTAGGTGCTGACTCAGAAAATTCACAGAGTGCTTTGGGTAGCAGTACTTAAGCATGAAGCTTTCCAGCAAAGGTGCTGCAGGTGCTGAAGAATTCAAACTGCCACATCAATGGCGTTAATTAATGGTTCATGCAACAAAATATAAAAGAAAATTAAGGTAGTGAATTAAATCCTGAAAGCAAGGTCCCATACAGAGTCAAGCTGAGATGTTGACAACCTTCTGAAATTTTGTATATTCGGAGAAATCCAGGCCTACATTGTGGTCACATTCTGAATTGAGGAGCTGGTGATGAAGCAGGGATGGTTTCTGCCCTGCTAACCAGGGATGGTTGCCAGTTTCATCTGCAGAGACTCAGATCTGTAGTACCTGGACTTTTAGCAATGGATGAATTTCACTGACATTCCGACTGGTTTCACAATGTGCCAGTCCCAGCTGACACAAGGAGTTGGCATTTAAGAGCAAACCACAAAGAGTTCTTTCAGGGATGCTCTCTTTAACTCCAGTTTTTCAGATGCTTTCCAAACTTCTCAGACACCCCACAGGAGTGCAGGGTTGATGGCAAGAAATGACAGATAAAAAACCTTTAAATAACACCTCTTTAAAAATTTAAAGCTCCTTTAAAGAAAGATACTGTATTTATAACCACTAATGGTAAAAGAGAATGACTGTTCAAGGGATTCCTTTTAAATCAAACATCATGAAATTCAGATTGTAAAAACATACTGAGACTGGCAATATTTTCAAAGCCCAAAGGTTGTCACTACAGATGAGAGACTTCTGCTAGGAGCAACAAATAACACATCTTCATTTGAGAGGAGTAAAAAAGGTTTGATGAAATGAATGCATAGAGATTGGGGTTTGGTTGCTTTGTTGGGTTTTTTTTTTTTTACTTTGGTTTTTTCTTGCCCCCACCCAATTGGGGAAATACATCCTTCTTACCTCCTTCTGTGAGATCATCTAAACTCTGCCCTTTTAGAGCCTAAAGCAACAAGGCCAAGAAATACAGTTTCCATGTGTGCTTAATAAAATTACACCCTCCAGTAGACTAGAAAAAAATTCATAATGTATTAATTGAATGAGTAATTATATGACCCCATGGACAAGACCTGCAGTGTATTGCAAATTATTTCATTTATTAAAGTAGCTTTGTCTTGAGGTGTGTCTCTCAATTTCAAAACCATGTTAAAAATAAATTTCCCTGCCAAGTTTCCTGACAATGCTTCTGATGATAAAAATGAAACTACATTAAAAGTAGACTGTGGTCTTTGCCTTTATAATAGAAATCATATTTTGTTTTTCTCTCACAGATTCCACAGAGGAAAAAGAAACATTTTCTTGCAGTAATGTACATCTCCTTTCTTGGAGGTGCTATATGTGCTGCCATAATGTTTGCAAGGCAAATATTGCTATTTTATATATAATCACATTTTTTTAATAATATTCTTGTCTCTTAAAACAATTATTAAATACTTCTAGTACTCTTAAAATCATGTTTTACCCACATTAATTTTAGAATGGAACATTCTGTATAAGCACACTGTGAAAACACAGATTTGAATTTGGGCCAGAGCTGTCCAAGAAAACATCCACTATTGTCACCAGCATAATTCTTTGCACATAGTAATTTCCATTTTCAAACTACAAGTGGTTTTTAAATATAAGTAAAGATTGAGGAAAAATCAGTTAAAATTCTTTATCCAAGTTATTCTTTTCCTTTTACTTTGGAATCAAATTTTTTTTGCCTTCATAACTTGCACTTGTACAATTGAAACATGGACCTGAAGTCATGTATTTTCCATCAAAAGAATATTTAATATATTTTACTGCTCTGTGCTAAAATTATAGCAATAATGAGCTACATTTGTGTTCCAAAAAATCACTGTCTTGAATATGTATCTGTTAATATTTTCTTCAAACCACATTTAAAAGACATTTTTGCTGGAGTTTCCAACGAGTACCAGGAGAAGATGGATTGAAAGCAAGAACTGTGAGATCTCACCTTCAACCTGTCTATCACTTCCCCTAAGTGTGAATCTAGCTCAGCACCAGCTGACAGCACCTTTCCCCCTTTCTCTCCACAAGAAAGCCAATAATAAACTTTTCAACGTTTCCAGGAAGTCCTTCAGGTACAAATGTGTCATTTTATAAAAGCTTCTCCTGCTTACTTCCAAGCATGTTAGTGGTGCTCGCCAGGAGGGCTTGGTCTCTAAAAATAAATGTAATTTCCCACCTATTTTTGGTGGGCAGCCATGGAAAACTGCTACAGAGAAATAGTGCAACTGTGTGTGGAAATGAATAGTGGTGTGCAAAGGTGACTTTTTTTATTTAACAGATGTGATCTGTTAGCCAAAGAGTGCCTTTTTCTAGAAGTTGTGCTCAATATCTGAAAGCCCAGTGAACTACTTTGAATATTTCTATAAAATATCACAAACTTCTCATACTGCAAAAATAGATTACTGTGGGGTCATTCTCACTAAGGTTTCCTTTCCTATTGCAATTGCTTTCACTCTTCCAAGGGTAGTGTGCAACTCTATTTGGCTTCATGGGATTACAGACTGCAATTTAAACCCCCAGCACTGTATTTAATGGTGGGGAAAGAAGAAGAACTGTGAGGGCATGAAATAAAGGGAGAAATGAGAAAAAAAGAAAAATGTGATCCTATCATTTAAAAGCAACATTTTTTTTCTTATTTTTTGCCTTTTTTTTTTGTTTTTTAAGGCACTACCTATCTGATAATGTCTTTCAAATAAAATTAGGACAATTAATCAGGTTAATCTGCAAGGGAGTAAACAATCCTGCCATAGTGCAGTGGTGAGTTTTCCATTCAGCTGCGTGTCTCTTCCACAATAAAAGCAGGATGGATCTGCCTATTGGCGATGCACACTGAGGCAAAGCCTGCATGCACTGACAATTTATTGGCTTTTTTGCTTTGGCACGGGGAGCAGTGGCCACAGCCCAGCCCTGCTGTCAGAGGGGACGATGTCCCTGTCACCACCCCTGGTGACACCACCCTGGGATTTACACCCAGCCCTCTGTGAGGGCTTCCCCTGCTGCATCCCTGCCACCAGCCTCGCAGCACAGCATCAGTTTATGGCACATGATTGCAGCTTCTGGGGATTTATCACCCTTTTCATGCACTTTTAAAGGATCTGGATGAAATATGGGGGTGTGGATGCTGCCAGGCCCCCGACTCCTGTAGAGCCTGCACAGAGGGGATGGCGAGGCAATATCCACAAAGGGTGATTTAGAAGTGTATAAACACAAACTGAGGGTTTATAGCACTAATAAAGCCTGCCCAGAGGGCTGCAGCACGCTCCCTCCCTGCAGGCTGCCACACAGCCATGGGTTTTTTCCAGATAATGCTTTCCTGGGACTGCAGGATCTTTCAATTTATTGATTACATGGATGAGTTTATCTCATGTGTCCAAAGTGCCTGGAGCTTTAAAGCTCATCCCTCTCTCTTCTGGGAGAACAGAAGGAGATGCACAAAGCAGGTGCAAAAGCCCAGGTGCAAAAGCCACTGGTAAGTAAATGAGTGCATAAATTTCCTTTTGCAAACAATTACATCCCGAATTGCACAAATTCATTTAAGCCCTCATGTTCCAGTACCCAGCGAGGACTCTAGCATTTTTTTAAAAATTCATTTGTTCTTTAATTAAGAAACATACTCATTTTTATTTCATGAGCCTGGGCTATAATGCAAAAAGAGCCAAAAGCTGCAAGCATCACTGCTCTGTGCAGGGAGGTGCGAGCACTTCACCACATGAATTGTCCAAGGCACAGAGACCACAAAGCTTTCACAGCCTTCAACTTCAGGCATTAATGCTGATCTGGCCACGAGGCTGGATTTTGGTATAACCTGTGTGCAACTATGGAGAAGGAAAAGAAAGCTCATTTCAGCAGGAGGGGCAGTCAGCACACAAACCACCTGCGCAGAAAGGCAAAGGGAATTTTCTGTCTGGAGAAGGAGATTCATTTCCAGTCCTCTCAAGCAAACCTGTGCACCTAAGCTGGTCTGGAGCCTTTGCTGGGTTTAGCCTCTTTGTGCTGGAAATCAGAATTAATTGAACCCTGGGGTGGGCTGCAGCCTCCTGCTCCCAGACTCTCCCATCACAGACCCAGGCTGAGTAAATGCTAATTGCTACACATGAGATTATTTTAATTTCTTCCAAATGCACTGGTTAAACCACACTTGCATACCTGGGAACCTGTAAATGACTTGGTAGTGCTTTAATGGGTTATTCCTCTCAATTTCCAACAGGCACATTACAGTGGATGTACAGCTTTGTCTGCCACAACACAACAAATTATTAGTAAATACATATCTTTTCTTTCCATCAGGCACATGCACAGGAACTAAAATACACCAGAATCCCTAATAAAAAATCAGATATTTGTGTCTATATATGCTCATCTCTCTGCAATATATGCACATCATACATATTAAAATATACATATATACACACATACACACAATAACCATATTCATATACAGCTGTATTTTATTCCACACAGATCTGTGAAACATTTCCTGCTGGGATATACAAAGCAGCTGTGCATAATTAGCCTGGCTGCTGCTTGGCTTCTGCTTGGAAATTTAAATATTGACATTACAGATGTTGCTACCTAGTTCACATCCGTTACATTTACAGGCCAGATTACAAAGGATTTTGAGGCAGCGAGTGGAGTTTTGCTGAAATGAAGATGATTAATCCCAAGAAAGAATGGCTGAAAGTTTGCCATCAGCAAGTTTTCAAGTTTGCCCAGAAATGAGCACATCTGGAAGAAAAGGAACTTAAAAACTGCTCTGCTGAGTTCTACCCAAAGCTGAGCATTCCATCTCCAGTAGGAAGGGCAGGAACAGGCTGGGTTTAACAAATAAAGGAGTTTTGTGTATTCTTCAGCTTCCTTTGACTCAGAGGCTTCCTCATCCACAGTTTCATTCCAATTTATTCTTTTTCCACAAGAGCTCATAGCAGTAAGTTTCATAATTAAATATGTAACATTTGACATTTCAAATCTCCTCTAAATCTAAGTATTGCTGCGAGTGGTGGTGCTATGAATCAAAAATCCTCAGGTTCAAACATTTAATTTTGAGATAGTTTTGAGGTGAATTTTCTGAGATATTTCTGCTTTGCAGGTCAGATCTAGAGATACTTCTAAGGTTATACTGCAAAAACTCAACTCAATAAAATATCCAGAAATAAACATTTATGTACACCACTGTAACTTCTGTGACAAAAAGACTCAAGTGCCACCCTAATCCTGGTGCAGGCAGAATCAGAAGACTGGAAAACTCCAGATTCTACTTTTACCTAAATAAAAAGATATTATATCCTTTACAATCCTCTTCTAACAGCTCTTGGTGACTTTTTAAAAATTTGTAATCTTTCAGCAAAAAGACAACTTGTACACACACCCTTTGATTTCCCTTTGTCCCCTGGGATTTATAGTTCAAAAGAAAGAAGAAGACTTTGAGACTTCACCAAATTTAGTGTAATTTGATTAATTTTAAAGCTTTGGCAACCTTCCTCTGCCACAGACCAGCAAGGATTGCAAGGCATAAATAAAGAGAGTCTGGAAAACAGTACCAGAAGATTTGAAATGTATCAAAGCTGGCAGCAGGTGTGTAAAAGTCAATGATGCCAAATTTATTTTTGCCACTTTGCTAAGCCAGCCAACCTTTTGTTTCTCTTTCATGGACTCTTTTGTCCATATCTATCATATACAATCCCATTTCTATTAATTTATGTATTAAACTTATTGTTAGTTTAAGTGTTAAAAACACCAAACCAACAAACCAATCATCCTGGCAGGTGTTTTAAATAAAAAGGCACCATTTCAGCACCAGTTTGCATTTACCTGAACAACTGCACTATTTTTTCAGTGCAGAGCTACCAATGATACTCAGTCCCTTCCTCATGCTTTATCCATCTCTACAAATTACTGGTTTATGATACTGCAGAACCCCCTAGGCTATTCTTCTTAATTCCTTCTGTTTCCTCTCTAAATGTCTCCAAGTGTCCCTTTATTTCCAGCAATTATTTATAGACATCTGTCAGTCCAGGCTCCTTGGCTGGAATGCAATAGATCCAGGCTATTGTGCAGCACAGAAAACAAGTTACTTCCTTTAAAAGCAATTCTCAAGCAATTTTGCTAAACCACTGCAGCTAAGATTTTACCCCACTGGGTTTGCAGCATATTGTTGTAAGTCACAGAATGTCAAATGTGTTTAAAATAATTTCTGTTAAGTGCCTCCAGCAAGAGAGATGAGGTGGCTGCCAAGTTCATTTAACCCTCCTTGGCTTTGCAGCCTCTAAAAGTGAGATATCCAAAAGTCTCTGCCTGCCTGTGGAGTCCAGGGGTTGGAGTCACCCTCACTAATGTGCTGAGGTGAGGCTGCTGCAAGACACAGATCCTCAACCCTTGAGCTGGCAGCTGGAAAAAATCAGAGATCTACAGGAAATAAACTGGGTCATAACTCAGGAAACAAAAACATGAGAAATCAGCAGTACAGAGAACCAAAAACCCATTACAGTCAGTCCAAAAATTGCCATCAGTGTCACTGAATCAGGCTCAGCCATTATTTTCCTGGTACATATATGCTGACTGCAACCTCCTACAGAAATGAGAGCTGGCATAAATAAAACCCAACAAATCAAACTGGTTCCTGTGTCTTCAAACAGTTTCTACTGGCCTTCCAAATTATTTATTTATGATAACTGTCCTCCAAGTTTGCAGTTCCTCCAAGAAAAGTCCTAATAGAAATCTCAGCACATCTGTGGTCACTTTAAGCACATATTTAAGTGTACTTTGTTAGGATTCGACTCTGGGCTATTTTCAGAACCATGACAATTTTCCCTGAAAAGAGCTAATTTACTGTAACTAACTATATTATTAAATTTCCCTGGGAATGATATATCAAGCAATAAATCTGTAGCAATATCACCTAGCAGTCACATATTTTTAGCATTAATTATAAGATCTGGCAAGACCTAGCTTGAAATTCAGATGAATACTCATTGTAATGCAGTTTAGATTCTCAGTAATTATAGGCAGGTATTTGCCTCTCCAGAAAGGCGATGGCACATAAATTGTAGGTGTCCAAATAACCAGTGGTGTTTACTGTGAGTTTAAAAATCACACATACAAAAATGTGAATGGCCTTAGTGGCACAAAAAGAATCTATTTAAACACCATCCAAGCCATCCTCACTGGGACTGTGCTCAAAAGGCTCTTTAATTATTCATAGACAGATTAAATAAACACAAAATTCACACAGTTTCCATGTTTTCTTCAGTTTTGGTGGATTCATATCTCAAATAGAAGAGAAAAGAAGATTCTTAAAAGGGGCTTGGCACAACTTTTCACTGTAATTTCTGTGTTGTTCCCTAATTAAGGAATAGACTTTCAAGTCATTAAGGAGAAAAGGCACTTTGTAAAACAATAAAAAGCTGGAAAATATGTCTTAGAGCAACACCATGGAAGTCTAATGTGAATATTCACTTGATTTTAAAAATTAATGTCTATTTATTTCAGTTTTTGATGCTAATTCTCTCCAACCTTTATCAGTAATTCTCTGATAATCAATAATCACCTAAGTTCAATTGTAGAGTCAATAAATGAATGGAAAGTTTCTAGAGAATTTCATTGGTTTTATGACTGATAAAATTTTGGCCTAACAGGAAAACACACAGGAACCCTGTAATGGATGATTTAAATTAATGATAATAATATCACCCGAATGGTTTAAAAAGGCACCAGCCCTTTGGGTGAGTTTCACACTATATTTGCATCTTTCTCTACATAATTGTGCATCTCTCATGGAATTGTTGGTATCCATGGACATTTGCACTTTGGCCCAGGGAACATCAACACAAATCCAAGGTCCCTACTGGAGCATTTTTTATTTTTAGCAGAATTCCAGAGAGTGGTTTTGATTCAGAGCTCAAACGAAGCTGATAAGAAATAAGATTATGCATCCAATGCAAAGCCTTCCTTTTGCAGCTTCAAAAATGAAATACAGCACAATTGCAATCCAAAGGGAAGGACTCAGGACTACCACATGCAAACACATCAGGATTTCTCTCAAGCTGTGCAGTGCTGTAACCTGTGATTTGGATCAGCACAGCAACTGGTGGGTCCCTTCCAGCTGGAATATTCCCTGATAACCTCTGGGATAAAACAGCAGAGCCTGATGAATAATTTGAAGATATGTAGCGTAAGTTGTGAAGAACTATGGAAAGCAGATGTAAACACCAGGAAATCCTGGCTGAGTGGGTGCCATCTGCATAGGGAGCTGTGACTGATTCCAGCCAACCCTGATCCCACAGGTTCAATTGTGCACAAAAT
This sequence comes from Polioptila caerulea, assembly GCA_013397295.1. Lineage (NCBI taxonomy): Eukaryota > Metazoa > Chordata > Aves > Passeriformes > Certhiidae > Polioptila > Polioptila caerulea. The sequence goes on from VYXF01000356.1 coordinate 873,542, forward strand.
AATTTTGCAAGCATTGGTGCTGTTGACACCAGGCAAATGAGGTTATGAAGTTTAATGTGATGAATACCTGGAGGGAAGGGAGGGAGGGTAAGGGAAGGAAAGTTGAGAAAAATTTTTCAAACTTTGGCCAACGGGAAAGACAATCAAAATGTTAAATGATACCTGAGTCAATACAAAGCAGCAATAGGAGAAAATGGATGAAACTATTACAGAGGAATTCACTGGAAGCTGGGCTGAGAAACATTTCTACTGAATCAGAAGTGTAAACTTCAATATAAGGAGTGGGAAAAAAGGAAAAGCAAGGAGAGTTTGTGGGTAATAAAAATAGAGAATTGCCAGTTAAAAAATGTACTAGAGACCTACAACAGAAAAGAGTGTTCCACTGGCAGCCATACTCTCAAATATGAAACATTTCGTGTTTGGCTGAAAAGATCATCAATATCTTCATTACATGCTTGTTACAAGTGAGGTAAATAAACATCTACCTCACAATTTTAATCTGTTGAAGGAGCACCGTGTAATGCATTTCATACCCATAGGTTTTGATATGAAGAACTCTTATGTGAAAATGCAAAATTCACCAGAGAGCTCATATAATATAAGGGAAGAGTTTAACCCACAGAGTTGTACCCACATTAAAACTTGGGACAATATCTTACTGTTATAAAATTTCCTCATCAGACAAAATCAACAGGAAATTCAATCAGCACATTTTCCTTACTAACTTGAATTATCAATGGGTTTTTGTTTTGTTGCCACTGTTGTTTCTGCATTTACAACATCTGTTTATCAGCATTGTTCAGTATTTCAATCTGCCCTACAATATTAGTTTATTCATAGTGTGCTTTCCATTTATTTCTGTTATTTACTAGACTCATGCTACATAAACAAATAAAAATAACCCTTCCAGTAACTAAACTTATGGAAAAAAATGTAAAATTCCCACTCTGCCCAGAAATTTCTCACAGTATTTGGTTTGAATCTTAATCATATCTTAGGAGTTGTCATAGTTGATTCCATAAAAAACATGAACCGAAATCAAAATTCTTATTTCCAACTAATTTATTATTTTATTTTTTCTTTTTCTTCTTCTTTTTTTTTTACTGCAGAGACTTGTTTTACAAAAAACCTGTTGTCCTAAAGTTGTGCTGCACCCACTTCTTTTTTGCAGAGCGAGAATCCAGCGAGCCACAAAACCAGCAAGAAAACTGGCACGATGTGACAATAACGCATTTATCAGGAGAGAGTTTGTTCAGGCACAATCCCCTGAGCTGTGACTGGCCCCCACTCACCTGTGGCAGAGCCCTCCATGACGTGGCCAACGTAGGGACCCTCTTTGAACATGGGCCTGTTGTCGTTCTGATCGATGACCGACACGTCCAGGCGGACTGGGCCATCGATGGTTTTCCCATTCACATCCACGACCTCAACCTCCAGCTGTGTGAACAGAAAAAGGGGTAAAACCATGAGTTCACCATCACAGGGAGAAGACAGAAAGGAAAAAGGAGTCCTGATGAGTGCTGGTGTAGCCAGACCCTGCCAAAGACACCGCTTGCAGCCCATTCTTTCCGACCAAGCTCGCAGCAGATTTCTCCTCTAAGCAAAAGGGAGAGACAGATGGAGATTCAAATTGAGATACCCCCAGACAGCCTGGAAATGTCATATTGCCCTAAGAATTAATAGACTAGAGCTTCAAAACCCAAAAAACAAGACCCATTGCAAATTCGATCCTAATCATGCGAAGATTTGGTTAGAACTTGTTTGTTTCTTTTTATCAAGCACACATCCAGTGGGCACATACAGAATTATCATGGTGGAATTGACACTAATGCTCACTCAAAAGCCTTTTTAAAAACAAACAGCAAACAAAACCAGGAGAAACAAACAAAAAAAAAGTGAAGGAATGCTGTAGACATTGAGACATTTTCTCAATGGTGATGGCATGAAGTGTTTGCTAGACCATTTTCAGAACTCTCTGGATTTTCTAATCAGGTGTGGAAGGATGAAAGAACATCTGCAGTCTCAATCAAGTGGGTATATTCACAAGCTAAAGATTTGTTTGGACTTTCTTTACCTCCAAAAACTGGAGAGAAAGATCCTACTGTACATCTCAGCCCTCCAAACCGTGTGCAGTGCAACGTCCCAGGGAGTCACCAGAGCAAACCACACCAAAACTTAAACACCAGAGACATCCATTTAGATTGCAACTGAGTGTTATAGCTGCAGTTCTCCCCTCACAAGAAATCAATAAAACACAGCAACAAACAGGTCTGAGACACCATCATCATTCTCACCTGCCCTCCCCATGCCCAGACTCAATTCTTTAATGGAGTTAAGCCAGCCAGAAAATGAACCTGAGCTCAGGTGTTAATATCACCCTCTCCCAGTCTTTCCCTGAGAATGTGGTGCCAGCAGGGCCTGGAAGTCTCTGAGCATTTTGTTTCTTCTGTTAATTTATTCTTCATGGCCCTGTCTAATACCTGTAAGTTATTTATAACTTAGTGATAAATCCTGCTGGGAAAGAAATAGGTCAGCATCCTAACTCCTTATTAAAATGGATGCCTTATTATCACCTTTCTCTGGTTTTTGTTATGCATGTAAATACCTTCCACTTTTTTAATTCAATGTGTTGGGTGTGAGTAGGAGTATTTGTTCTGAGTGAGACACCTACTTAAGGCACTGTTTGTAAATAGTGTCACAGTCCATTTTAGCATCTACTCACTGCTGACTTGTCTAGGAATTGCTCTTGCAAGCCCTTCCCAAGCCTTATTATTTTTTCTTATATGGCTTAACAGCTTAAAGGCAGACAAATTTTCTGATTGGAATGATTCCTGTAGCTTTGGCACAGCTGAAGATTTCTGGGGGTACCTCCCCTTTAACTTTTGGGCTTGTTCCACTCTGAACTCCAAAGTCAATGCAGGAATCTTTGCCATGGGATGTGATAGGGATTGGGAAAGGAAAAGCTATTCCATTCCTGAGCTACATTAAAGTCAGACACAGTTTTAGCTACAGTTGGAAACTGCTGACAAAATGAACCATAAAATAGTTTAGCTTGGAAAGGACTTTTAAAGTTCATCTATTTCCACCCCTTGCCACGGACAGGGAAACCTTTCACTGGGCCAGGCTGCTCCAAGTCCCATCCAACCTGGCCATGGAGGTTTCCCAGGGCTGGGACATCCACCACATCTCTGGGCAGCCCCTGACAGTGTTTTACCACTCTTATTGTAATTTCCCTCTCCTTGTATCTAGTTTAAATCTCTTCTCTCTTTGTTCAAAGCCATTACTCTTTGTCCTATCAAACAGGCCCTGCTAAATGTTTATCTCCAACCTTACTGTGATCCCCTGAAAGGAGCTCTAAGGTCTTCCTGGAGCCTTTTCTTCTCTGGGCTGAGCACCCCAACTCTCTGAGCATGTCCTTGTGTGTGTTCCAGCCCTCTGCTCATTTCCCTGGCCTCCTCTGGGCCCACATATCCAAGTCATTCCTGTGCTGAAGATTTCCAGAGCTGGACACTTTATCATAGCAAAACTGACTCATCAAAACTATGTTAATTGCTTTGGGATGTGAAAGAATAGCAATATTTCTCTGTGAAATTCCAGCAAATTAATTTTCAAATTCCAGATAACTTGCTCTTAATCTATCTCTCAGTATCAAGTGACTGTGCTGTTCATTGGAAAGAACAAAGACTTCGCTAAATTTAAAAAACTATTTCAGCTGCTTTATCAAAATTGTAAGTCATTTAAAACAAAGGCTGATCTAACACTAGTTTTGGGGTTTTTTTCTCAGACTTGCACAGATTAAGGAAAAGAATAGGAGATTCTTATTAATGACTGAAATACTGATTTACTTTATCTTTGCCGAGTCCACTGCATCTGAGAGCAACTGTCCAAAAAATTTGGCATGACAGGTCTGTAGGAACAGTTACATGATATCTTCTTCCTTTTATTAAGATGACAGAGGACTTTCTTTTATTAATCTTTGTACAATAATTTTCAAGCCTGTCCTAAGCATTGAGTTAACTCACCAGCTCCTTTTAAACCCTTTCTACAATGTTTTCAAAATAAAAGCACTGAAGTTGTGGCCATTATTCTTTATATAACCAGTTTGGGAAAGAAGCTGTCTGATCTCTTATCTAGCTTCCCCATGGAAAAAAAAACAAGACACCAAAAACACCCCAAATTGAAACAAAACCAAAAAATCCATAAAATCTGCTCATAAAATAACAACAGAAGTTTGTTGTTATTTCCAAAAACCCAACACATGCAAGTGAGAAAAGCATTCAAATAAAAGACAATAGTGGCACATTGAACAGGCTGTAAATAAAACCAGGTGGAAAATTAGATTGTCCTAACTAACAGAACTGCAAGATTTCAGTCTTTCAGTGCAGAAGGCAAGAAAGCCTATCTGGTTTCAATGTAAAACTTGACTGATGTATGAAAGATACTGAATTAAATTTTTGATAACAAGAAATCATAATGGCACATTCAGAAAGGGTTTAAGTTCCTACCTGACTATAACAATGCAGCTCCAAGGACACGTGCTAAGCATGAAGACAGATTTGAACCAATTGGAAAAATAAAACAACCTGTAAAGTTCTGTAGCTGTTTATTTTGTGAAAAACGGATGCTTTCCCACTTAAAAGTTAGAGAATTATTTTCATGGGGGTGAAAACTAGATGGTCCCTTCCAAGCCAAATCATTCCACAACTCAATGCTGAAGTTATGTTCATCATAATCTAACCTGTGATTTTCAGGAGCTCTTGAGGCTAAATCCCAATTTCATTTTTGACAAAAGTGTACGTGCAAACCACAAAAGAGAATCAAGGCTTTAGGAGAAATGTTGCACCTCACAGCACTGAAGTCCATGATCAGATACAAAGCAGACTTTGCCTGGTGCCTGTGATATAGCTCAGAAACACTGATCAAATTAGGCACAGCAATGGAACAGGGAAAAGCAATATAAACCCCAAAGTGCAGGCAGGAATAGATTTGATCCTGTCTGGCAAACTCTTACTGAACCCTCTCCCTTCTCAAAATGGATTATCTCCAGACTTCCCACCCAATTTCCCTCAGCATATGCAAAGCAAGGAACTTTCATCACCCCAAATATAATGATCTCATCAGAAGTTAAGCTTATTCAAAGTTGCTCATTTTAAGCTTTCTGCTTTATTTTAAACAGTCTTCAATCCTTTCTACTGTGCAGTCAGCAATAACATTTACATGAAAAGATAACCAGTCTCGTTCTTACCATTACTTCAAGTAATTTCAAAGGTTTCTCTTCACAGAAGGGTTGTTTTCATTCATTTATTGCTTTTGGTGAAACGATTCTGGAGAGCCACCTTCCTTCTCTGCATATAAATGTCTATTTTCACTTTGCAGCCAGCCGGTCAATGGACCACGTAAAATTACATCATAAATCTGGAGATTTTCATAAGTAAATCTGAAATATCTTCTAGTGCTTAATTATCTTCAAAGCCTAAGACAGGCTATTTAGTCATTACCTGCCATCTAATTTTAATTTCCAATTTGTTGCCCACAGGAATGTTTCCCATGGAATTTTTCCATTTGTTTCAACAGATGTTTTTTCCCCTTGTTCCTCATCCCCAGCTTCACAGGAGAACTGCACCATCCAAAACACAGCCACACCACCACCTGCCCCACCTCAGTTATTCTAATCAATGCTGGATTTATTTCTTGATTAGATGAATTACTGAGAATACTTTTTAAGTTCATTTATTATCAGTTTTTAAGGCAAGGCAATGGAATTATGGATCTTTCATTCAAGTAATTTCTGGTAAGAAAAGAAAATTTGGCCACCTCTAGGTCATAAAAAATATCAAAGAAATTCTCTTTATAGTGAAAGGTTGTAGTAAAAATCTTGTGCAATTACCTAACACAACTCAGAGAAGACAATAATTCAGACAATGAGAAACTAATTCTGAGTAAATTTTCCTGATTAAAGAGTATGAATAAAACATGAGCTGATTGTTCTATTGCTCCATGAGAGATGGAGGGAGAGGATGCAAAACTAAAATACTGAGTTTCTTGGAGGCAAACATCCTTCTATCGACCACCACAGCACAACTGTGCAGGTGATGGCAAAACCCAGCACCACTACCTGCAGCTGGAGAATTTCACCTGAATTCAGAGTTAGAGCCAAGGTGGAAAGGGATTCATTAACCATGTAAGTACTCCAGGAGTATCTTCCACAGGCTTTAACTTGCTGCTGCATCCATCTCACAAATTAATTATTACATAGTTCCTATTTGCTTAGCAAAACTATCTCTTAACTGTGTGCATTAATTAAACTTTTTTTTAAAAAAAGCCCAAGACTTCTGTCTCTCCAAAGTGACAAGGAATGAATTCTTCAGTAAGAGTCACTTCACCTTCTTTGATCACTTCAGATGCAAAGGTTTGTAGACACATTAATAGAAATTTTAAGAAAAGAAAGAGGAATTTCATATTATAAACAGTCAAGTATGTGCTTTTATCTCTGGCTTTTAAGGCAGTGGGCTCAATATTTTAATAATTAGTCACATCAGCAGACTGAAAGGTCAGAGTCTACTTCATATTGTAATTTGTGAAGCATAACATAGCAAGTTCTGCTAAGTTTATACACTTTTGACTAAAAAGAACCTTTTACCTTTCCAAAGCTAAAGTTGCATCTGAACCTGTCAACAAGGGGGTTTATCTGTATGTGACTGTCAAATCAACATTCCTGTGTTGTTTCAACCATTTTTTCTTTAAACAAAACCAGCCCAATAAAAAAAAACTCTTAGAGCCTTAATTAAATGTAATTGAATAACAACTTTCTGCACATTTTCCACATTATTTTCTGTGCAGTAAATCTCTATTGTTCACTCTTCCCTTGAAGAACAAGAACATTTTCTTGGCCACTTTTGCAATCAGTACAGGCCAGCCCCAAAACCTCTTGGACTGCAGCTCCTGTTGCCTTGAGATAACATCAGAAACTTTTTCTGCTGGAAAACCTGGCAGTGGCAATCCAGGGAAGCCACAATAGTCCTAGAAAATGTCAGCAGTGGAATATGCTCATTGCTGTACATCTAATATTTTTTAGTTTTAATACATTAAACTGCTCCATAGCTCAAAACCAAGCAATTATGAATTCATTATCTAATTGAATGTATATTCTGTGCCACCATTAGTGTCACAGGAAATGCATTTTCTTCCCCAGCTGTGTCTCTGAATCACAATATTGTTACCAAAGTGCTGTTTCCTTGTACAGCTTAAAGCCTGAAAATTTTTCTCTGTTCTAAGTATAAAATTGCCCCTTTCCCATGAAAAAAGTCACAGAGGAGGAACATAAAAAACCCAAAATTGTAGAGAATGATGCCTAAACTGCAGTAAAAATACCTTAATGACATACTCATAGAAATCTTATACCAAAAATGAACTCTGATTTTTCTGCACACTAAACCCAATTCCAAGAATTATTTTGATGTTTTCATCTTATTAAAAGATAAAATAAACAGTTTGGGATTTTGTGGCAGCTTTTTCTACGTCAACTGAAAAAATAAAACCACAAAATGGGTAACTTAATCTCATACTTTTTACCTCCTATTCCTGAGGCTGATTTTAATTTATAAAATCAAAGGAGTCAGCAAGCAGTAATTGGTATTTTCAGGGGGTTTTTAAGTCAATTTGCAGCAGAAAAGATTTGCTTGTGAGTTCTTGTGACTATTATTTTAAGATTTCCTATTTTTGACGTTTAAATATTTGTAATAAACAATTCTTTGCAAAGATTCCTTCTGCTACTCACAGAACATTTCAGGTTTTATATTGTATCAGACACTGGTAAGCAGCAATTTTACAAAGCTTTGGTCCATCTTGCCCCAGATGTATCCCTGAAAGTTCCAGTCCCTCTGAGAAATGTCATTTTCTAGTCAGGTTGAATGAGAGTAAACTGGGTTTAATGATGAGTTATGTAAAATGTCCCAGGGAACAAAGGGATTGGGACAGAGAAGGGAAGGCTCTGCCATTATCCCCAAATTCTGTGGGCAGCAGGGATGGGAGGGTGGCTGGGCAGGAGCTTCCCCACGGGCCCTGGGAGCATTTGCAAACCTTCCAAACCCCCAAAATCCCCATTTTAGGATGGACATAAAGGAGGGGTGAGGTGCCCAAACTGTAACCATCCCAATTAATTATGACAGAACTGATGGGATCAACAGCCACAGAGTGTTTCAAAGGAGAATCAGTCACAGAAGTAAGACAGGCAGAGGGTGGGAGGCAGAGATGAAATGACTTCAGCAAAGCCACAGAGCAGACAAAATTTAAATCAAGCTTGAATCTGGGGTTTTGATCTCTGCACACAAGACTGATAGCAATATTCCATCTCTTGCTGAGTAAGTAATGTAAAATTAGATTTACAGAGATTATTAAGCTACCAACATGTGTGCAGTATGATTTTTCAAAGTGCCTTATGAGACTGGATAATATATCCTTTTAAAATCAAAACACCTTTGAAAGATCTTTGAAAACCCAGTCGTCCTCTCAGTATACAATTTTTCCCCCCGTTACACACCATTCTACATCTGTAAAGACAGAGTGAAAATAATTTTATGCATCCTCACAACAGAAAGCCTCAAAGAATCTCTCATATGGCTACAAAAATGGAATTAAAATAACTTCTGAAGCATACATCCTGTCAAGTATTATCGAGGAGTTGAAATGAGAATGCCCACTCCAAAAATAACCTCAGTGAACAAACAAGAGCATCCCTCAAATCTGTGGAGCAACACAGCTCTTCAAGGAGCCACGTGTACTTCACACAGACAGTATTAGGGATGATCATGTAAATACTAATTAAAATCTTCCCATATCACAAGAGAGCACACACTGATCCCCTCAAAAAGGGAGCGGGGGTGGGGGGAGAGAGAGGACGTACCAGGATTCACCAAAGCAATCAAGTCTAATCACCACAAAAATATTCAAGAAATCAAAAAGAGACAAAGTAGGACTGAAATAAAGGATTAAGATATAAGCTGGGGCAGAAATTTTAGACTCTGTGCTGCACCACAAAAGCAACAAAGACACTCACAAAAGAAACCGAAAAAATAACTTTGCACTTTTAAATAGCTCCTGGCATTATTTAACACTGCTCACCATTCTGGCTGCTCAAAAATAACTCCAAAAGTGGAGGAAGTGGCAAGAGTTTAACAGATTTCAACTCGTGGAAGGATGCAAGAAGCCACAGGGTCAGAGAGAGCCCGTAGTTAATCAGACCAAGAACTAAAATGCAAGATCTCAAATGCATCAGTGACAAGAAAGCTGACTTCTTTAGGCATAAGAAATAAAGGTCAGTGCAAATGCCAGGGATATATCACACATACATATATTTGGCTTTGTTATTATTGCTTAAGATATCTGTTCCTGCAAATGAGTAGGAAAAGGTCTTTGAAGTCAAGGCTCACTCAGGCTGCTACCAGGCTAGAACAGAGGTAACAGATCAGGTCTCCCTATTTTTAGGTGACAAAACAAGCAATTCCAAAAGCACTTGCACTGAAGACTTTGCAGGCTGCACTGGAGGGCCTGCAGGTCACTGGTGCCTTGCAGAGTTTCCAGCCCTGTCAGCATCCCTGGGCTGACAGCTCATCCTCTTCACCCTGCCAGTGCTCCCGTGGGCAGCTGCAGCCAGGGCTCCCTCAAAGCCCATCAAGAGCAAAATAAGAGTGCTTGGGATCGAGTGTCAATGAAGAACACATTTTAGAGACAAGTGTTTTCCTGAAAAATTTACTTTTCCTGTAAACAAAATTGGTCTGCTATCCAAAATTTGAAATGATATCACCATATTTTATACACTACATTTGTCACAGCCTTGTAAGCTGCAATTCTACAGCATTCCTAAACTTCAGCTTTTGGAAGGCTGGTCTCCAGAAGCCAGGAAAAGAGAACTAGATGAGATTTATTTGTCTCAGCTTATAGGATCAAGATGATCATGCCTCAAATCCTAAGGCCCACGTGTTACAAAACCCATTAAAATTTCAGAGCAGCAAATCTCCCACCACAGAAGGACACTGTGAATGATTGGATTGGGGTGCAAGGTGTCTGCCATGCCCCTTTTCCAGCACATGGGATGGGATGTTAAGTGTTCTCTTTGTTATCTACACAGTCCCTTTCTCATTTATTAATTTAATTATATAGGATTTTATTTCTTTATTTTTTATTCTGCTGCTAAATCTCCTTCTAACTCCTTTCCCAAACCCTGGCAGCCTCTCCTTCACTTGACCAGCCTGTTTGACCACGCTCCTGCCATGGAACACCCCTCTCCTTCCTCCTCACCTGCCTGCCTAGCAAACATTTGGCACTTTGCTGCCCGTTTGCTGAGCCAAAGCTGACACATTTGGATGCTGATGACCAAAGGTGTGGGAAGCATCACCTCCACGACTGTTTGGTTACAGCCGTCAGTAAAAGTGAGTTTATCGATCTCCCTCAGTAGCATCAGGGCTTGGAGCTGTTATATTAAGAATTTCGATGTGTGTGTGGGTAAATATATCAAATATACTCCAGTATTCAGAGTTAGTGCTTCGTTTTCCCTGCCCTGCTGCACCCCACGCCCTCAGTATCTGTGATGATGTTACTGGAGGTAACAAAACTCTCCTTATCCTGCCCTGGCATCCCAAACTAAAGGAGTTTTTGCTGATTTTGTCTACAGTCAGCTTTACTGAATTTCGCATTATGCCCAGTTGTTTGGGTTTTTTTCCAAAAGGGTGTTTGTGGCAGATATTTTTATAATTCAGTCAGCTGATCTTCCTGCTAAGAGCAGCTGAACAGACCAGCACATCCCAGATCACACACTCTGAGCAGTCTCTCTGTTTCAGCCCAGCTGTGTAGTGGTTTTTTTTTTCTGTTAGATCTATATTTCATTCATAGAAAAAAGAAATTATCTGAAGAGTTTCCATGTTATTATAGCAGAAAAGGAGTTTGTAGACATGGATGCAGTGGAAATGTATTCCAGGGGCAGCCTGATCCAAAATAAAATGTCATTTCTAATTACCTCTTCTGTCTCTCTTAACTGAGTCTTTGTCACTGTTAACATGTTGGACCACTTCTCTACATTAATTGTGAATAAAGGAAGATTAAGTCAATGAGTCTCAAATTAAGTGAATTAACAGAGTAAAACTCCTTTCTGAGTAGCCAAAGAGTTCTAATGTAATTCCTGAAGGATCAACAAGCATCTGCTGAGTAGTGACACATCGAAAGACAGAATTTATTTCATGTTCTTTTCTTTTCCTTGCTTACATTTCACCCAGGAACTTTCTGAAATGCTTCACTGGTCTTCAGCTCTCATGACAACATTACCTGTTAAAACTATTAATCTTAAGGTGTAATTTGCAGTTCTAGCATGCTTCACTGGATTTATTTATTTATTTTTAAACACCTCAGGCAACCATAATTTACTTCATTTAACATGTTAGGAAGGCACTTCCTCAGTAAATTTTATGCTCCACCACCACTTTCCCTTAATTCTGAGATCTTACAAGATGTTTTACAACACACAACAATTCCTGTGCTGCACTTTCATAAAATCAGATCTCAAACCAAATTCACAGACTTCTGACTTACTGTTTAGTCACTGACTTTCAGGATTTTATCTGTGCCACATTTCCACACCTATTTTGGTTCTGGAGAGAAAGATTTCTCTTTTTCTCTCCTTCATGTTCTCCTGAGCTCCAAATTATGACAACCTTGTCTGAGCAATTTTCTGAATTCCAAGACCCACAATGTCATATTTTTTTATCCTTTTCAAACCCTTTTACTATCCACAAATACTAACAGACATGACTTTGAGTCCAAAAATGCAATCAAAACTTTTTTTTTTAATACAAAGATTATGTTGTAGATGTCTATTTTTTCACTGCTTGCATCAAGCTGCATCAGTTGTATTGATTGGAAACAAAATTCCTATTTGGAATATTGTATTTGGCAAAGGGAGAATTGGAAAGTCAGTTATTCCAGCAAAAAGTAAAGCCTGGATATAGTCAATCAAAAAATTAATTAAATGCTCTTAACACCAAAAGTTGCAAGTGAAAAAAAACTTTTTGAATTCCAGCAATAAGCAAGAATTTTTAAAAAAAAAAAATTCTTTTCCATGCACCCACAGACCAAATGATCATAAAAGGAGTAAATTCCAGAACTCATCCCAGCCAGTGTTGCAGTGATCAGGCCTCCATCTCATTTGTTTCTCCTGTTGCAAACCTGTAACTCAAAAACCCAAGCAAGGGATCTTTGGGACCCACAAAGATAATCACTGACAGAGTACCAGGGGTCAGCTAAAGGCATCATAGAAATAAAAGCACGTCCTAGAACAAAGCAATAGGAATTACATTTCAAACAAAGAGGTTTGCTGTGGCAGGACTGGAGAATTAAACAGACAATAGAAACAAATATGCAAAGGAGGAGAAATCTTGCGGTGTTTTGAGCTGTTAAAATCTACTGGGGTGCAGCAATTTTTTGCAATTTAAAATGTCCTAGAAAAGGAAGTCCTTGAAGAGACTCTTGGAGCTGATGCTCCAGAGCCCCACAGGGATTTCTTGCACAGACCACACAATTCAACCTTGGTGTATTTATTCCCAAAGTGGCACTGAAGTCACAAGGTAATGGAAAATCACCCCTGGAATTTTACTCCATTACACTCCCCTTGAGGAGTGCACTCCCCTCTGTCAATTAAGGGACTTAACATCCCAGTACTGATCTTTTCTCAAAATAATAGCTGTGTGTCAAAATCTGAACTTTTTTAAAGCAATAGGGAGTTATTTTAACAATACAGCATGATTTGCTTTAACTGTATTTAATTATAGCTGGAAGTGTCATTATTTCTGCCAATGCAGTTGCAACAGTCCCTTTGAGTACAGACAGTAGCTTATTTAGACACTTTAGACAGTGTCTAAAAAGAGGAAAACAAGATTTATTCACCAGACTCTGCTCTGTGACTAGGTGTAGTCCTGTCCCTCCACCATTGTTCCTGTCACCCTCTTGTTTTTGGGTTGACAGACACAGCAAACAAATTATTGAACTTTATTGTTCAATAAAACAACAGTCACTGGCAAATTGCATAGGAGTTCCTCACTCAGTTCTGCTACATCACCAAAATGAGTTCTCCTCCTTTGGCCTGGCAAGGTGACTTCTCATCAATATATTGCTGGTTCAACCACAAGAGATTTCTTTTATTTGGAGTAACCTATTTATGAATCTATCACTATTAAGTAACTTGCTGGGTCAATGCAGAACACACAGAGAAACTCAGTGCAATCGATCCCAAGAGTTTGATTTTGGAGCTGAAATCAGCAGCAATCCATCAACCCCACAGAGCCTATCAAAAAGAGTAAAGTATTCTGGTTTTAATTGGGGGATTTAGTAGAGCTAAAAGTTTGCAATTATGGCACCAAGTAAATCCCCTGGCGTGGGGATAACAAAAAGCTGCTAAAATCCATGTTTGGAAGGCACGTGCATGATTCTATGATTCCATAAGGAAAGCAAAGCCAACCACAAAAAGAAACCAACTTAAAATTATTAGGTCTACATGGGAAGGCAGAAAGATCTCAAAATCTTTTGTCAACCTAAAGAAGGGCAAGAAGAATTATTTTAGAACTTCTGTGTTTGTTTCATTTCCCGCCAAAGAAGGAAACGGGAACAAAAACAAAAAAAACCTCGAGTGGGCCGATCATTTTTCTGGAGGTAAAATGATTTATTCACGTGGTTATGTCTCCCCTCCTGCCCAGGCCAGGGCTGCTGGGGTGTTCAATAAATGGCACTTTGTGCTCTCCTGCCAGCTCCTCTCACCCCATCCCATGGAGCAGCCAACAGACAGAGACTGCTCTGGGTTTACTCAGCTGCCCTGGTTTTACTACAGACACCAAGCAGAAAGAACTGGTTTTTATCAGGAGATAAATGAGCTTCAAACTGAACAATTCAGAGAAATTGGAAGTTTTAGCCACAGAAAAATATGTTTGTGAGGAATGTATTTTGTATTTTAAGTGATCAGACCTCCATCTCTCACTAAGGGGTCAAAAAACAAGCATGAATATGGATTGTCTTTTCAACAAGGAATCAAAACTGTATAACAGGAACACTTCCCTGCAGAAAAAAAAGAAGACATTCAGAGAAAGATTCAGGGAGTGTTCAGCAGAATGCTGGGAAAAAAAACCTTTTAAAAATGTATACTGCTAAACACAACATTCATAGCTCATCAAATCCTGACATGTTCTGGAATATGATAGCACCAAACTATGTCACTTAACTGGCTTTGACAGCAGGTAAATTATATCATCCAAGAGTTTAACTAAAATGAAGTTATTCTCTTAAAAAAAAATAAAAAATCTTGATCTATACAGGATTTTCAATGTTATAAAAATGTTCTATCACTAATGAAACAACCGACAAGAAAAGTGACATTAAGTTTATTTTTCTGCTTCATGTTTTGCTTTACCCAGCAGAAGATCATAGAGAGCAGAACTGAATAAATATAAGGAAACATTTTCTTTTTTTTAAATCGTTTCCTCTGAACAAGTTCCTTTTCAGAACCACATTTATCTTGTAGAATTACCCATCAAAGGCTGCAACTGAGCACATTTCAGAGCTTTTGAGCCCAGTGTTGAGTGGCTGTGCTGACTGATCCCTTCAGTCACATGGCACTGCTGGTACACTCTGACCTGCCTTACAAACATTCCTAGGGCTGGAACATGGAATTTCCAGCTCAAAGCTTCATGGCAGCACATGCTGGTGTGCTTGTCCTATCCAATATTGTGCTATCCAATCACATGGTTGCTATTTTAATTCTATAAATACTTAAATTTCTTAAGCTCATACCATTGGAAAACAGATGCACAAAGAGGCACCTCTGCCATTGCAGCAAACCTGGGGCTTGCTGCACAAATAAATGTTTGACTTGCTGCTGTTTCAAGGTTCACATTATACAGCTAATATCTGCTTTTTCATGGTATTTAATATTTGTATAAAATATTTATTCATTAATAGAAGTAGTTGGATGATTTAACAGACAGAACCCAGTAACCTAGAAATGGGACATTGAAATCCACAGTGCAAAATCACATTTGCAGTTACCAATAGCTGGGAACATCCCAATTTAACCCCAAAGTGGTTGATTTTATTGATGGAAGTGTCTTAAATCTTCAGTGTTTCCTGGAAGAATGCAAGCTGGTTTTCTGTGATCTTGCTTTTATACCTGTTGCAGTTTTATAACCTGATCACAGGAAATAAGATTAGTGACTAACATGATGCTTGGTCAGCCTGCTGATTTGGAGCTGGGTATTTTTTAAAGTCTTTCCCATAGAGAGAAATTTGGAATCAGGGTTATTTTTTTTGCCATCACACAGCAAATATGGTTGCTTTAATTCTTGTCATGATGAAACCTTGATTTGTATAAGTTAACCTGCAAAGATTCAGAGGACAACTAAAAATTGCATCAAAGAATGAAAAAAACAGGCAAACTCTGTAATTACAAAGGCAATAAATCTATATAATAACCTAGAGAAATATTTCTTTAATGATCATTCAACCTTCACATCCCCTATTCTTTGCCTGCCAAGAAACTTCATTTTTCCATTACCAGGGGAGGTTTCTGTGCAGTCATGTTCCCTCAAGTAAATTTTACTCCAAATTTGTATATTATTAATGGCAACACTTCTCAGACTTATTTCTTGTTCCTTCCACCAACAACCACCAAAGCTCATTTACCTTATGCAGAATGCAATTAGTAAGTATCGTATTTATTTGACGGATTTCTCATTTTCTCAATTCTGTGTAATTTGACAGGGACCATTACAGATCTGTAACTAGTCTTTCGGAATGACTTTCACAAGGTTAGTTCACTTATTAATTGACCCTTGGTAATGGTAATTTAAGAAGCATATTAATCTCATCTGTCAGTTCCAACACATACTAGATGTATAAAATAATTCGTCTTTTGCAAGGAGCCTTGCAACAGAAATGAAGTGTCTAAATTTTTAATTAATATACATTTTCTTTCAACAAATGAGATTGGACTGGAAGGAGACTCCTCTTCAGTGGTTTTCTTTAGTCTCCTTTAGAACTCTTGTTTTTTCTCATTGTGAAGATAAACACAACTTCAGCAGTCAATATAGCCTATGATCTAAATAATCTTCTACAAAGGATATTCTGGTATTTTTACAGATTCCTGAAACTTAAAAATGTGCAAACAAAGCATTTGGCACTTCAACAGCAACGTCTTATTACATACACAGATTAAAGGTTTCTGGAATTAAGGAGATTTAATACACGAAGAACATTAAACAAAAGATTACTACTCAGAAATTGAAAAACTTCAACCAGCAGCAGATGCTTGAGGTTGCTGTAATCTTATCAAATCTGTTTTTCTGATGCACCATAGCTTGAGCAGAGCCTGCAGTTTATGTCTGACAAAGAAGCACTCAACATTCTTAATCTCAAGTAAGGGCCTTATGTAACTTCTCCCTCTTTATTCCTCTTATAAATCAAATTAAATGGGAACAGCTAACAGCAAGGGAACTGCGTAAAGAACCACTTGTGCCCTTAGTGTGCCTCTGCACCTCGTGGAACACAGGGGAAAAGAAACACAGCTCCTTCCCCAGAAACTCCAGAGGGCACAGGATGTCCCTGGTGAGCCTGCAGAGGTCTCGTTCAGGGCAGTGCAGGTCTGAGCTGGAACAGAAATCCTGTGGGCTGTGTGTGGAGTACAGGGTAAAAGCTGAGGGGGTCCTTCACCCCTGTTCTACCTCATTTGTGCCCATGGCATGAGGAGACCCTCTGAAAGGTGCCTGCACACGGAGCAGACCCTCACACAGAGCTCGGGGGGCTGTGCTGAGAAAGCTGGGCACACCAACACTTCTGCATTGCCCCAAACCCCTGGCAGCCTCAGCTGTCTTTGTCTTGTGTTGCCAGTGCCTTTCTGCTGGTAATGTTCTGCAGCAGTGCAAAATCCTGCCAGTCCTGCAGGATGGAAAGCCCTCGGCGGCAGCAGAGATTTTACAGCCTTGCAAGAGTAACTGTGCAGAGCAGAGGGACATCCAGTGTTTGCCATCACTGGGTCCACACCAGGCTCACAGAGGGAAAAGGAAAGGCAATTTGGAGATGGCAGAGGCTGGGCACCTGCCCTGGGTGACTGCATTCAGCCCCCAGGAACCAGGGAGGGGAACAAACACTGGGAATCCACCACACAGTGCTGGTGTTTTCCTCCATGGAAAGCTCCTGTGGATCAGGAAGAGAAAGCCAAGACTGCATTATTCCCTCCTATGACTCCACATGGGACAGTTTTCCCAGTAATGACCACTCTGTGGTGTTCAGAGTCATCTGGTTCCAAAGAGGAGTGACATACCCAAGGCCAAAATGTTGCTCACCATATTGGCCAATGCTCCCTGGCTTAGACTCCCACAAGTTCCAAACGTGCTCAGGTCTGGCCAATAGTTCATTAAGAAGTCACTTTTCATGAAATGAAGCAGATATTATAGAAGATATAAGCAATAATGCTCTGATCTCCTGTTCACTGAAGCTCATCCCACTGCAATATTTAAGGTACTAACAACTTTGATCATTGAAAGCCAGAGGCAGCTGAACCAAACCCACAGCTTTGACTCTGCAAAATTTCACAGCCACATGAATATCCATTTCCTCACAGCCAGCATGACAGATTTTGTTGGCAAGTATTTCAGATACTTAAAAAAAAAAACAACAAAACCATCCTGTTTGTTGGCTGTATCGTCATAATGTCACCACCACTGTTAGTCTAGAGCATAAACAGGTATTCAAGCAACTCTTTAAAAAACAAATTACTCACTTGACAGAATACAGTGTCTCTTTCAGAATCATTAGTGTCAATCATGTGAGAACAAGTTTTAAGTGCTGTTGAAATTGAAGCTACTTAAACAATTGTTCATCATATGGAACCACTTCACCACTTCCTACAGCCCGTGAGTAAACCCAGGGTTAAAAACTCAGCTCTAAAAGTCCATCTTTGTTTTGAACAATACAGTAAAAATCAATAGCAAGAAACAATACCTATTTCTTCACTCAGTTTGCTAATTTTTTAATCTTCTAAGCTTAGAAAACTGATTTCTAATGAAGATCAGAGATTTTAGTGCACAAACCTCAATAAAGGATATGTACCCTTGTATGTAGCTGTTTGAAGGCAGGGAAATCACACCAGACTGCAAAATTGGTGACAAAATTAGCTTTTGATTCCTAGAATTCAGTGGCATCATGCATTGATTTCTGCCAGCTGAACATTTACATTTCATTGGAGGGTCTGAATTTAAAATTATTCTGGAGACTTACAAGTGTCAAAGAACTTTGTACAGGCAGAAGGGAGCGTTTTGCTCTGTCCCAGTGCAGGCTCCTACCAGTGCGGAGCACAGCAACAAAGGCCAGAGGTGATCTGGGACACATTTTGTGCTTCATCACCCTCATTCAAGGATTGGCAAACCACACTGGAAGCAGAAACAATCCTACTGCAGAAAGAGCTATTGACAACTGGAGAATCCTGACTGTTACATGCTGTTTTCAACAGCAAGTGCAGAAGCTCATCATATTGTCAAATAAAATAAATCCTGAAAGCTTTCTTTTATAACCTCTCAGTCCCTAACTTCCATCCAGTGCCTTCACCTGAGTTACTGTAGATCAATCTAGCAAAAAAATGAAAAATGGGAAAGTGGAAAGAAAGGAGGATTCGGACACTCAGTGAAATAATTTTCATGTATTGCAGGGTTTCCGACTAACAAAACCCCATATTTTACTGCTTGTTCATTTTTATACTCCGTTTTGCCTTATTTTCTGATGATCACTTGTCTTGTGTATTTGACAGGAAACCTATATGCCCAAATAACTTTCTTGACTTCCTATTAGGGAGAGCAACTCAACTATTCACACACACACATAAAAAGAACATAAAAAGCAATACATTAAGTGTTTACTTTCTGCTTTGGATAAAGTATGACCCTTTTAATACCAGAAGAAAAATCTCTCTCTCAAAAACAGGCTGCTTTTGAAACTCAGAAGAGATGAATGCCCTATTAAATAGTTTTGAAAAGGCTGAATTACTGCACAGATGGTCATCACCTTCGCAGTTCTCGCATAATTGTAGAAAAACTTCACGCACAGTTTTGCAGACCTAAGGGAATTTTAATGCATTTTATGGAACCTTTCAATAATATGAAAGGAATCCATGCTTGCCAGCTAGCATGCATCTTTAATAAGAGAACAAACAATTGTTCCCAGTGGTGTGATCCGTGGTGCTGGGATTCAAGCAGCAGGAGCGCAGGGAGGCAGAGGGGCCAACGGGACATCCCCAGAGCTAAACCCAGTGAGGGGGAGCTGACACCTGCACTCTGCTCTTGCTCCCCTCTGATGATGAGCTCGAGGATGCAAGCTGAGCTCTTTAGCATGGCTCGAGGTTTGCTTTCATTCCAACGAGTTCAGATCACCTCCAAGCCTGCGGCACAATCTGAGCCAAAACACCGCCAGAGCCGGCGACTGCAGAGTTCATTTCTAAAGCTCCCTCCCAGTCTAAATTAAGAGCTGTAGTGGTGTGCTTTGTAATCAACTTTGTATTAATGGTCTGTTCCTTGTACCCTTGCAAGTTTTTGTACTTGGTTGTACCCCTCTTCTACCCCTCCCCTCCAAGGGCAAGACTGCCCTCTGAAAAACTTCCCAAGTCCGAGAAAGTTCTCTGAGGGGCCCAAGGTGATAGGCCCTGAGACAGAGAATCCTCCTCTATCCCGGGGAGATTGGTTGAAGAAAACATAATTCAGCAGTCAAGATAACCCCTGAAAGATTGGTTGGTGGACACCCAGGACCCATCCCCTATTCCCCCTCTCCTTAAAACCTGACGTACGGTCTTTGTTCTCCGCTCTGCTCTGGGAGAGACCATCAAGGCAAAGGTGCCTTCAATAAACCATCTCTTGCCCCCCCCAGCCAGAAACACTCCTTTCTTCATCTTTGTCATCACAATAAATCTGCCCCAGAGTGCCACACTGTAACGCACCGGGTCGGCTGAATCTGCCAAGCAGCAGAGAGAGGCCGTAACAAGAGCTGTAACGGGGCCAGGAGCTGAGATAAGGTCCCGAGGGCAAAGGAAAATTTACAAAGAGCTAAGGAAGAGACACCTCAGGTGAAATCCTCTGTCCCACCTGCTCACATCAAAGCCTCATGCAGCTCATCACCAGCTGCCCCTCCAAAATCAGCCCAGTCTGGGTGGTGCCTGTTGCTGACCTCGCTTCCTCCTATGATGGGATGAGCCTGTGGTGTGAAATGTTTGCATCCTGTCTGAACAGCAGCTTTGCAGGAAACCTCACACATAAAGCTGTTTGTCCTTCATGAAGATGAAACCAGAATTGAAAATAGGCTGTTATGTAGAGAGGGCTTAATTTATGCCTCCCTATACAAGCTGGAATGAAAGCAGCCCACAGAAGAATCTAAACACTGAGCTTTATCTCCGGGCAAGTCGGAATTCAAGCTTTTAATGTTCATTTTGCATTCCTGTTTTTCAAACTGTCCAGGAGAAAAGGATAATAATGGAACAATTTTTCATAAAAAATGTGCATTATGAATAGCCATTAGCTGACAAAAAAATAAAAGTGAGAGGAAAAGCAGGTAACACACCGTGTAAATCTTTGATGAGAATGGAAGCTTCAGGAAGATGTAAAAGTCAGTGCTGAATATACTGAGATTAAATGAAATTCTCAATTATGCTGTTGGAAAATGAAGTGGATATAAATTTGATTTGTCTGCAGCTGCAGTCCTGTGGGTTGCTTGGTAATGGACACTGACAAATAAGTCTAAAATCAGTGAAATCTCATCCACAGGTTGCAGGATAAGACTGTGTCAAGATACTGATGTAATGAGGAGTTTAAGAGCAGTTTTCACTAATATTGGCATAGGAATGCCATGCATATGTGCAGAGATTAAAAATGAATAGGACAGAGGGAGGAATAGACAGGGAGAAGGGACAAATTTGTAAAACTCAACCATAAGTTTCTAATGAGCCAAACCAATTTTGTAAACTAAGCTTTGAAATGCAAATTGCCCTCACTCCTTCTCTAACCTGTCAGCATGGAATTTAAAAATGTGAAAGACATAATTTTTAAAGACTACTGACGAGAACCTCTGCTCCCTATTTTCACATTATTTCACCTTATTGCTCTTATAATTTCTATTATGGTAATAGTGGGAATAAATCAGGATCCTTACTGAGATGAGGAGCATATAAACTAAACTACATGGTTAAAGAGAGGCCCTGCTCCAATATGCTCAAAATCTGAACTTAAAAATACTCTTGTGACTACAAAAAAGGCATAACAGTGTTTTTATTTCAAACATACAATCTCTGGGTCTAACTTTGGAGTAATCTCTCAGAATCAACCTATGCTGCACTGCCTGGACACTGTGCCATGAACTAAGCTGGGAAGAGTGAATGATAAAGTTTTGATTCTGTCAAGTCCTGTGAAAAACTCATGGATAGGTTTTCCTAGATCTTGATAAATCCTCACTCAGGTGTTTCTTCATCCCTGCAGGATGCTCTGAGGGAAATAAGAGAAACATCTTAGACGTGATCAGCTACTGAGGGAGCTGAAGAGAACTTGGAGGTCACATCACTACCACAGCTGCAGAGAGTCAAAGTTGGCATAACATTCAAAATCTCACGATCACCCAGAAAAAGCCCATGGGATTTGCTGATTTGGCATCATGGCAGCAAAATTGTAATTAAAGGATGGGAAGGCAGCAGCACAAGAAGGCTCCACTCAGCTCCTTCCTAAGTTATGAGCATTCTGGTGGTGCTCCCTTTCTTTCTGCATTTCTCTTCCCTTTGGCAGAAAGGTGTTGAAACAGCAAAGCACAAAGCAACTTTGTTCTCCAGGTCATGAATAAACATGGCATGGTTTCATTCATGTTGCATTTGAAGAAATAAACCAACAATTTTCCACCATGTTCTGGCCACTGTGTCCAGTGAAAGTTTCTGAGTCTTCGCTCTTGTCACTTCTGCTCTTCTTTTTCCTCAGACAATCTTGTTGAATTTCTATTTCTATTATATTTCTATTTCTATTATATTTCTATTTCTATTATATTTTTATTTCTATTATATCTTCTATTGATGGGATTTTGCAAATTCAGAGAATTTGTTCAAGGTGATAATGGTAGCTAAAATGCAAATGTTGTAAGTCTTTTGAAAACTAAGAGAAATTAATAGCTGAGACAACAAGCAGATAATTGAACTCACTGAAAGCAATAAGGAATCTGGCTTGGACTGCAGGACAGCCAGGATTTTACCTTGTGGGTGCCATCTGAAAATGCTCTGTTTGCCATATTTTGCTTGTACCATATGGAATGTAAATATAAAAACTTCCCTCCTACTCCAGAGCACTCAGCCTTGACTACAGCCACACCTCACATCTTCTCACAAACAGATGGCAAGGCTCTTAATATTTCATGGCACTGCCCTTTGCAGTTACAGGCTTTGCACAAATAAACAAAACACACATTAGACAGCACTTTGCATTCTGCAGTGAAATACATCAGGGGGAACATTTAGCACAAGTTTAGTACGTGGAACAGAAGAGCAGAAAATAAGGATTTTTAACTTTTAAAACAAGAATATGTAACAGCCATTCCCTGTCTCCATTAATTCTGTGAGTTTTCAGTAAAGAATGCCTTTGGTGAATACACTTTTAACATGATAAATGTATCACTGAATGGCAATTACTGCTGTAATAACTATAATGTGTAATGCACTACTTGTTAACATTCGGTAGTTGACCCTTTGATTGTTCAGTGCTCTCCCTTCACTGGGGTTTTTTAATTACAAATGGATCCTGTTATCTTGTATTAACCACCATATCAAGTATTATTGTCTAATTAATGAAGAGCTATTATTTACAAAATATTAATAGATAGCATTTCAAATGAACTGGTTGAATATTTAAAGCATATATTTCTGCTCAGCAAACTCAGCTCAAGCAGAGCTGAAGGTCCATCCAAATAGTCACAAGCGATTGGACAGTAAAGGAGAAAATCACTTCATGATTCTGGTAAATTCTCCCTTTTTAAGCTGGCTGGAAAGACATTGAATAATTTTCTGGTCAAAAATTGTTTTTATGTGTTTTAAAGACATTAAGTGAGGAAATGAAATTCAAAATGAACAACCACATTCATATCCCTTCATAATAACCATCCACGGCTTCATCTCTCAGCTAAGAGCCACATGTTTGGACTATAACCCAAAGATCAGAAAAGCCAAGGAAAGTCTCCCTTTACTCCTTCTGAATTCTTTTTCTGAACTATTTGCTAATCTAAAAGTTGAGAACATGGGAATATGCCTCAGGATGTGTTTTACTTGTATGGTCTTGTCACAGGAAGAAGCATTAACAGGAACCAGGCAGGGCTCTCCAGGTACAAATCTGAGATTGTTGTCACCTGTCCCATGGCATTTTGCACATGCAAAAGTCAATTCATCTAAACAGACATTTCACAAAATTTCATGCATCCTTCTGTCCCATAAAAGAGGAAGGACACTTTATATGACTTATATTTAATTTCCTGAAGCCCTTTACACAAGCTTGGTATATATTGATATGAAATGGATTCCACTGATGATTGAAACAGTAAGGAACACTTCAAAAAGAAAAAAAAAAATAGTGAAATCTAGATCCAGGATGGAAATTTCTGCATGGGGAGAGCAATAAAACCAGGCTGTTTTATCTTTTCCAGAGCTTTTTTTTTACCCAACATTGCTTTTCCCTTACTAGCCACAGAGCAGAACCAGGAGTCTATGAAAAACCCCTTGTCAGAAAGTGCTCAACTTTCTTTAAATTTTCTTTAGTATAAGCAGCTCTCAAAGCCATTGTTCCAACATGACACATAAGCACATTTTCCTTTCAGAGGGAAAGAAAGTAGTTCTCTAAAACAAGCTGTGAGTAATTACTTCTCAAGGTTCTATTCATAAAATGCATCTGTTTTATAGTCAGGTCACATTTAATCCCACTTGGTTTTGTGTGCACTTCAAGTTGATTCAGTCTATTCAACAAGAGGGAAAAATTGTCGGGGTTTTTTGCCAGTATTTTCAGGGGTGGGATGAGTGGTCCTTCACCATCCCAAGTAAAAGAAACAAGAATTATTGAAGAAATTAGCCATCAGGAAGCCTTTGTTTCCACTGTGAGCTCCCTGCTAATGGCAGCACTGTGGTTCACGAGCCCATACGTGTTGTGGCTCATCTCAGGATCGCCAGCTCCTGAGCTCTTGTTGCTAAGAAACAGCACTGCGTTACATTTGAAATATATATTATGAAAAGGTGTTGCTTTTCTTTGTGAAATAAATATGTTGCTAGATTAACAGCCAGGGAAAAGGCTGAGGGGTGTATTGTTTCTTTCAATGTCCCACAATAGCAGTCATGTGCCCTGATTAAAGCATTTTAAAGAGTGCAGCACCCGTTTAGCTGCTGGCACTGTGCTAAACCAGCTCCAAAGTGCATTGTTCCAATTAAATTCAGCCTTTTCTGTAAAAGATATTTATTCCCATTGAGCTAGAACCTGAAACTTGGAGTCCTTATTATGTGACTGAGCGTGGAGTTGATACATGTCCGTGACATAAACATGTTTGTGCATCTCATTTCTGTGCCTGTGTGTGACCAGACACATCCTCATGATATTTTCCTCACTGGAGAAAATTGTTTCAGCAGGAGCATGATGTTGCTCCTAAAGCCAAAGAATTTAAAGCTTTACACCTTCCTCTCCCCTCCAGCTCTTACCCTGTATCAGTAAAGAAAACATGCAAAATGACCCCAGGTGACCCTCAGAGGCAAAGGAGCTGAAGCAAAGTTTGTTTAAAGGCAATTTTTTCTCCTAAGTATATATTAGTAAATAATTTAATGCAAAATTCATAACATCTGAAAAGTGCTTCTTCTGACCTAAGATTTTAAGGCTATTTTGTATTTCCTGCTTTGATAAGATTATTCTTTGCCAGCACATTAACTGTAGTCATAAACAACAAAAATTGGGAAGATGCAAATAATCTTCAAAAGACACATAAGACAAATGTCTTTTTAACAATGCACTAAATTACCAAAAACAATTGAGAATTAAGACTGCCACCTCTTCAGTTTCATTGAAACTCTCCAAATTTTTTTGAAGGGCATTCATCCTCTTACAGATTATTAAATCTCTTATCCCTTTTATAACAAAATTTAGGAGTTCAACAATCACAATTTACCATATCATGGTTGCTCCTGAGACAAGAGCGTTTATAAAAGCCTTTTCCAATGGAAAGTTATTCAGCTCGTTACCTCTAATTAATTAGGGCTGAATTGGTGCCCTCATGAGCCAGTGATGATTTGGTAATTCAGGAGTTATGACTGGAGATCCCAATAAGGTCTGTGGAAGAGCTGCACACCTTTAGTTGTTTAAATCAGAAATACCCACTGACTTTAAATAACGGGAGTTTCAACAAATTAATGGTCTGAAGAATGATAATAACAGCAGAAAATTGATCAAGGATGGGAGGACATGAACAAATTTTAAGAGAAATAAACAAATTTTGGATGCAGAGTCATTCCTGAGTCTTTTCTCACGAAACTTTGGTTCTGATTCTGTCTTACACTGGTGACCCTCTAAAGGAGATTTGAGATAAGAAATGAAACAGAAGCAATCATGAACATGATTAAGACTGACTTCAGGAATCCTTAACATGAACCCATCACATTCATTTCAAGTTATGGTGTATATTGAAATCTTTGCTATCCTTGCTGATGTGATACAGGACAAAATAAAAAAAATTTGCAATTTCTTATTTAATTTCCATTTTAAAATATGTATATGTTTATACAACTATATACATATGTATGTATATTTTTTTTAATGCAAGGATGTAGTAGTGATCAGCAACAAAAAAAAAAAAAGGAACTGTGCAAAGGAAAATGAAGCAAAAACTACCCAAAGTGCCAAACTTCAAATGCTTTCAAATTAGATGATAAGATTGCAAAAAGTGAAAAGCAGAACCAGCAGGAAATTCCCACATTGTTTTCTGCTTAAAAATACAAAGACAATATTAGGACATAAAGAGTCCTAACAAAAGAACTGAGTCTAGATCCTGTAAAGAGAGTTTTTGTAATTTTCCATTAGTCAAAATTAGGAATGAAAATGTTGTTCCAAAATAAATTACTTATCTCAACTTCTCATCTCTATCCATTTTGTAAGAATACACAGGTTTTTTATGTCAGTGACTTAATCCACACCTCAAACTTCACTTCTCCTAAGGTGGTTACCTGTGGAAGTCTCTTTAGTCACTCTTTATTTCCATTG
The DNA here is from genome assembly GCA_013397295.1 of Polioptila caerulea. Taxonomy (NCBI): domain Eukaryota; kingdom Metazoa; phylum Chordata; class Aves; order Passeriformes; family Certhiidae; genus Polioptila; species Polioptila caerulea. Next base: position 899,854 of record VYXF01000356.1, read on the forward strand.
GAACCAAATTCCCTTCCAGTGAAAGATATCCAGTGTGCAGCTTCCACAAAGGCTCAGCATGTTAATGAGGTTCTTAATGAGCTTAGAACCATTAGCTTTGGTCCAAAGCCTGGCTGAGATGGATCTTAGCACAAAATAAGGGATTTCATATCAGACTATGGTCTATTTTCAAGATGAAAAAAAAAAAAAACAACATTATAGATTAAGACAGAAAGAAAGAGAGCCCACCAGGACTTCCAAACAAGAGCACAACCAAGAACAAAAAAAAAATCCCCAAGCTGAAAGAATAAGCTGATTACTGTCAAAGTCTGTGTTCTTACAAGCTGCAAAGTTATAACCTGGGATTTCAGCAGTGGGAAACGTTGGGATGTCAGCCTGCAACTGCCTCACAGGCTGCAGGCAAAACAAAAATGTGATGCCTTAGTTCGAGACTTGCCATTGCAGAATTCCACTTCAAAGGTAAAACACACATTTGCTGTTGTAGGTGATAAAAAAGCAAAATGGTGCAGAGAGAGAGAGGCTCTCTTCTGTAGAAGATTTGGGAAATTTGAAGCTTGGTTTTTTTGACAGATTAAAGCCAAAAGAGAATTTCAATTCTATGAAAGATAACTGAGACAATTTATTAAGGAAATTACTTGGATTGCTGTAGGACACAATAAAGAAGGAATTTTTTTTTAACTTTGTAAGATCGAGCTGAACTGGATCTTCACGGACTTTTGATCCTTGTCTCCAATATATCAAATGGGCTGAACTTATTTTAAACAACCTTATGAATTTCCTGGAGAGAATAATTTTTCAGACAGTGCATTTTAAAAGTCTGGGTTTTCATTTAAACTTGTCATTAAGGAGGTACCAACGCATCTTCTCTGGCCAAAGAATATTTTCTTTAAGAATATCTGATGCTCTGCAGACAATCCTGACATCAAGTGCCTGCCACAGATGAGCTCTGCCTGTGGGACAAAAGTCCCAGGTCAGTTTCTCTGGCCATCTTCTATTAATGATATTATGGTGTTAATTCAGATTAAACTGAAGGTCAGGACACTCAGAAAACAGCTGCAGAGACCACCTCCTCCTTGGAAGAGGGAAATGCACTTCCATCTACAAATGACACTGAAATTCAGTTCCTCAAGGGTGAAAAAGTGGGCCTTTAGAAAAGCTGGAGTTTTTTGTTTGCTTGGGGTTCTCTTTTGTAGTTTTGAGGGGGTTTTGAGGGAGAGGGTGTGTTGAGAGTGCAGGGTAGAGGGTTGGGTTTTCTTTTTAATTTTACTAAATATTTAAGCAAAAAGAGAAAAGACTGTTCAGGTAATTTTCTGTCTATTCCTACCTCACAACTCCCTGAGGACAATTGATCTTAACATGTTTGGATCACAACTAAGGCTCTTAGATTCCAGAGAGTTTTTTTTGTTTTTGTTTTTTTAATAAATTAGCATTGCCAGAAGTAGAAGAGAGTAGAGTTCAGAAGAAAGCCAATGGCATTGCTGTGCAAAACCAACATAATGTATACTCTAGAAAATTCTTTCATCCCTTCTTAATTGCTTCTCCTTTGAGAAACACAGATAGAAAAAAAAAAAACAAGTTCCATTCAAGGATTTATATTTGTATTACTAATATCTTATAAAGGACTTGCAATAGGTTGGACCAAAAAAGAAAACAAAAGCAATCCAAATCCATTTCAAAAAGACAATTTTTTTCATGCTGCTGAACATTTCTTCTGAGTGAGTAATAATAATATGCAAGATTGCAAGGAGAGGCTTGCTGTGGCTGAGGCCACAGCTAAATGAGAATTGCAAAGCCAACAAATAAGAGCAAAAGGACAATTTCCCAAGGCACAGGATCCTGCTGGCTGGATAGCACAGCAGGAGCCACTCTGTGTTACTGACACCACTACTCTGCCTCACAATCTGAGACATAAATGATCCATAAGAGAACTCATTGCCTCTCCACCCAATTAAAAACCAAGTTACTGAAACAGAGACACAACACCAACCCAAACTCCAAGTTAAACCTGTCAAGTTTTTTGTGTTGAGTCCTCTGAAAAAGGAAGGTAGAGCCGGTGGAGCTGAAAAGCCTCAGGACTTCACAGAGTCCCAAAATGTGGCAAAAAGGAAACTTTTAGTGCTTGGCAGAAGCAGATGGCAAAACACGGGAACTTCTTAGCAACCTCCTCCTCCAGCACCCTGCTCCATCAGATGTGAGCCAAGAAATTGCCTCATTCTCTTGAAGCTCACTGGAGAGCTGCCCATACGGGATTTATTGGCAGCTTGGATATTACTGCAAGCTTGTTGTAAACCACCTGGTTTAATCTTAACATCAAAGAGCTGGGGATTTAATTTATGAAACTTCTTAAAGTTTTCCTGAGCCCATAGCAGCTAAGTATATTTCACATCCCATCTGCTTTCATTCTTGTTTCCTCCTCACTAGGAACTATTCTGGTAACAATCACACTTGGGCAGAAGTTAAAGCCAGAAAAATGAAATAAATGAATATTCTGAAAAATACAGAAATGAGGAGCATCTTCATATCTATTTCATTGCAAAAGAGAATTATGCTCATAAATTTTTTTTCTGAGAAAAATTATTATAGATTTCTTTCCATAACCATGAAAAATAAAAGTTTCAAGCAGTATTGAGGGTGAAAGGAGAAGAAAAGAGGAAAAATAGGTACCTGTTAATACAGTAGAATTCCACTGCAAGGATTATCAAGTATTTCCATTTCTTCATCAATAAAAGCACAATGGCTTAGTTCACAGTGTTATATTTCTTGGTGGTCCATCACTCCATCTTTTTGACAGCTACTTCACTCACAGTGTACAGGATCATGCCAATATTCTCCAATGTTGTAATGAACATTAAAGTATCAAGCATTCTCCTTTCTCTAACAAGAGATATTCTATTTCCAACACCACTCAAAACCTCTGAATGCCTTTATTCCTATTCAGACTCCTCGGTATTTTTCGAAAATGGCTTGTTAAAGGCATATTTTTTCTGTAATGACTTAGTATTTAAGTCAAAGTTGAACTAAATTTTGAAGTAGAGAGAGGAATTCTAGAGCATACATCATCCTGCCTTACCACAAAATTGGATCAGCCCTTTGTGCCTTTGATATTTTAGGTATTTATCCCCTATCAGGTATATAAACAAAAACATTAATAATTATTTTTTCCATGAAAAACTGGATGAAGTTGTTCAGTATAATCCACTTCAGTATCAGTTCAAACCTGCAGGTTTTAAAGCACCACCAGATTCCAGAAATCATCACTCTCATTTTCCTTAGGTCTCTCACAAGCTCATTTCAGCACTTTCTGGTGTGTTCCATGCTCCTGTGCAAGATATTTGCAGCATTAATTTTACTGCCGTTGACAGAAATTCCTTTTATTAGCTGCATCTATGACCTAGTAAAACATCTTTCTGTAAATAAAGAAACCCAGAGCTGCTGGTTGTGATAAATTAAACAAAAAGGTTTGAATACAAATACTTTTGAAACTCTGTCCCATTTCAGGAAGAAGCTCACTGTGCTTTTTGAACTGTGACATTGTTTTCACCTTATTCTTTACTCATTTCTTTGGGTCAGTTTCTGATATTAAGCAAAAAAAAAAAGGTCTTTTCATCTTTAGGAAAACTGGCAAATATATTTGGGTTTGTTTTTTTTTTTTCCTTTTTTGCTTATTTTAGATTGTTGCCCTCCTGTTTGATAGTGTCCAATAAAACAGGGGTGTATCTCACTGGTCTTTTCTGAAAATGACAATTCCTGATAAAGTAATTATCTTTTAAGCTAATTATTTTCCACAGGGATAGAAGTTTACTTCAGCAAAAAGATTAATAAAGGATATTTCAGAAGAAAAAATTCAGTTAGGCAGCTCTAGAGCCAAATTTCCTCTTTCTGGGATAAAATAACTTTGATGTTACTGAAACATTCTGCCTTTTTCAGCCTATTCAGCTTTACAGAATAAAATGTTGAGGAAACTGCTGGCCCACAGGAGAAAATCAGTAATTTTAGTGCATCACTTTCCCCACATAAGGAGCCATTTCAAACACAGCATTTTTTGGTCACCAATATACTTAGTGCACCTTTTACCTGGCTTGTATGAACCATTGTGTACACGGCACCACAGATCTTGGAAAGAAGAATTTCACATCATTGCATTTGTTTTACATTTGGACACTTCCAGACAAGCACATGAAGGAAAACTACGTGAGGAAACCAAGAAAATCAACCTGGTGTTGGACTGATGGGCACGAGGATGGTTGGGCTGCTTAAATTGACAGAAAACTGGGAAAATGCAATGACTGTTTCTGAACTGGCAGCAAGACAGGAGGACATGTCAGGCAGAAAGGTTTTGATTTCAAACTTCATCGAGAGAGAGGTCGGGGTAGAGATGGAGCTGCCAGTAAATAAATAATAAATAATAGAATATAATGTATAACAGGAGCAAACAAAGGGTGCAGAGAAAGAAGAAAGCAAAGAGAACCCAGGGAAAATCTCACAGACAGGAGACTCATCAGAGATGCTCACAGAACAGCCAGAGACTGGACTCAACTCAAAAAAGGTGAATTCACAAAATACAATGAAATTGAGGTTTCCTTACTCAAATTATGATGGACAATGCCCGAAATGCCATCATTCTCTTAAGCTGAACTAGAATTTACTTCTGTTTTACCAGCACTCTCCACTCTTTCCTTAGCAAGGTGGGTAGAAACATCACATGTGACATTTATATTGTGATATAATGAACCAATCTAAACTTTGTCAAGCCCTTTAAAACAAACACATTTCTTCAGGCCTCCTCAGAACAATAATTTTCAGTGATGTCAAAACAATTACAGCCCATTTCCAAAGTGCCAATACAAGGCACAGTAATTGAAAGCACCATTTAAACACCAATAATAAAGATATGAAACATGTACCCATAGTTTATAACAACACGATGTGCTCTATACCATTAACTTTTAATTAACTCCAATTTTGCCACAATTAAACTCAATTAGAGCAGAATGTCTGACATTGCAATTAGCTGTATATAAAACACCCCAGTTGGTGTCACATTGAATTAATGTCTCCTGGTGGTGGCCTCTCTTCCCAAGGATAATGGATTTACCACCATCAGACTGTTAATTGGAGCTGGCACCTCGTGTGTTGTTGTGTATCTCAGACCTAACACCAGATCCTTGCTTCCTGAACAACTGGGCTTGTCACAGCTACACAGATTCCAAACACAACCAGCCAAACTCTTTACTGCACTGTACATTCTGTAATCATTCCCATATAGAAAACTCCTTCAAAATTGTTCATCCTGTCGGGTTTTTTAAAATCCCAAATGTTACGTTCAGCTTTCTCTTCAATTGCTTGAAGATTATTAGATAGAAATGCCATCACATATGTAGAAAAATAAATCACATCTATTAGCCAGCACCAAGTTTAATGGAATAAACTCGCTTCTTAGCAGAGTTCAGTAATGGGATAAACTGCTGCTTTTTAGCAGAGTTCAGTTAGAATCACCTATTTTTTCTGTCCTTTTACATATTAGAATTTTAATTGTGGCTCATGAACAATCCTTAAATTATTAGGGTTTGGCCTAATCCATGACAGTCTCGATGGGAAGCAGTTAGACACCAACTTGTCTTAGTTTAATTTTGGGTGCTGATGGAATTATGCAGCTCCAAAGACAGATATTTAGACAACACCAGCCATCAGTTCATTGCCCCCTCACCACTGCTGAGCCATGTGTGTGTCACCACTCATTACTCAGAGAGCAAATCAACATTTACTACTACCAAGTGCACTGGTACCCTGCCTTAAACAGCAAATCTGTGAGATTGGGGGTGACAGCACAAGGAAAGGAAGAAACCTAATCCCAACATCTTTAGGAAAAAGGTTATTTAATCCTCTGTGTTCCATAACCGCTAGAAAAAAGATACAACCAAATCTGACTCAACAAACAGGTAAAAATCAAACATTGGCTTCACAAGGAAAAATTGGTGTTTAGATCCCTGTATATTTAACTCTAAAAAATCTGTAGGAAAAAAGATACACAAAGTCCTATAAAAATACAGAAAGCTGGATGACAATCTGCCACATCTCTGAAAGAGCTGTATCTTGTTCCAAGAGATCCTAAGTATTTAACACTGAAACCAATGGGCAATAGAGTTACATAAATGCTAGGTTGGTTGTTTGGGAGTATTTTTGAAAATTATAAATTTCATCTCCAAATTCTATCAAACCTCTGCTTCTTTTCCTTCTGTCCTAACAACTCCATTTCATCCCTGTCCAGAATAAAGAAAAGAGCTTGTGAAGAAGCTGGTAAATTCTCTATGCTACTCACACATGGCAAGTTTTGAGCTCTGAAAAGGAAAACATTCTCATTAATAAGTAGCTTTAATAAGTCTACTTTAAAATGATGCTTATAACTTCATACACATGTCCTGGTGTTCTCTGTGAACAGATAAAAGAGAATTGACCCAGAGGAAATGACTTTCCATAATTACATGCTTCTCCGAAGTTTAGGGATTTAGAGCAGAATGCATAATTGGTTCAAATCACACCTTTTACAGTGGCCATAAAATACTGTAATTTATGGTGCTGAATAGCAAAAATTAAGCCCAAGTAGCTCCTAGCAGTACATTTGCTTCTCACTTAACCAAGATGATAACATCAGCAGGAGCAAAGGATCCTTCAGCAGAGCTGCAGTTGGAGTCACTGCTGATACTGTGTGAGGAGCAGCAGCTATTAAATCACTCAGACTCCTTCTGTGGGGACCAGAGTGTGCCCTGCATGGCCACGGGGTGAGGGGAGCAAAATACAGGCATTTTGCAAGGCCTGCTGAGGTCCAAAAGTCGTGTTCTGGGGCTATTTCCAACCTCACCGCCAGACTGAGAAAGTTGGATGATGGAGATGGAAAAAATTATGAAA
>VYXF01000356.1:907086-925661 GCA_013397295.1 Polioptila caerulea
AGGCAGGAAGGAAGGCAGGAAGGCAGGAAGGCAGGAAGGCAGGGAGGAAGGCAGGCAGGAAGACAGGCAGGAAGGAAGGCAGGAAGGCAGGAAGGCAGGAAGGCAGGGAGGAAGGCAGGCAGGAAGGAAGGCAGGAAGGAAGGCAGGAAGGCAGGAAGGAAGGCAGGAAGGAAGGCAGGAAGGCAGGAGGGAAGGAAGGAAGGCAGGAAGGAAGGAAGGAATTTTCTCTGTCATCAGAGAACCTTCTGTCTCAGACTCAAATGCAAACGTTCATGCCTGAAGTATGTCCTGTGTCTGTTATAACAAAATATATATCAGTAACCTGTAAATACTAACTGCAATTTAATATACAATGCCCATATTGTCATTTTAAATACTTGGAGCTGAATCTATTGGAAAAAAAAAATTGTTATATGCTGGTGGTGGCATTTGTAGGTAATTATGTTCCCTGAATCACATCTTCAGCATTTCCAACAATCAATGGAATTTCCTCTTTAAGCTGAAAAACTTAAAAAAAGAAATTACATCTTTTTGTTTAGTAATTGCTAATAATCTAAGTGATTGATTTACAAACAGAAAAAAAAAAAGCTTATTGAAAACAGTTTTCATTCATAATGCAAACCTGATAAAAAGCCTGTAATCTGACTACTACACTTTGAGCAAATATCTTGGAGAGATATAATTTTGCCTTTAATTGTAATTTGAATTCAGAATTCAACTAATCAATTCACTAATCCCACTGACAAGAATTTAGGAGACAACTTGCCTTCCATCTATCAGCCTGGGTGGATGAGCCAAGGACTGACACGGGTAATTATTTATACGCTTGCATCTATGGGTTCAAAGCACATGGCAGAGGTAGAGATCATAGCATTGATCAAAGCTCCCAGGGAAGAAATGAAATTAAATGCACGTCCTCAACCACCTGAACTCCTTTAAAGCAAATCTCCAATAAATACACTGCACATATCAGTTGCAAACAGGCTGAGCGGGAGCTGGAGATGGGTATCACTGGGTGACTCAGTACCTGGAAATTAACAGTGACTGCTAATTTTGCAATTTGGAACCTGGCAGAATGCTGCAGGGTGTCTTTCAAACTGAGGCACTGTTGAAATGTTCAAGGGCACAAAGGAGTTGGAGCTTCCCAGGGGTGCAGTGCCACGTCTGTGTCCCGCCAAGCTGGGTACAGGGGAGGGACACGTCTGGAGAACCAGGTCCCCTAAGGCCAAGACCATCCCTGTGCTTTCATCTGCCACATTTGTGGGCAGCACACCCACGATTCCTCCTGGACATTCAGCACAGGTGTGAGCATCCCAAGGTATCACCTTCAGAACACTTCAGGCCCAACAAGTACCAAAATCGCGGCTTTTTCGCCAAGTTTCTGTCGGAAGCCCGAGATTTTTGGCTGGACAATGACTGCAACTTCTTCTGAGGGAAAAGCTCCATAAGGCCTTCACACCTGGAAATCCCTGAGGAAAATCAGGGCAATTGTAAAAATTTCTCTGAAAATCAGGCCCTCCCTGAGGGAGAGAACATCACACCGATCCCAGGGAAACTAGAAGTTCAGAAGAGAACTGGGAAAGAGAGTAAGGCATTCTGCCACAGCAAAAGTCCCCTTAGAGGGGAAAACCTAAAATACAATGAAATTTCATAGCATTTGGGTAATATATGTTATTTTTAGAACAATTTCTTTACCTTTTTTGGCCTCTCCACTATGTTTCCCTAGCAGCAAGGAAAAACTGGGAGTTTTTTACAGGTTGTTTTAGACAACAAGAAAAATTGGTAGCTTAAAACTGTCATGATTTTCCTCCCTCTTAGTAATTTCTAAATAGTAAATCATAATCCTGTTATTTTATATTATTACTCTATTAAATCTTCTGAATGAAACAGAAATGTAACTGTAGTACATTGCTTTATTTGTTCCCATCCACAAATAAAATCTGTACTCTGTATACAAACACAGATCACCTGGGTTTTATGGATACATAATATATTTAAGAAATATATATAATAACTGAGCCTTTAATAAATAATAGTTATTTTTAATCTTTACATTCAGGTATCTGAATTGCCAGTGTGTAAAAATAAATATTAAGAATAATGTCAAGAGCAGAGGTTGCGAAGAATTCTGCGAAGATGAACTGTCTCTGCTTTGCAAATTTAAACTGCAAATGCAGCTGCAGAGCAGGGTGCAGCACATCACCCTTGTTAATGACAAAACTAGAAGAAATAATTTGTATTTCTCCAGACTTTCCTTGCACAGAACCGTTTCAGATGGAGATTTTCTGGCTCCACACCACTTTCTCCAATGTTTCCCCCACTTTCCTGCTCAGAAGCCTTCAGTCTCAACTGGACTGATTGATGTTCTTTAATGTTTTAGTGTTGGCCTTGAGAAGAGTTTGAAGCAGAGCATTTTTCAGCCCTGACAAACAAACAAATTTGGACAAAATATTTTGAAGATTACAAAAATCAGAGGATAAAAATGTTCTTATGGGGTAGCATCTAAGGGTCGGGATTCCAGTGACTGTCCTTGCAACCTTCCAGTCTCACATTTGCCTAAGAAATTTTGTTAGCAGCTACTGGGACCTTTTCTATTCTCTACAGAAACAGTGCAAAACCCCTCAAAACAAAAAGATCCATCACATGAGTCTAAACATATGGTGTTTTACATGAACTCATATCAGCAAATTATCTCTTGAAAATTCGTAAACCAAAGTCACGTCTCCTGCTAATGAGCTACTAGAAGTGGAGAAATAAACCAAGACACTTACATAAATGTGGCTTAATTTTAGGAAATTTGTCTAATTAAGAGTAATTAGTTATGACCTGAGTAAACCAGGATAAATACAGCAAGACTTTTATCACTTACATGCTAATAAAATCATGCCAAAGTAAAATTTCCATAATATTAGAAGTCTCCTCATGCAGTGTTCTCTAAATATTTATAACTTGAGTTCTCTCAACCTCTCTCACTCATTTGCTCTTATGCAGTGAAATAGATCTAAAGAAAGAAACACGTGAACACAGAAAAATCATCTGTTTCCATGAATGTTTCCATCAAAACCAATAATAAAGGAAAGAGGGAATTCTCACTGCTCTGCTTGTAGAGTGCAGTGTTACAAATTTACATTCTTATGAGTTTCATCACAGTTAGTGGTTTTTCTGAACTTCCACCTATCGAGTCCTATGCTATTTTCATTTCAAAGAATTAAATCTCTAACTGCCAAAAAGAATTTCAGAGTTCAGATGTTGTGGATCAAAAACCTCCCCCCACAAACCAGGTTAAAAGGATGCACTCAGGGTTTATGAAATCATACATTTGTGTTTGGGCAGTGACATATTTTGGACATATCTGGAGGTATTTTGTCAAAGAATAGCAAAAAGCAGCCTGAACACACACATGTGCAGCAGAGTGATGTGCATCCAGATTTTCTAAAAATGGCCAAGTATATAAATTAATCTCTCATCGCTTGCTCGGTAAATGTATCAGTCAGAACTATATTAAAATATCATTTTATTACTTGCAAACACCTGTTCACCCGTGATGCCACAGGAAAATGGGTTTTATTTCTGCTCCTGCAGAATTTGGGAGCTCAGTTGCAGCTGCCCAGGGGAGCAGTGGCTGCCCCCATAAATTCCCAGCAGTGTGGTAACAGAGAGACAGCTGATACACTCTGGGGTGTGGGACAGACAACCCACAAAGGGTTCAAATTTCATTTCCACAGATCAAAACATGAAATGTTGCTGTCACCCACCCACAGGTGATCATCTGCCTCACCCGTGGGCTGGGATACAGATGATCCCTGCAGTGGACCTAAAACATAGCAGTCAAAAACTCTGAAGGTCACCTGGCCAGTTGGATCCCAGGCTCCAATCTTCTGCCTTTTTTTAATTTTCTTTTTCAGCACACAGTAATTTTTGTATCATTTCAATAATGGAGGCCCCACAGCCCATGGTGTTATTTTTCTTTGAAATATCTCAGGGACACATTAGTCAAAAATATGTAACAATGAACAGGCCATGTTTAGGGTCCTCTGAAACTGCTGCATTATATAAGGACTCCTAAAGCTTGGTGTAAAAAAGAACAGATACCAAAATACCAAAAGATTGGATTTTGAAGATAGCTGCACATTCAACTGGGCAAAGATATTTAAATTTTCTCACTTATAGCCTAATTCCCTCTAATGATGTTACTTTAACTCACTGAGTCCACCAACTGAATGCTTGAAGCAACCCTATTTAATTTTATGCAAATTCTTTTCACAAATTTTGCAAAAATATGGTATTAATTAAAATTTACCTCTGCATTAAAATTAAAAACGTGTTCAGTGCTTCTGCCCCAAACATATGCAGATACAGATTTAAAATTATGACCTATTATCCTACAATAATTTTACAGAGATCATGCATTAAACTCACAGTTCCGAAGCCACAGAACTAATTATTGTATCAGGTGTTCTATGCTCACTTTTGAGCAGATCACAATTCCAGGGCTGACAGAAGCAGGTATTAGAATTACTTGAATAAGCTAAATGCTCGCAATTTCCAGATAATCATACACTTCTTCAATTAATAGCCATAAATTGATGAGGGAGATATACAGACTGACAGGCATTAACATGGGAACAAAGTTCAATTTCCACAGAAATTTTCTCAGCATCAGATATTTACAACCTGGCCTATTTCACAAAAATTGCAGAAATGACAGAGTCCTGTAGTAAGCAATGTGGAGTCAAAGGTTTCCAGAATAGAGGATTCTAAAGGGATTTATTTATGGACACAGCTGATCAGAATGGATGAAGCAGCACAGCTTTTGCAAAGACAGTGGAAAGGTTCTACACAATAACCAAACAAATTTATGCTGAGATGATGGTTGGGTGTTCCCCTTGCAACTTGATTTATAAGGAGCAGAAAACAGGTGAGTGTCTGAACAAGGAAATGCAGAGAGTGTAGGAAAAATGGAAGTGAATGACATAAAACATCAAGAAAGACAGGGAGTAAAATGTTGTGGAATGAAGCTAAAAAATGCAAGAGGATGGAAAATGAAAAAAAGATGGCAGGAAAGGATAAGACAGGTAATATAATTTTCTTCAGGTCCGTAAAGAACAAGAGTTCAGAAAGGAGGCAGCACCTTCTCTTGCTGCAGACAGGGAATTATTGATAAAAATATAATGAATTCATTGTGACAGTTCTTAAAAAATAAGAAAAAGAAAAAAAAAATAAACTTATTACAGACCACACCTGTCTTGTTTAGAAACAGAAGCTATAGAAAGTCATGCACCCACAGTTCCAGGTTCAGGACATAGCCATAGAAATCAAGGTCCTTGCAGCAATTAGAACATTAAGAGTCTGGATTTTGAATAAATATCTAAATAAGACAGAATTCTTGCTGTGTTATGAGGAACTAGAGGTGTGGAGGTTTGAGCAGCCAGACTTCAAAAGTGTCTGTATTACGTTCTGAAGGTTACTGATGGATGACAAAAGACTTAGTACGAAGTTAGCAAGTAAGGGCAGACCCTCAAGACTTTGTCTTGAGCCACAGGACAGGTACTCTGTGTCAAAATTCCCACTGCAACATTTCTGCACTCTCCAGAAAAGGATCAGGAAACTCAGAACTTGTGCAGTTTTCCAGAAAAGCAAACCAAAAAAAATCAACAATCATCTCATCTAATAAGAGATGACAAAAGATCCTCCTTGCCATTCATAAAGACAAGAATAATAGTTTTTAATTTAGCCCATGGTTGGTTGTGTGCCAAGCTGGTTCAAGAAAGGTTCATGAGCAGATGAAGATTTCCTACCCAAGTAGTTTGGCTCGTATCAACCAGAAAAAAGAGATGTTCCCACCTTTCCCCTGAGCTCCTAAGATTCCTTCCTTTCCTGCAGGAAAACACAAGTTCTGAGGAAAGGGCAAAGTGTCCTGGATATTGTTGTTGCACCCAGAAGAGTGAGGCCTTAGCAAGGTATTTTGAGGGTTATTATAAGACAAACAAAGAAAAGAAACCAATCATGCCAAACAGCAAAGAGGCATCATGATGACTTTTAAATGTCTTAAAATGCAATTAATTTATAATAACAGAAACAGCAAAGAGGCATCATGATGACTTTTAAATGTCTTAAAATGCAATTAATTTATAATAACAGAAACAGCAAAGAGGCATCATGATGACTTTTAAATGCCTTAAAATGCAATTAATATACAATAACAAAAGTGGTTTCATAGACAATTACCATAATATGACAAAAAATGTTATTAGTCTCTTCATGTTTTACTGAACACATCGTTATTCTTTCTGGGAGTGTTCTATTAGAAAATAATTTTTAAAAACTCAAACCAACAAAACAACAGATAGAAAACCTAAAAAACTAAACCACCATGCAAACTAATTTTATGTCATTTGTTACTGTCTCAATAAATTCACATTTTCCCATAGCACCTCCATTTCCACTCTCCCACTGCTCAATGAGAAAACACTCATTTTTCCTGGTGTTTGCAGAGTGTGCTATTTTTAGGATGGAATCCAAGCCCACTGCCTTGACACTTATAGGTTATAAACAAAGCTTTGCTGATTTCTCCTTTATACAAAATTTCACTTTATTCCTGCTACAAATGACAAGCCAGTGCTGTGGAACAGCAGGGATGGCAAAGCCACGCGAGCAGTCAGAGCTCAGAATAAAGCAAATGCCCTCCAACAAAACCAACTGTTGACTTTTGCAGGCTTTCCCCAGAAATAAAATGAGGATGTTAGTGCCTTCTGGAAGGAATCACAGTTCCCTGCTGATATCTCATAACATTAGGAGGCATTGATTTGCATACGGTATTTATTGAACAGGCTATTGCCAGTAAAAACGAACAAGATATGGTAAATTAGAGAGTTCATCTAGAATATTTTGTTCCCTCGAGACAAAATACATAACAATGACATGAATTTTAGCTTCACTTCTTGTCAGATTTTCTCTTTATCCCGTAAACCAACTTTAGGAGAGAAATATTTCCAGTAGCTGGAAATCCCATTTCCATCCCAGCTGCACAAGCAATTCTTTAAAGCACAGGTTTAAGAAATGTGGCTTCACTTAAAATATACATGCTCAAATATTGGATTGATGCCCACAGTTATGGTGATCATCCTGGCTTTGACCTTGGTAAACAATGCCAGAAAGCATCCCAGGAATTCAGGATTCTGGCCAGAGGGATCTCATTGAAGGATCCAGGCCTTTGCTTCTGCTGGATTTGTTTCTGCCTCCAGTTTTTTTTTGGTTTTGAAGAGTCCTCTCTGATTTTACGTGGAGCCCCAACATTTGAGCACATTAATTAATATATATGTGAGTTTAGCAATGTGAAAGAAAAAATCATCTCTCTCCTGCTCTCCTTACATATAAGATGCAACACAAGCTACAGAGATCTTTTTCTTGTCAGAATTTTCAGCTGTATTTCAGTTGATCTGACTGCAGCTCATGTATATAAATAATTCTCTATCTGATTAATAATTATATTTTATACTTCCACAAGAAGTCTTTCTATTTTTTCTTTACAGTAACATTTTCTTTCCCCTTACTAAATAGTCAGGATTCCTCCCTTAAACTTCAAACTCTGCCATTACTCCATGATTTTCTGATGGAAGAGATGCAATTTGAAATCACCAGTGTTTTAGCAGGCTTGTTCTGTGTATTAATGATTCTTTAATTAAATCAAGAGTGTTTTACTGCAAATTACATCTCTACAAGATCAAACTTGTTGCCATGAAAGGCTGAGTGCCTTCCTTTTTGGGGGATATTAGTAGGAGATGACTGGGGTCTGACATTCCCCATCGACTGGTTTCAGCTCCAAACAGAGCAGATCAGTTACACTCCAGACAAATCTGCCAGTGCAGATATCCAGGATTAAAATGCATTTTTGACCACTCTTGAAGTGAGAAGCAAACTTGTGATTTTCCTTTCGAAGCAGCAGCATGGTTCTGTGTGCTGTCTATAGATCTCCAGCCAGCATCAGCAGAGATTCAGTATCAGGGGATGATAAATCATTCTCAAAAGGATGTGGCTGCACTAAAATGGACTTACACAGACCACAAATTCCTTCTCCTGCACATGATAAATTACAGCCGTTCACTTCCAGGGGTTTGCTATAGTAACACTTCCCTTATCTGCAATAATGCATTAAAGCACTTACAAATCTCTCCCACAAAACGCTCCTCAGCACCTGACCAAGCTAGTTTTCCTCATCATTGTGAAGCTTTTCCATCGTTTGTTCCGTATTAAGCAGGGAAATGGAGCCCATTGTGGGCTGCAGCCTCACCCCCAACGTTTGACTCAGTCCTGTACCAAAAGTGAGGCAGTTCACAGCAGAGAGCTGTTGATGAGTCTGAAATCTTTACCCTCCTCTCAGCCTACTTGTTAGCCAACATATAGAAACAATTCTTCATAGAACTACACACTCCCAGTTTGCTTTTCAGTCCTGTTAACATAACTTTTCTAAATATCTCAGTCTGTCACTACCAGTTGCAAGGCATCCTCTCACAGAAGTGTGATCTGCCATCATGAAAAAAGCTGAGGGCTGATTTCACACCTCTGCTTGTTAAGTATTTTTTTAAAGCAAATAAAGCTCTTTACTTAAAAAATAATTAAACCTAACTCTTCATTAGCAGTTCAAATTGCCTAGGTAAATTTGGTCACAGCTCCAATTTGCACACAGTTTTATCAAGCTGCTTCATTTCATGCTTGCAGAGGATCACTTTCTGATTATTTCCCTTCCACACACATTTGTTGCCTTTAACGATGGCAACACCCTTTAAAAGCTTGAGTCCCACTTGGAACAGCCCAATGGCACTTTGCCACTGATGCTTTAGGGGCTGCAGGAGGGCCTTTCACTGCTGCAGGGATTCCATGCAGTGGGAAGGGATGGGAAACCAGCTTCTGCAACTGGAGGCTTTGTCCTGTACCCAAGGAATGCCTGACCCCAAATCTCATGCGTGAACAGTAAAAAAAAAAATGGAATATTTCTGCCAATTTTTCTGGACCCACCTAACTTTGAATACAGAACACAAAAGGGTTCCTGTAACTTAGAAACTTTTTGTCATCTTGGTGGCAGCAATCAACCTCTGCGACTCTTCCTGCTTTTTCTTGCATTCTGCCTCCAAATACATTATCCAGGTAAATGTGAGGTTTTGGAAACGAGCCCAGGGGTTTTAAATAACAGATTACCCCATAATCACTGGGTTTCAGACTTCTGTTTTCACTGGCCCTCTATTTGAACCTTTGTTTCCCAATTCATTGGGGGTTTATCAGCACTGAGCACAAGTAGCCTTCCAGCTTCACTGGAATCCTTTTTCTCTCTTATCACATCTCTTTACAGAAGTACTTGGTTTTTTAGGGAGTTTTTTTGCTCAAGGAAAGAACTGAAAAGTCACTAATATTTCTGCTCTGCTGGAATCAGAAAAGACTATGGGTCTGAAGTGGACTCTGAATTGCAGAAATTATGGGCAGGTTTTGGATGGCATGCATCTCACTGATTTGAGCCAGAAAATCCATCTTAAATCTCCCCACCAATCTCAGTTTATCCACATCTGCACTTTCCAATAGCAAACACATAAAAATAAATAAAATAAATAGCAAACAAATAAATAAAACTATTTACCATTGTCTGAAATTTCTGACTTAGTCTGATTTATTCAAATCTCGAGAGAAAACCAGATATGCTTGAGAGCATGTTTGTACAATGCAACACCTTTTGCTCCCACTAAACAGGGACTCTAGGCTACCTCTTATCTCAGCAGCCCAGCAGCAATTCCACAACGTGTCCTGAGCCTGCTTAAGCCCCTTCTTCAGAGCATCATTTAGCAGATTGTCAACAAGCTCCAGCAAGCCCCAAAGTAAAACCATTCCATGTAAATACACAGCTGTCCTCTGACCTGCAGAATTCCTATCAGGATGCTCTTTAACAAACCTCTGGAGGAGGAAAAAGGAGTTGTTACCCAATTTTCTAACACAGACTGTCTTTGCTGGGCATAACATCATCCCTGAATCCTCCTGCTCTTCCTCATAAGCAGCTTTCACTTAAAATTGAAGCTGACATTTCTTGGACTTTGAGAACACAAAATTTAATAAGAAATAAACTCATAAACCAAGTGGATTAATAAGTTTATTTCAGGGGGTGAGGGTGGTGTCATTAATAGGAGCTGCCTTACATTCTCCTTGCCAGTTTGAGCTCCTTTGCTAAAAAGCAAATTTTAAACTCCCCTGAAAACACAACTTCCACACAAATGGCATCCACCAAAAAGACTGGCAGGCCCTGACCCTCAGACAGATGTTTTCATTCTATTTTAAAATATTTTCTTCTACTAGAAACAAAATACTTAAAAGCAAACTGTAGAAAGAAGGAATTAACTCAAACAACAAACAAGGATGTCTATGTAGTTTAGTAGTCTCTAATTTAATCCTGATCTCTTGCTATGAATCCAGAGAAGAACTCCTACAAGTTTTTCAGTATTCCTCCAGGAGAAAGAGGGCAGCAAAACCCCAATTTTCAAAGGTTCAGTGAAAAAAAAAACCAACAATTTTTTTAACAGATTAAACATCCTTAGCAAATTTGAAATATTCTGAGGTGGGAAAATCTGCAAAGTTCTATGAAATATTGTGATCACCAAAGCTCTGTTTTGTGTCCTATTAATATTTTTCAATTCTTACCCCTTGAACACATATGCACTAAGTGCAGGAAATAAATCACTGCTCAGGCAGAGCATCCCTGGGTGTAGCTGAAGGACTCAAACAGATTTTATCTTTTCATCCTTTCCCCATCTGTGGTTACACACTTGATATTCTGATAGTTTGCAAAGAATCTGTATTTTTTCACAATGATCTCTTCTTTACTCATTTGCGTTTTGCTTCCAATTTTTCCTTCTAGAACCACAGTGCTGGGCAGGGGGAAGCTCAAACAAAAGCAGGAAACACTTTTTTGAGAGAAACTCAAGGATATTTCAGGTTATTCACCTTTCAGCCTACCAAGAAGATCAGGGAGAAAATCCTGTTGTCTTCCTGACATCATGACACATCTTTATTGGAAAATAATGGGCTGGATTTGAGGCAGAGTAATCAAGGTGAGGGTTCTCCTTCAGAACATTCCAAGCCCATTTTTTACTGCAGGATGATTTTTTGCTGAGCAGAGTGCTGGATAACAGCTCAGGAAGCTCCACAGCCTCTCAGGCTGTACATTCACATTGCTCTGGATCACCTACTACATGACATTTCTCATGCATAACTTACATTTCTCCAAAAAGCCTCCTCTGGGGAAATGGGTTTGTCTCAATTTAAGCATGTCTTTTGCCAGATCAGATATGAGGGCCATTTGTGCTTTGCTGCATTACATTGAAAAGTCTACTATGATTTTGCAGGGGAAAAAAATATTCAAGGTTTATACTCAACGCATTAAGGTGGAAAGCCACTGATAAAATAAGAAACAGCTGGCAAATGAAGACAAGGAACAGTGTTAAAAAGAGAAACTGCAATGTTTTTCTTGCAAGAAGGACGTCAGCAACTCCCATAAATCCTGTGTGAGTGCTTAACACACATTTCACTGCAGACCCAGATAGGAAGGAGATGTTCAAGTGATGAAAACCAGCATATGGTAAATTTTAGCAGTGCAGTTTGAGCAGTAGGACCCATCATCAAACTGGGAAACTCTCCCAGAGGAGGAAGGAAACAGCACTGGAGGTACAAGTGTGGATTATTACGCTGCAGAAGATGAAGCTGAGGGGTCAGGAATGGCAGCCAGAACTGTCCCCAAGCCTGTGTCCCACAGGAGAAGGGACAGCATGCCAGAGGGTGGGAGATTTTCCCTGTGGTGGGACACAAAAGACAACATGCACCAAGCACTTGGAATTCTCCTGCTCCTCTGGATCAACATGGCCAGGGAGAGGTTATGTGGGTGCACATGCCCAGAACTGGAGGGAAAACATGAATTGACAGATCCTCTGTTTATTTTATGCATTTTGGGACAATGTGGGGCAGCTGTTTCACAGATTTCAGTGATCATTTGGTGGGTATTCAATGGAGAGGAACATTTTTATTGACAAGGAAAAGAATCTTTAGTCACACCTTTGTGGGTGATGTACATTTCATATGTAACGTTTTTGTATTATCAGAATCTTCTTCATCTCTATTATGATCCATTACTAAAAATGCAGTTCAACAGGACTTTTCATTGACTATTTGACAATAAAAATGTATAATTCTGCAGTACCATAGTGACAACTTCCCCAAAAGATCTTCCTTTGGCCTGACAAAATTTTCTATCCAGAAATCAAGTGCACACACAATGTTCAAACAGCATTTCCACCAAAGATAAATGACAGAAATTCCACGCAGAAAGCAGACAAGTTTCAACCGCGTGAGAAACAAACACATTTACCATTTCCAGCGGTTCTTGAAATTTCATAGGACAGTGGCTGCAACTGAGCCTTCAATTTAGCTGCAGATGTTTCAGGAGCAAACACACACTCAGAAAATGCACACTATCAACACAGAGCAGAGATGTTATCGCTGTGAGCACTCACCTCGTAATTGGCAATCGCTTCTCGATCAAGGCTTCGGGTCACGGAGACGTCCCCGTTCATCTCATTGATTCTAAAAATTCCTTTTGGGTCTTGATCTACTCCCTTTCCAGAGAGCCGAAACTTTACTCCCTCTGTCCCTTCACTTCTGATGACCTGCATGGCAGGAAACAAGGGATGGGCCACATTGTAAAATCTTTTAAAACCACATAAGTCATTTCAGTCTTTTAACTAATGCTGAGCTATGTTCCCTGCCAATAAAATGTAACTATGAAATATGATTTCAATCATTCACAAGACACTGTGCAATTTTTGTGTTAAACCTTGGAAAAGCTACTCTTGTTCTCGGCCAGTTCCTATCTTATCTTTAGTGTCTTCAATTTCACTACTTAAAGTTTCTGTTATTCCATCACTGAATACACTCTATGTCGAGAATTTGACATTTGGTTTATTGTTATTCTTTTTCTTTTCAGTTAAATTGATAGAGCAGCCACAAACATACAAAAAAAAAGAAAAAAAGAAAAAAAAAGATTATTCTATTGATTGCCAAGAATAACTCTTTTTTCAGGACAACCCTTACCATACCAGAGAGCCATCACACAATATTTTATGAGTTATTGTGAAGTCATTATACATTGCTTTCAGGATGGGTTTTTTACCCCCAATTCTCTTTCAAATTCTTCCTTTCCCAGGATTTTAAATCAAGGGAAAAAATCTCTGCGTGAAAATATCAGATAATCCTGACCAGAATACTCCTGTGTCACACAGTTGGAATTAGTCCACTTCTCAAATTTCTATTTATGTACATACACACATCCACGAGTGCATGGCCACTCCTTGTTACTATCACCTTATTTTCCTATGAGAACAAAATCCCTAAAAATCCGATTTCATGGCAGCCTCACATTAGCAACAGTAACATTTACCAACCTGCAGAGCCACACAATGTCAGTTATAAGCTACATGCTTTGCAAATTTGTACTTGTACACCAGAATCTGAGGGATTATAAATTAATCTTGCCCTTTAAGGCTGACAATCTTGCCAAGCCATTTCTTCCCTCTGCCGTTCAGCGTTCTTTTGTTTCTAGCAATTTCATATCGCTGATTTCCACAGAAACATTAAGTCAAAAATTTATATTCTGGTCTGAATTACAGCTCAGGAAGAGGAAGGGAGAAAGTGGCCTTAGAAATCTGGACCTTCTCCAACTTTGAGATAATAAATATGCAGGGTGTTTAATAATGTCCCTGAGGAAATAAATGTTTGCTGCCCTATTGCTGTGGGTTGAGCAACACTGGTTTGCAGATTACTGGGCAGTGAGATTTTGACTTGACTCCATAATCATTATTCCTTCATTTTAATTGGGAAAAAATTGCCACAAGTTATGAAATAGGAAATCAGTGTTTTCAGAGATAAAGTTTTGCTTTCCAAATCCTTTGGGGAAGGGAGACATTTCAAAGTAAAAACCTGTTTCTCCTCTTTTTTACTCCCTCCTTCCAACACTCAGAAGCACAAATTGCTGAAGTTTCCTTCCTGTGTATTTCTGAGTAAGTCATGCCAAAACACAGAGGCAGACAACACTGTGGTGACAAAAGGGCAAAGTCACTTTGAGATTTCTGGTTTGGTGATGAAACTTGATCTTAAATGTCTCCTATTGAAAAGTTACCTGCTGTTCAGGTAATTTTTTGAAAAGTTTCTGTTATTTATATATCAAGCTTAAAAATACAAGTTTTCCTTAACATAAAGCTATGCTTGAGATTTTGCAATGTCATGGCCATTGTTCATTTTTCTAGAGAAGTGATGGATTGATCCTTTTCTGCCCAGATGTCTGAGACTTATCATGAGGCAAGTGCACTTTCCCATATAAGAACAGTGCTTTGAAAGGCCTGAAATCAGCATACCAGCACAAAAGTCTAACTCAGAAATGTTTATACTACAGCTATTTTCACCAGAGCCACCAAACATCACCTAACTGTTCATGACAAATTGAATACACAGTATAAACACAATACCCCAGTTGTAACAATCCACAATAAGAAAGAAAAACAAATATTGGGCTCTGATAGGGAATTTGTAAAAAAAAATATCCAGATATTCATATGGAGATTTTTCTCTACACTACATAGCAAAGCAAGAATGCAATAATAATAATAGTAGTAGTAGTAGTAATAGTGGTCCCTGCAAAGCCAACCAGTGGGAAAATTTCCTCTCAACTTCAAAGCTGGCAAAGATCTTCATCTAGAATGTGATGGTGGGACATCCCAAAGTGGTGCCTGAAATGTCTGTGCTCCTTGGAGCTGACACATCCCACATCCCATCCCCAGGCCAGTTGCAAACCCTTCTTTACCCTCTGAAGCACGGGAGGAACAGAGTTACCAGAGGGTAGAGGGTTTCTCCATGACTGGATGGGCTCACTCAGCTTCTTGAACGCTTGAAGGAGCTGTCACATTCACGGTGCCACCCTTTGCACACCTTCTCCTTTCATCAATTTACCTGTCCGTGCCTCCAGGTCCTGCCCTGCACCTTCAGCTCCCTCCTTCCAACACTCAGAAACCCTAATGGCTGAAATTTCCCTCCTGTGTATTTTTGAGTAAGTCAGGCCAAAACACAGAGGCAGACAACACTGTGGTGACAAAAGGGCAAAGTCACTTTGAGATTTCTGGTTTGGTGATGAAACTTGATCTTAAATGGCTCCTGATATCGCGACACAGAGCCAGCACTGAGCTCTCGGGGCACCACGGCAGCGTCTGCTCCCAAGAAGTCATTTTCAGAAAAGTCATTTGCAGAAGGTTCGTTAAAACGCTTAATTAGCCACAAGAGGGAGCCGCGAACTCCGCGGAATGCCAGCGAGAACATCGCCATCTCCTAATTAAGATGCTTATATAATGGCTGCATAGTTCAGAGAAAGTGCATTTCCCAGTTCACACGGAGCTCAGTACAATGAAAAGTTTAATAAAAATCAGGCTTAATTTGCCATATGGTTTGGTGCTTCAGCAAGAGCAAGGAAGAAAACAGGAGGGTTGTCTGACATGTCCTCTGGCAAGGCTGAGATTGGGAGCACTGGCATAAACACAGCACTGCTCACAGGAAAATTTCCTAGCTCACAATGCATGTGCAGAACAATGCTTTCCCAATATCCTGGCAGAGATAAAACAAGACCAGACTAATTCTGCTGCAATGTTTGCTTTGGGATTTCGTTTTTACTTTTCTAAAAGACATCAATGAAATCCCAGAGTCATTGCTACCTGAAGCCCAGAGAGAAACAGATATTCCCACAATTTTTTCACAGCGTCAGGAGCTTCAGCACAGGTTCTAATACTGCAAGTGTCTGCACCATATGGCAGTGGCTACGTGTTGCATATAAAGGATCTGCATTCTTAGGAAATGGTTGTTAAGGCAGCACAGACCCCCACCACCCACCCAATGGGAATATGGATAAGACAGGAATACTTTATCCAATTTCTATCTATTTCATTCTCCCTTGTTCTGACCTCACAGGTCAGAGGGGATTTTCTGTGGGCAGATGGCTCAGAATAGACACCAGCTGAGCATCCCACAATGGCATGGAGGCTGCTCCCTCAGGCAGGACACGAGGCCAGCACTGGATGGACACTCAGCCATCGCCCACATTCCCATCTCAAGGGTCCTTCAGAGAATCACTGGGAACTGATCCATCCCACGGGCACAGCACCAGCGACAGCCCAGCCAAAGGCTCGGTGATCCTGCTCAGCTGAAAGACCCTTCCAAGCAAACAGAGCATCACGGAGCTGACAGGAGCTGCTTTCTGCTGAACCATGGCCAGAACGTGTTTCTCCAGTGCTGTTTGCAGCTGACATTATGTATCCCTCGCAGCTAAACTCATTTCAGCAATGTGATCCCCCTGTTGTTACGGGTTTATCACAGAAGTAAATCAGAGTGCTCTCAAGAGAAGAAGAGAAATAGAAGCACAAAAACCTCACGCTGCCCCGAGAGAGAGAATTCAGTTCTGCAGCGCCAGCAAATCTGCCCTAAACAGCTCCATCCTCAGTTACCAGCTTTATTCTTTGAGAAGTGTTTGCCTCAACCACTCCCATAATTTCTTAGTTCTTGCTGCCAGGTGAATTATAGATGCATCATAATAGTTTCACTTTTTAATTAGAAAACTAATCCCATCCCCATGAACATTTGGTTCATGCCCCAGTTCTTCTCATTTCAGAGCATTCCAGTGTCTCCCTTGTGGGGTTTGTTTGTTTGTTTGTTTTGTGTTTTGGTTTAGGTTTTTTTCTTTTTTGTAGGGTTGTTTGGTTCTGGTGTTTCCTGCTTCCCTTAGCCTCTTAGGAAGCAAATTTATTCATGGAATATTTAAAGGTGAACTATTTTTTCCTCAAATCACTGTGCTCAACAAGAGCAAAACAATGGTTCAAGCCCATTGTTTAGATATTGTATAAATAAACAGACACTTCCTGTCCTGCCATACTGAAAATTACTCTTTACAGTCAGAGGCTCCATCTGCTCCAAGCTGACTCAAAGACTCTCAACCAAAACAAATGCAAAATATTCCCATTGTTATTCAAAAGCATTAACCAACAGAACCCGCTTCATTACTGTAAGCTAAACATACAAAACCTGTGGCTAGAAAGGAGTTTAATAATTTATTATGTAAAAATTAATACCTCTAGCTTCTTTAATGAAATGTCAGATGAAGTGGCTGAGCATGGGAGCCAAACTGTGCTCTTCGAGGAAGGCAGATATTGGCCAAACCTGACCTTGGCTTTCCCTCTGATTAGAACTTTCTCCAGATTCACTCCATGTGCAGGAATTATAAAGCTTCTCTAAGTGACTGCATCCTTTATTCGGGGTATTTAGGGATAAACCCAGCACAGGATATCTTGCAGGTATCACTTTCTCTCATTCACATAATGGGCTTAATAAGTTCACTCTATTATTCATCAAAGCACATGTGGGCAGGTGTCCTTTCAGGATATTATCCAAAACATCCAAAGCAAGTTGATAGAGACAAGAATTAGCAATATTTGTGAAATTCAAGTAAGCAGCAGAAAAAAGTTCAGCAATTAGAGGTGTTAACAGAAAGCAACAACACAGGCAGTATCACCGTCCTAAATTTCAAACCATTTTCAGGCCAATTTTCAACCTCCAGTCTATGGAAGAGGCAAGATTTTCCCAGCTGTGTCCATCTCCAAGAGCTTTCCTGAAAAGCTGAATCCAGCCAAAAAAACAATCATCCCCAAAATCCTGATATCTGTGCTTAGAGCTGGAGGGGCCCTGCAGAATCCACAGGCACAGGATGGAAAGGGAAAAGTCACCAGCAAGGGGAATGCACAACACAACCCAACCTCTGGAATATAAATTTGAGCTGAAGAGTTTGGGTTCTGGGGGAAGCAGAGCTGGGAAAAGCCACATTTAGTACTTCAGACCTTCTTTCTGTGCCATCAGCTCCTGACATTTTGCTTGTTGCTGTGGGCAGTCCAAATAACAATGCACATCCACAGATGTCCCAGAGAAAAGAGATGCACACAGACAACAGACTGGATCTAACCCAGCAAAAGAAGCCATAATTCACTTCTTTTAAACTTTAGGGACCTATTTTCTGTTTCAGATCCTGAGTGATACCCATTACCACAAAATATTGAATTTTGCCCTTTAAGATACAAACTTGGCTGAATTTTTGCATGATGCTTCTCAATCAAAGTGATTACTTCAAACTCTAAATACAAAGTAATTAATCCTTTAACAAAGTTTAGATTCCGTGTTTACTTCTGTGGATTATTTATTACTTTTCTTGTCTATTCATGCACATTTAATCCTCAGTGGCACTGGGCAAAACTTTTATTCCAAGAGGTGCAATTACTTCTAAGTCACATTATTTTACTCTTCTTCTCTTAAGACTCTTATGAATTAAAGGGGGTGAGAAAAAGGAACATGTGTATTATTACACTACTGCATCTGTAAACTGAAGAGTTTTAATATCTGTATAAAATTTCTGAAATATTCAGTACCAGGTATACTAACTAGCGTCTTGAAAATGAAAACTTTTACAC
>VYXF01000360.1:1995-45619 GCA_013397295.1 Polioptila caerulea
TTCTTTTTTAAATTTTTGTTGGATTTTTTTTTGTTTATTTTGGTTTTGGCTTGTTTCATTTTTTAATCTGCCCTGAAATTGCCAAAATTTTACAATAATTTGGAATCTGAGCTTCAGAGCACAAATGCAATTAGGAAGCAACATTAAATTTATGTAAGAGGTTTCTTGAGTTAGGAGTGTTTTGCCACCAAAATGGTATCTTATCCATTCAATTTTACTATCTTTAGGTGATTTTTTTTTTTTCCCCACTTTGAGGTTTGATCTTAGGAAAAGAGCCATGAACTTTCAGAA
Organism: Polioptila caerulea; assembly: GCA_013397295.1. NCBI lineage: Eukaryota > Metazoa > Chordata > Aves > Passeriformes > Certhiidae > Polioptila > Polioptila caerulea. The sequence continues at coordinate 2,287 of VYXF01000360.1, forward strand.
TGGGAAACACAGTTGAACATTGTATTATTTCGGTGGGAAGTACAATAGAGCTGGGTGTGCAGCTCCTGATCATTTTTCCCTTTCACAATAGTACTGGGAGCCCTTTCTCACCTGCTGAAAGTAGAAATGAATTCTGGAAATGTAAGGTTTGAGGGCTTAGGGGTTTTTTTTCCCTCCTTCCTTAGAACTTGATTTTCTCCTTTTTCTCCAGGCACAATAGCAAAGCCAATTGAAGCTGTGGCTTCACTGTAATGGGCTCTTCAAGTGCACTGCGAGACCCCCCTTTCATACAAAGGGTTTAAACACGAGAAAGCTTAATTTTCACACATTAGCATGAAAGTAACAAGCATCCCACTGAATGCTCAGGGATGCTAACCTGTTTTCCATTTAATTCCTTCACATTTTTGCTGATGGATGTGCTGGGGGAGCAGTGAGTCCCAGCCACGCAGCAGTGCGGCTTCTCCGTGGGGGAGGATGAAGTAAAAGACCTGTAAGATTTTATGTTTAGCTAACACGTTTTCATGAACTGGTGTGTTATGTAGGCAGTTTCTTGGGGGCTGGGGGAGGAGGGGAAAGCTTGGGCTTGGTTATGAATTAGATAAAATGGCTCTGACACTAATAGTACCTTAGTCACTTCTTCCTCTTCTGGCTTTCTTTTAATTCATCCATCCCCAGTGTTCTTGTTCTGACTCCTCCATGAGGGTCTCTGGTGTGTCAGAACAAACTTCCCTGTGCTCTTTCCACCAAAGAAACACAACTGTGTGTTGTGGGACAAAACTGAGGGCTGAAAAGGAATAAATGCAACAAGGGGTTAAGATGTCTCTGCCATCAACCTGGCTACTGCCACTTGAGGAATGAATCTTAACACTGGGCTGGCTTCAGCATTTTTCTTTTATTTTGCCTCTGGCCTTCCAGGTAAAGCATTAAAAAAAGTTGAATAATGTTTACTAGTTCAGCTTAAGTGAATGAATGGTCAGCTCTTACAACATTAGTCAAATTATCATAAGGGCTTGAGATTGAGCAAGGGGTCTGTACCCATCCTGTGCCCACCCTCAGGTGCCTTCTCTGGGCCTGCTCCAGCTGCAAGAGCCCAAGGCTCAGGGCTGGCAGATGTGCAATCTGCAGCAGGTATTCCCACTCACACCACAAGCTGTGCATGGACACAGGATATCTAATGCTTTCTGCACAAGGACTAACCCCCTTTATTAAAAACTGCCACAGTGCTGCTCCAATCCACAAGAGGAGATGGTGGCATTTCAAGTCAAGAACAAATCCTCAATGTCACAATGCTCATGAAAAGGAGGATACATTCTGGGGGTGTATATTCTCTATGGGTAAGCCAATGTGAGATTGTATTTGAGTGTGAATGAGTGCATGTGCAGCACAGAGCTGAGGTGGATGGCTCTCAAGTATAGGAAATGTCTAGGCAGGTGTTGTTCTGTCTGGGAGTACTTCAGAGCTGGCTGATCTACTGTCCTTGCTCATCTCTTCCTGCCTTCCTGTCACTGCCAAAAGCCTGTGTTGACAGCAGAGGTGTGAACTCCAGAGCATGTGAGGCCTGGTCAGTCACAGCAGCTGCAGGTTCTGCCCCATCTGGTTCACAGCTCATCTCCTGCTTGGCATCTAAAATAGGGATCACCCTTGGTTATGAATGAGCATCCCCATGGCAGGACTGTGAGCACCAGGCAGCACGGGCCTCCCTGCCTCCTTTCTTACCAATGGGGACTAAATGCATTGATTTTTGGCTTTATTTTAAGCACCCCTGAAGAACACAGTTCCATTCATTTCAGGTCAGGTGAAACTTTGTTTTCTCTTTCCTGTCTTCTGCTGAAAACTAATTTTTACCTTTACCTGATTTTTTATTCTTTGACAGAAAGATAATTTCAAATCCATCTCTCATTCTTATGTCTCCTCTTACAATCTCACTTATGTGGCCAAATCTGGTTTGCTCTTCTTCGGCCCCATGGGACTGGGTGTCTGGATAGAAGATGCAGAGAATTTGGGTTGTTCCAATGGTGCATTTCCAAATGTAGATCCAGAAGTGCCAGTTTTCCAGCCATTCTGTCAATGACATAATTTCCAGTGCAGCCCTTAATTGCAAGGCTTTTGCAGCCACAAGAATCCCAGGAATCCCTTCTCACTCCTCTTCTGTTTTGACATTTTCCCTTCTGTATTCATTTTGTTTGTTGGGGTTTTTTTCAAGGTTGGTTCATTCCCCTTCCTTTGTCCTTGTTTACCTTCTCACTGTCAGTGAACTGGGAGGGCTGTTTTCCTCCTCCTTAGTCCTCCCTTTGTGAAATCCATGGTTTGATATCGTTCCCTTGAGCTGTACCTGCAGGCACAGCTGGAGAGGAGGGCCAGGGCAGGCCAGGCTCTCTTCATGCAGGAGCTGCTCACTGCAAGGCACATAATCACACAGGAGAGTCCATCCTTCTCCTCTGATCTTCGGGGCTTTGCAAGTGGGTGCTTGAAACGAAGCTGAACAGAAAAGTAACTTCTAGTGCTGAGCGTCAGCAGGTCAGAACATCAGATGCAAATCTTACCTTTCTCATGCAACTTTAATTTAGGACAGCTAGGTAAAGTCTAAAGAGAAGGTAGAAGTGAAAGCAGAGATTGGGACACGGTGTCAGCTGCCCTCCTCTTGGGGAGGAAGGGAAAAAGAAAAAGGATCTGCTTTGAAGTGAGAAAGTGCCCAGAGACCTGGAGCTCTGCAGCAGCCTTGTTTTGTGGGGAACCACTGCAGATGGGACAGTATTTCTACACCAATGGCATATTCCTTACTGAAACACCAAAATAAAACCTTTCTCCTTGCATGGGGAATGCTCATCAGCCTGGGGATGTCTAAAGACCTAGTCCAAAATGACCAAGCTTCAGGTCATTATTTTCTCACATTTTCACCAGAAAGAACAACAGAGAGAGGCTGTAGGAGAGGAGATTCCTACTGGTGCCTCAAGTTTGAGAACTAAAGGCCGTACCTGAAATAAAACCTTGTCTCAACTCCAAAGGAAGTGGCAAGTCTTGTAGGGAGAGGAACAGAAAACCAGAGCAGGAACACAGGAATATAGTACGAGGATCAATAATTTTTTCAGATCTGTGTGGATCTCTGGATGCCTTCTCATCCATAGGCTTTCTTCATGCATGAGACATCATTATGTTTGGCCTTGATTCTGCTCCCAGATTATGGTGGAAAACAAAATTTCAGCTCAGCTGCATTCTATTTTAAATCAACATCATATTAACCTGGTGAAGGGATTACAAACCTGTAATAATTCTTGGGCTTCTTAGGGGAGTGCTATTGTAAATTTAATAAAATTCGTGAGAGAACCTTCATTAAGCAGCCTCCAGTGTGATGTGTTCTCATCCAGGAGCTTTGAGAAGGCAGAACTAAATGTTTAAATTTGAAGCCATCATTTTTTTTCAAGTTTATTATTACCACCAGGGTTTTGAATGGCTTACTTCTGGCAGTCAAATATCCGTAGTAGCCATTTGAGAGTATAGCAAAAACATATATTTAGAGAAAACCTATTGGAAATCTTGACAAAGGTTCTTTGCTCTAGAGAAAATAGTGTTTATATTCATCTAAACCACTGGTAAATGGGTTAAGTATGCCACAGACAGCAAGCTGCATGCATTTCCTGTATGAATCCTTTAAAATGGGTTAATGCCCATATTGTGGGCATCCTGTGGGCTCACTGTGTGACTTAGCCTATGCTCCAGGAGTTTTGCTTAATAGCTCCAAAGCACAGCTGATGGGGGAGATGGTTGCTGTGGTACTCGAAGTGGATAATTTCTCATTTACCATCTGAAATCCGTGCATTGCCCCAGTGGTTGGAGAACAGGGGGTGATGGAGCGGAAAGAGCATCCCTGGTCAGGCTGTGTGGAGTGCAGCTCCGGCTCCCTGAGCCCTCGCCCAGGGGATGGGCCTCGGCCAGGGGCACGCACAGGAAGCCAATTGCTGCTGAGGGCCTGGCAGGACAGGGCACTTCTCCATCCATATTTCATTGCCTCCTCTCTCGCTGACCTCCAGGGCTGCTGCCTTGGCTAAGTCTAAGTGGCTTTGCTGCTGAGTGAGGATGTCGGCGACGGCGCTGCTGGAAGGCTGCGGGTGGATGGGCTTTGAGCCTCTGCCTTGGACATGACACAGCATCCTCACTTGTGTTCCCTTCTTCTGGAGCTGGTGGGAGCTGTCCTTGCCCCCAGCTCCCTGGGAGCCTGGCCCTATTATGGGTTTGCTCTCTGGTCCATAGGGAAGCTGTGGGGGGCTGTGGTTTCCCTTCCATCCCCAGATCTTACACCTTTCCCTTACGGAAAGCCCACCACCTCCCTCCCACAGTGGAACAACTAATCCAAGAGCTGAGCAGAGGGAGTCTTTGGGCTGCATGGGGGAGGGCAGAGCTAGAACATAAATCCTGGGTCTTCACAGCAGCAGCATTTTTGGCAGCACTGCTGAGCTATCACAGACTACATTACATCTTTATCAGCCTCCCAATGCTCATTCCAGTGTTCATACCTTGATGCAGTGCCTGCCTGTGCTGACAGATGACTTTGTCTTAAATTGGTTTTTCCCTCCAGGTGTCCCAGTTTAATTTTTTTTTTATGTGTGCAAATTTTAGGTGGTTCAATTAAGTTGAAAGAATAAATCCTGCTCATTAGCAATAAAAAAGCCAAGCAGCTTGGTCCTGTAGAACAAACTTTGATAAGTAACACAGCCGATGTGATCTTTCATCAACACGTTAATTTACAAATAGTCATACTTTAGGGAGTATCTGAGAGAGTTAAAGCTCTGAAATATTCACTTAGTGAAGTGGCTATAAATACTTCAATTTCTAAACGTTTCTTCAGTTTCTTAATTTTTTTTTCCTGTTGTTCCAAGTATTCCTTGCAAGATAAATTGCTCCATGGAGCAGAGCACTGCAGGTTGAGCCTTTCTCCCATTTTAATCTACATTTTACCTACTGGTTTTGCCTTCCCATTCTCCCTCTGCCAGCTGTGCTTAGTGGGGTGGTGATGTCCCATGGGACCCTAAGACAGGCATTATTCCTTCTGGGTTAGACTGGCTGTGATACCTTGATTTCAAAGCAGTGGGAAGAGCAACAGAAGGAGGTATTGATAAAACAAAAAGCCCAGAAGTAATCAGCATCCAGGAAGAGAAGTGCCTCATCTGGAGGTGCTCAAGGAGAGTGAGGATTTTGGGTGTCCAAACCATGAGATGAGGAATATTTCATACAGTGGGCAAGGCATACTGAGCACAGGTGAGGGGTGTGTGCTAAAGCCAAGCAGTTTGTTGGGGTCCTGCTGGGATTTATTCCTTCTTCCCATGGACAAACCATAACGGGCTGGCCTTTCAAAACTCATATTTAGCTTCAATGAAATCTGTAAGTGCAGAGAGAGGTGGGATTTTCCCTCCCAAAATTTCTACTTGCTGTAAAAAAACGGAGATCAGCACAAGAGGAGTTTTGATGTGGTCACAAGCTGTAATCCTTGTGGGCAGTTTCCATGTCTCCCAACACTTTGGTTTGGCTCAAGCAGAGGGGTTTTTCCTCTGCTGAAGTTCACCAGAAAGTCCTGCTTTGACTCTGCCCCAGGCTGCATAGCCTCACAAGGACTTTGGACAAGAGTGATTAATGTTCCTTAATTAAGCCATATTCAGTGAAATAGCATATTCTGCAATTCAATTTGTCTCTTGGGGTTCTTGTTTTGTGCAGCAGTTTCTCTTCTGATATTTTATTTTTTTTAATGGTTTTGTGACCCAGAAAGTATGAGATTCTATTTTACGGCTGACTCTGATCTGTCTTGCTGGTGCTTTTATTCTCTCCTCAGGGAAATTTCTTTGTACAACTAAAATCTCTGCTCTTGCTCAAATTAATAGGATCAGGCCTGAAGAGATGATGAGAATATTTTACCTTTTCTGCTCATGTTAATTTTCTGGTAATTTATGGCCAACCTGTGCTGGCAGCCATTTTTGGCAGGGACCTGTATGTTTCCAGCCTTTGCACGAGCCTTTTGCTATTAATTGTGTTTTGTTGGCAAGGACAGTAGAGCAAAACAGCACAGCCCTGGAGAACTAGATGAAGGATGTAACTTAGGCCTGCAGAAGTCAGGCAAAACACAAGCAGGATGCCAGCTCAGCTCTTCAGGGGTGACAAAGGAGAAGTTATGGAAAACAAAGATATTTGGCTGACTCAAAAGTGGGGTTCGAGGAACAGCCACCTAAAAAGGACACCAGATGTTGAAGATGGACCCCACAGATCTATAAGAGGATTTCTGATAAAGGGTGTGACTATGTAAAATAAAGTAATACATATACTTCAAGTAAGTGGGTATAGCTAATGAATTAATTAGTGTGAATGCTTAAAAACTCAATTAGAACAAGGGCCCTCCAAGTGACCAGCTGAATTTGGTATCAGTATTAGGGGACCATTCCTCAGATGAGACCAGGGAGAAAAATTGTAGTTGTTTCCACTCTCTTTCTCCCTGGCAAATTCTACAGTACTACACGTTATTGCAATTTTTTCCCTTCTGTAATGGCTATTTGATTCCTCTCTGCGGGCTCTTCCTCCACACTGTAGTTTTAAGGCTAAATATAATCTCCTTCCCACGCAGGAGGTTTGCTTTAAAAAAAAAAGTTGTAAATATATTTTTTTTTCAGAAGTGCAGAGCTGTGAAACTTGGTTTGGGTGATTTTATTGACTCCAGAGAAATTGTCTGGACTGGCTGCACAGCTGTTGTAATTTTTTTTTAGTGTGTATTTTTCTGGTGTTGGATTTATGGTTTCAGGTTTCCTAAGTGAGGGAGGTGCTGGAAGTGCTGAAAGCATTTCCACCAGTTCTTCAAGTTATGTTGCTCTGGGGGACATGAGCTGAGTCTCGGGGAGGGTGAGCTCAGAAAAGTGCCTGAACTGGGTCTGGAGGGGTTGGAGCACTTGAACCTGCTCTATGTGTGGGGCTGAACGTGGTCCTGGTGCAAAGGGCTTCACCCCCCATGGTGGACAACACAGTAAACATGTTTCTCTCTCTCTTTCAATTCCAGATTTTCAGAAGAGCTGACAAAAATGGTAAGTCTGTGTATTCATACTTCACATTTCTTGACTGGACTATTGTCAGTATTACTGTTTTTCTTGATAGTAACAACTAAGTGTTTAAATGTCATTCAGTTTACTGGGTCTGACACTGATACACTCAAAATATCAGAAAAGGTTCTGGTTTTTTTTGGAAAAGATATTGTTAGAGCAGAAGTGATACTGGAATGCAAGTTGGCATGGCAGAATCCACCAGATTAGGAGTAATTTCACAAAAACAATATAAAAATAAATCACAGGTAAGTGATAAATGAGGATCCACCCCTTGGTTATCTTGAACTAGCTTTGCAAAACAGACCTAACTTGTGAATATTAGTAGTTTGATTCCTGAGGGACTGGACCCATGTGTCAAAGAGCAACTCACATTGATGTATGTTTTCAGTCCTTGCCTGTGGAAAGCTGAGCACCTGCACTGAGCCCAGCCAAGTCCTTACATTTGGAATAACATGGATGAGTCTTCATTAAATGACTTGGAAAGAGAGAACTGGTGAGGTAACAATCTTAAGGAAAGAAGAGTCAGAAAGATCCCAAGATCTTTCCACACCCTGAAAAGCAGTTTTATTTTAGCTCCTAGATAAAATCCCAAGAGCTAGTATCTGTTCTTTCCCTGTTGTACAAGAAGAAAATTAAATGTGCATCACAACTCTGTGTGTTTGCAAAGGGACATGTGGGAAGGTTGTGCAGAGGAGCACAGGGGAGGGTTTGGTTTTTCTCTTCCAGCTTCAAAAGGGAGATGCCTGATTTCTGCTGGTGCTCATAGATGTGTACCCTCACTGCCCCTGAGTAAGGAGAGTGCTGTCAGCTGGCTCACAAATAAGCAGTAAATGCCATGGAGCTGTGGGCACTTGGTTATGGCAACCGACAGAGTAACGAGATATTGAAGTTTTGTTACTTAGAAAAGCTGAGCAGTTGTGTGATGCATGGAGAGTGGAGAGGAGAAAATGGGTTTGTGCTCTTGGCAGCAGACTGAGTGACTTCAGAGATGGTGCTGGGCAGTATTTGAACTGCCAAGGCTGAGAGCATGGGCTGCACTTGCAGGGGGTGAGGAGACCAAGGCCACTGAGACAGGCAGGGAAGGTAATTTGTCCTGCCTCTCCTAACTGAATGGGCACTGCAGGGAGAATAGCTGGATCTCTTAAGGAAGGCCAGATGCTCTTTGATGAAGGAGCTATCTCCAGCTCTGCTTCCACTCTTGTTGCCTGCAGTGTGAGGCACCTACAGCTGCAGTGTTTGGGCAGCACAACGGGTGCTCTCCACAGGACTAATGCTGCCCTTCCCTTTTTATGGATCCCAGAGGACAGGCTGGCACAAAGCAGGCTGGAGTTAAGTGGCACCTCTCCCCCCAGGCTGGCTCCTGCAAGGTGGCACTGGAGCACGTGTCAGTCTGGGCATCCCTGCTCTCCAGTCCCATGGAGGAGGGCTGTCTGTGATCCTGGGGCTGTCCTCTGAAGGACTGTACATCCTCCAGTGGTTCTCCCTGCATTTATTTGGATGCTGCTTTTTTCTTGACACAACACTTGCTAACCATGATGGCCAGTTTCACCAGCCATTCATATCTGATGAACTCTGGATAACAGAGTTTGCCTCTCGTTATAATTAGTTCAGTGTGTTCCTCTGCAGCCTTTTGGGATCTCAGCTCCCCACAGCCCCTCTCCAGCCTCCTGCAGCTCACAGCAGCTGCTGCAGGAGATGTGCAACAATATTTTCTTTGGCACAGCCTCTTTGAAAACTAGGGCTCCGAGGTTTCCAGAGCCAGAGGTAATATCTTTATGTTTCATACCCCTGGGGACCTCTTTCTCACAATTTTCTCGTTGGCATTCTGGACTTTATTTATTGATTTGTTGAAATTCAGCCTATTCATGGCATTACCTGTTACAGCTCCCAGGAACAGTGGAAGCATCAGCCTGCTGCTTTTATGTCTCACAGCAGGTGCTGTGCACAGCTCTCTGAGAAAAAGTGAAAATCTCACACTTTTCATTTTTGTCAGAATCCCAGGAGGGGGCCCTGAGACCTGGACAAACTGTTAGAAACACAAGTCCAGAGATTACCAAAATATTTGACTCTGTTAACTTGCTTCTGTTGTCTCCACACCTGCAGAGGTTCCTGTCTGGCAGGGACTTTGCTCCTCTAATGAACCAGCTGGGATGGATCATTATCCAGTGCTGTGTGATGGGGAGAGAGCTCCCAGGGCAGGGAATGCTGGCAGATTTACCCAGGACTGGCAACCCTTGCTTTCCTCAGTGGTGCTAAAGCCACTCTGCCAGACCTGTGTAGGAACCCTATGGAAATAGGGCAGGGGAAAATCTGAACAAAACTTCGGCTCTTGACATCTGGTTTAACTACAACATCTCACTAAACTTCTTCCATGCCGAGATCAGATAGAGGGTTACCTAAAAGGCAAAGGAAGGAATTGTAAGATTAAGGAATAGTCTCATTTAATGTGCAGTCAAGAGGTTCATAAATTTTGGAAATCTTTTCAGCATCTTGATTTTTTTTTTCCCCCAGCCTGGTAAAAATGGCACATATTGTGTTGTAGCAGAATGGCTCGTTCAGACATGGTAACTATGGAGCCTGATAGCTTGAATTTAAGAGCATCTCCCTCCTGCCCCTTTCTTCCAAATCTTCTCATATAAATCGTTAATTCATGTAAAATTGGATGTTCTTGCTGCAAGATGCTAAACCATGTTATTGTCCCTGCCATGTTCAGGTACTTGTATTTAGGTGATTTGATTCAGTGCCAACATATACTAAAAGGCTGCTAATGAAACAGCTTCTGCTCATTAAAAGACATCTTGGTCTCCTGCTCCAGAGAAGTGAGATTCTGTCTATAATGTGAGCTAAGTTCCCAACCTTTTCCCCAGTNAGCTCTTGACAGAACTCTTGACAAAACTTCAGCACTCTGGTTTAGCTACAACATCTCACTAAACTTCTTCCATGCCGAGATCAGATAGAGGGTTACCTAAAAGGCAAAGGAAGGAATTGTAAGATTAAGGAATAGTCTCATTTAATGTGCAGTCAAGAGGTTCATAAATTTTGGAAATCTTTTCAGCATCTTGATTTTTTTTTTCCCCCAGCCTGGTAAAAATGGCACAATATGTTAAAGCAGAATGGCTCGTTCAGACATGGTAACTATGGAGCCTGATAGCTTGAATTTAAGAGCATCTCCCTCCTGCCCCTTTCTTCCAAATCTTCTCATATAAATCGTTAATTCATGTAAAATTGGATTTTCTTGCTGCAAGATGCTAAACCATGTTATTGTCCCTGCCATGTTCAGGTACTTGTATTTAGGTGATTTGATTCAGTGCCAACATATACTAAAAGGCTGCTAATGAAACAGCTTCTGCTCATTAAAAGACATCTTGGTCTCCTGCTCCAGAGAAGTGAGATTCTGTCTATAATGTGAGCTAAGTTCCCAACCTTTTCCCTAGTGACAATATCAAGCAGTTTTATACCTATCTACATGATAAACTCAGAAAATGGTCTGCATAGGACATCTGGAAATGATGAGCACATTGGAGATAACTGGATAAACTGACAAATGGTCTGAAAAAGGGAGAAGGGCTGGAGTGTAACCTGAGAGTGAACACGGTTAGCTCGAGTCATGCTTTGCAGGGGCATGGCTGTTAGTCATTCAAAATAATCTTTTTCTTTTGTGTAGGAGTATTTTTCCTTTCTCTGCTAATAAATCCACCTACTGTCTTGTAATCCTCCCAGTCCTGGTAAACAATACTTAATCATTTAATTGGCATGTGCTGGGAAAACGGAGGCATCTTGTTTTAGGCTGGTGCAGTAGAGCTGTCAATCATCTGAGTTATCTACTGTGTACTTAGTCCTCTCATTAGAAAGCTGCTAATCAATTAAATAGCCCAGGATTCTCTCTGAAAGATTAAAAGAGTTTTATTTTGACAGAACAGCCTAACTACTAACAATTCATTATAGATAGGCATCTTCCCAAAAACTGATGTTTTATCTGGAAATCTCCGACTCACTGCAGCTACCCAGCCCCCATGCCTTGAGTGTAGCTAAATGCAAAGTGCATTCAGCTTTGATCTATGGTTTAGTTTAGAGGGGTTTGCTGTAATTATTAGATCCTGCTCACGAAAATGTCCATCAGTCTGACCCATCCACGGGTCTGACTTCCCAGGCAATGAGCTTTGGGTGGTTTCCCCCAGACCTCTGCCCTGGAACAGGAGAGATGAAAAAGGAAATATGCCAAGAACTTGGCATATGATTGTAAAACACCTACAGAAAATGGCAGGAGGAGCTGGCAGTGGTGCAGTATTTCACCTGCTAGTGACCAGTGATGAGTTAGTACTGTGATTCAGTCAGCCTGGCCTCTTCCTATTGCTGCTGTCCTTGTGATTTCTGTACCAAGAACTAGTGCAAACTGTTCTGGTCCTCCCTTCAAATTATATCTAGAGAAGGTGAGGATGGGAATGAAGCCATTCAGCACATGCTGTCCTGAATAGCTTCTGTTATCAAAAATGAAATACAGTCAAGTGTGAAGAAATCCAGAATACAAATGCTGAGAGGAGGTTTCCATTTTCAGCTGATCTGAATGATCAGCTGAAGGCCTGTAGAGGACGTAGCAGAGCTAATAAAGGGAAAAAAGGAAGCATGAATGAAGCAGGAATTGGTATTTGGAAAGGGCTTTTTGGTTAAGAGCCATGAGGGCAATGGCATTGTGCCCATTCCTATCCCAGTAGGGCTTGTCCTTTAAATAGCTGCTCACAGATATCTGTTAGTCACTTAAGAGCTCATTAAAAGAGATTTATGCTGCTATTCTGTGTAAGGAAAGGTCTGCACACCCCAGTGTTACAAGGCTCATAGCAAATTACACCACAAACCATGGGGGCACGTAGGGAGCTCCTCACAAGCAGGGAACATCAACAGCTTTGCACATCAGCATCACCACAGACTGGCCAAGGGGCTTGTGCCCTTGTGAGGAGAGTGAACTCTGCTGCTTCCACATAAACTGGCAGAGCTGTTCTGCCTGGTGGCTTTGTGGCTGTGATGCCACTGCTGAGCCCCTGGTATGGGGACCTCACAGGCTCCAAAAGCTGGAAAAAGGCAGGAAAACAAAACCAAGCAAAAGAAAAGCTTCAGGCACATCTCTCAGCCCCAGCTCGAGATGTTCAAGAACACAAGTTCTTCATGAGGTTCAAGAAGGCATGTCCTAGGTGCCACCTGAGTGGATATCAGTCTTGTTAAACACCAGTACAAAAAGAAGAGAGTGAGGTTTCTCCCAGGGATGATGTTTCTTGATGAAGGGATGGTGGTGGGAGAGCAGGGAGAGTCCTGGACCTTCAGCAAAGGGAGAAAGCTGAATGAACCCTGGTGTAATGGGTCTCCAGAGGAATGTGTGGGTGAAGCTACCAGCAATCTCCAGCCCTTCACAAATGCTGTGTGTCTGTCCTCAGTGTCATGTTTGTAGGCAGAGGCAGTTCCTCTGAGGGCTTTATGGACCTGGGGAATTTGCAGGATGTTTAGTGGTAATAGCTCTCAAAATCTCACTCTTTTTTTCCATACCCTGCTTGGAGAAATTATTTTGATCCCCTCTAGTGATCCTAAAGTAGGTAGAAATGCATGTTTGTCTGTGGATGTGCTTAGAGCTCAAATTCACAAATGCAACCAGACACAGGCTACTGTGTAAGGGCTTCCTTTTCTTGCTTTCACTCTGAGAGTGCCCTTGCTGATCCTGAGTTTTATTAGTATAGAAATTGGGGCAAAATGGAGTGAAAATGCCTCTTTAGTTCTGGTAGTGAGGGAACACAGAGAAATTCACAGAGAGAGGGATGGAAAAAAATATCACTGGTGAGCAGATCATCCAAAGACCCCATTTTTAGCTTGGTAATTGTCTACAAGCTGTTTTTAAGACTTGAGATACTTCTCTTCCCCTGTTTCCCCATGAATTTGAGGCTCTTTTAGAAAATACACTTGCACAGGACTTGAATGGTGGTAAGCAACTTGGACTTCTGTAACATGGCTTTCAAGGCATCAAGGAAGAAAAATTAAGGCATTGTAACTTCATGTGCTTTTATTGGATCTTAAAAATATGCCAAGTTAGGGCACTGAGAACTCCAGATATATAACAATAATATCAGAATAAAAAGACCCTGAACACCTAATAAGCTTCCTGTTGCACACATAAACCCTTCCTTCCACAGTCACAAGTCATCCCCTTTGGTGAATTGTGCTTTAACTGCGAGCTCTTGGACGTTTTGCAGTCCCTGCCTTAATGGGCTATCACTCTTCAAAACCACTTCTTCCTAGAGCCAGGTAATTACCTTCTGCATGGCTACTGCTCCTCGTGTGCTGGGAAAACCTTGAGCTATTCGTATCCTGCTGGTGCATCTAAATTAAGTCATTAGTTCTCAGTGAGAATATTTATAATTCTTGCATAACAAAACCAGTGTTAGCAGCCACCCACATATAAGTAGAAAACTTCAGTGATGAATCAGGCTTTGTAACTATGGGTAAATCTGATAGGTTCTTCCATGACCAGACGACCAGTCTGAATGTATTTATCTTTGTCTTTTAAGTAAATAAGAAAAGATTTGCATTTAGATAGTCTAGATTTCATGTGACAATCAAAAAGCACCTTGTAAGACTGTGCAATGACCTTTATTTACAAGGAGAAAGTTTGAATCTGTTTTCAGTTGTCTGGATTCCTGTATCATTCCCAAGCTCTCTCACTTGCCCTTCCAAGTCCTTGCAAAGTTCACAGCACATGGTTTGGATGGGATGACATCTGTTTAAACTGGGACATGCTGTTCCCAAAATAATAAACAAACCTATGCACCAGATGATGAATTTTGAGATAATGTAGGAATTGTGAAAGGTGGTTGCTGGCCATGCTCTACAGGCTGTCATTAGATGTGTCCAGAACTTCTATCCACCCTTTATCACTATGAACCTAGGAAAAGATTCTGTGATTTGATTTTCATCGTTGACTGGCTTGAAAGGGCACTTCTCAGCTGTTCATGCCCTTTCAGGGCTACCTTTTTCATTCTTCAAGGGTATGAGGGTATCTGGTGCCTGTTGTGTGCTGCAGAAGTGAAGAGCTGGGAGTTTTTTAGGACCTGTTTCTCATGTCACTTTTTATTAGCAAATTCATGTTAGAATCAAGGGGTGGATTTTTTTTTTTTTTTCTGGATTACCTTAATTCTGCAGAGCAGACCTTGAATTGGGTGCACTGGGTTATGACTTTGTTAACAATTGCACGCTCACATGCTACAGGCTGAGTTATGCAGCAGCCTGGCTTTAAGCAGGGCCCACACGTGGTTTGCTTAGTGCCAGGCTTAAGCCAGAGAAGGTTTGAGCTGGGCAAGGTTTGGATTCAGCCCAGAAACTCCCCCAAAACTTCAAGTCAATGATGTGACAGCACATAAACTTTTATTTCCACAATAGAAATGCCCATATTCCGCCTATTTCTGCAGAGCACCAATTTATGGCCCATTACTGTCCAAAATTATCATTTCTGTTGTCTTGTTCCTAAAGCCTTTTTCTGCTGAGAGAACAGGCAGCCAAAATAGAAAGTTCTGTGAGATCCTTCATGGACAGCAGGCAATGGAGGCACTATTGGTCTCAGTGTGACCACCATGAGCAGGGAATGGGATTGGTGGAGTTTTAATGAGCTGGGAACATTCCTCTGTTTAAACAGAATGCAATGGGCTTGCTGACACTTCAGCTGATCTCTGACAGCCCAGGTGCCTGACTGATATTGTGCAGAATGCCTTTTCCTCATTATTCAAGGTACTCAGCAGTGCAGGTGGCCATCTCCTGTGTCCTTGCCCTTTTGCTGTAAAACCTGCAGCTAGAGTATCAAACCTGACTTAAAGAAAAACTTAGAAAATCAGCTTTTACCTGGTATTTGGCCTCCTTCAGGCGTGCTTGCTGCCTGTGGTGCTTGCTGCCTTGTGCCTCTAAAACACATTCAACCACACGTTGCTCCACTCCAGGGCTGTGATGGCAGATCCTGGCTGCCCTTTGTGCCCAGCACCACCCCTTCTGTTTGCTGCTGAGCCTTTCTTTCCACTCTTTCTCAAAAATTCAGCTGCTGAGTGAAACCCATGGTAAAAGCCATTAACTGCTGTAACCTTCAAGGCTTCTGACATTTCTGCATCTGCAGTTAATGCAGTTGAGCCTTAGAGCCAGTCAGACACCCCAACACACTGGCTTTTACACTTTCATATTAGGCTACACCTCAGCCCATTAAAAACTCAGTTGATGCTGCTGACCTGAAGAGTCATTTTCCTGTGAGCACTGTCTGGGCAGAACTATCAGCCCTTGGGCCGTATCAGCCCTTGGGCCACTGCTGGCCCACTCACAGTGCTCAGACACGGGGGAGCAGACTAGATCAGAGCTTTTGCATTGGAAACCACTCACCAGTCTGCCCCACACGTGGATTTCCAGCCTGATCCATCAGCTGAGCCTCCTTGCTGCCTGTGTTTGTCCTTGTTAGAGGTTCAAACCTGCCTGCCCACAAGCCTCTTCCTGTGGTTCATCAAACCTCTTGCCCTCAGGAGCTGTTGCTCCCTGTGCTCAGTCAGTGCTGATCTGGCAGGGCAGGGAGATGCCCGTGTTGGGGCTCTACCCCATGGCCTGGGCAGTGGGGCAGGGCAGCTGTGCTCAGCCTCTGCGGTGGGTCGTGTGTGTGACAGAGCCTGTGCTCCTTCTCTGCTCTCTCCATCCTCTCTCTCTCAGCTCCTCCTTTCAATTCCTTTAGTACAGAGGGCTGGGGATGAACAGCAGCTGTGAGTGTCCCTGAGAGATGCAGGGAGGGGATGTGGAGCAGGGGTTACTGTTTTGGCCTGGCAGTTTGGGGCTGAGCATTTGATCCGGAGGGCAGCATTTCCAAAGGCTCCTCTTGGCTTTGAAGTGCAATGATTGAGGTCTGACACACAATGCAACCCAAAGAAGATGGAGTTTATTTTCTTCTTCTCTTTGTGGATTGGGAGATGTGGGTTTTCTTCTGCAAGCCTCATTAGAGGCTTCAGCTGGACTGGAGAAAACGGGCTATATTATTGTAAAAGATTTAATGACCATGTTTCAAGTTGTGGAGAGTGGGAATAAAGGATTGTGGTTTACTGAAGAGACTTTGAAACGTTGCTCAATTAGCTGAGAGGATTTTTAAAGATGGTTCTTTCCAGATCCAAAGCTGAGAGATTTAATTGGGTGCTGTACAGCAAATGTGTATACATGGAACAATGACAGCCAGCAAAGGGCATGATAAAACACTTATGGAGCTATTACCTACTTGTAAACCCAACCCAAAAAATGTAAGCTTTAGTGATAGTGCCTCAAAAGTGGTGATTCCTGCCCTGGTTTTTCTGGAGCATGAGGATTGTTGACCTGGAGAGACACAGCTGTAGGAGTCCTGACAGCAATTTCAGTCGAAACATTACATTCATGTATTTTCCTTGTCGATGGGAATCTGCCCTGACATCTCTTCTGAGCTCATGACACAAGCCCTGAACAGATTCCAGCCCCTTGTCTGGGCCAGGTGCTGGGAATGTCCCTGTGGTCTGGCTCAGGTTAGTGGGTAGCAAATATCAAAGGGGAGATGGAGGCCAAGTAGCTGGGCACGGTCGGGAGGTGACAGCCACGAGCACCCCCTGGGTCTGCCGAGGTTTGGCTGCCCCAGGAGCTCCTGATACCTGTGGACAGGGACAAAAATTGTGCAGTGGGAATGGGGCACTTCTCCTGCCACAGGGAAGCCAGGAGCTTGTGGAGATGAGCTGTAGCTGTGAGTGTTGGCCCAGCCTTACCCCAGTGTCCTGCTCCTATTTCAGGAGAGGAGAGTGTCTGCAGGAAGGTCTGATCTGTATGGAAATGGCTGCACAAGGGAAAGGGAGGGCTCTGGCTAGAGTGACAAGGCAGAGAAGAGATGGGCATTGAGGGTTTAACAATTTTTTATCCATGTCATTAATATCTTGCTTTTCAAAGGAAAAATTTTCAAAGTAGATTCAGCAGATTGATATTTCTTCTGCTAATGTTGTTTTTTGTTTTGTTGGGTTTTGGTTTGGTGGGGTTTTTTGTTTGGTTTGGTTTTTTTTTTTTACAGATACACAGTTTTAAAGTGCTTGGAAAGGACTTTTTCAGCTTGACTGGATATTGTATCCTGGCAGATTAAACATATGCCATAACTGAGATGAAAAAAGGCCTAATTTTGTCCTGCTCCATTGGTGGGAGTGTCAGTGACACAAATGTTTCCCAAACTGCACTCAAAGGCATGGGGGGACTGTGAATGACTTTATGCAAAGGTTCAGTCAGTGTTTAATGAGTGTCCCCTAGGAGGGCTGGTGCATGAGGCTGCCTTTGGTGGAGAGATGCTCCAGCCTGGATGTTTTCCCCTGTTTTGACCTGGAGCAGTGGTTTGCATGCTCCCAGTGTGTTACCAGGGGGTGACAGCATGCAAGATGACAATACACACCCAGGTGGAGGTGACATGTGAGGACCCCTTAAAATGCCTCTGCCAGCACCACGGGGTTCTTGTATGACCCTCAGCTCAGTGATTTCTCTTGCTACACCACCTAAATCTCACTAAGAACTTCTATTGCTACTTCTTTTTCTCAGAAGCAGAGCTGTCCTATGTTTGCCTTTAAGTTTAATCCCTGGGAAGTTCCCTCAGGGGAAGTGGAGCAAATCCTTAGTGGAGGAAAAGCACTCCTTTTGTCTCTTTGCTTGCATGCTCTCCTCTGCTCTTGTTGCTGTGGGAACAAGGGACAGCACTGGGCTCTGGCATCCTTTTTAATTAGGTATCTTCTGCAGATCAGCTGTATTTATTGAAGATTTTTTATTATAGCTATTAAAATTAAATAAGGAAAAAATTGAATCCAGAACAAATACACTGCTGCAAGCTATCCTCATAATGTGCTAGCAATTTTTGCCAGACAATTGTGAGAAAATATGTTCTGGCAGCCTGTGTTCAGGCAATTGGCCAGGAACAGCTATAAATCATGTGTATCTTTTTCTTCCTCTTATCTTTTTCACTCATTTAAAATACCAGATAACATATGTGTGAGAGAAGGGTGTATCTTACTGATTTGCAGTGGGGAAAGGCATATCTGAAGCTGAAACAATGATGCATCCACATCTCTAACTCCCAGCAAGAATAATCTGAGGGGCAGGAACAGCTGATTTATTTTCATGGGAGCATGTGTTAGCCAAGAGTGAAAATGGATGTTCATGGGCTCAGAAGCAGGAGCCTGAGTGTCTTTGGTTTCACGGGGGGGCTCTCTGCACCTTGGGAAGGTGGTGTGCTGCTCTGGAAGAAGTCTGCAATGCTTTCAGAAAGTTTTAGAGTGGAAATAATTTTGGTTTATTTTTTGAGTGGAACTTTCTCTTCTGTGGCCCTGCTGCAGCCTCAGTGCAGAGGTGAAACCCGTCTGTGTCAGCCGAGTGCCCCAGCAGAGCTGTGTGTCAGAGAGGCTCTGGCCACGCTCCTGCTGCCCCTCAGCAGGGCTGTCAAGGGCTGGTGCAGCTGGGCTTGGGTTCAAGAAGCGACTCAGCCTGGACTTGGGGCTTGGATCCAAGGTCAGCTCCTGCTGCCAAGTCTCTGCCTTAATTGGGTGCTGGTATTGAGGCCCCCAGCCTGACAGTGCAGATGTGAGTGGCTTCAGCCCCTTGTTACTCATGGCTTTCTAACCTCAGATTGTAAGAGCAGCAAGCCTTTAAGGCTTAGCTGAGTGTGGCTTTGCACATACACGTGGGGGTTCTTTTCCTTAAGCCTCAGTATTGCCTCCAGGAGCCCACAGAGCCTCTGTGCTGGGCACTCGCTGATTTGGCTGTGTACTGTTCTGCTGTGCCAGCACCAAAGCACAGGCTGGTGCCTGGTCTGCTAATAAAAATAAGTGCACTGAGGCTTATTTTCCTTTCCAAAGGATTTTCTCTTCATCGTGGAGATGTTACTTTTCCAGCTGGCTGGTTTGCTGGCTTTCAAACACGCTACACTTTGTTAAGCAAGGCTGCTTTTCCTTCCTTGCCTTTGTACTATCATCAGTTGCTTTCTTTTATTTTCTTTATATATGCCTCCCCACCTTCTAAAAGAGTTGAATTAATACTGGCAAAATGTTCAAGATTTATCAAAATCTTTACCATTGTATTCATATTAATAGGCTCAGTAGTGTATAATAATAATAATAATTGTAATAATAATAGTAATAATAATAATAAATGGGGCAATCTGCACCCTGGCAGGCAGGAGCAGCTGCAGAGCTGCCATGGCACCACACTGCCACCTTCCTTGGCACCAACACTATCAGCAGAGAGCAAATGTGCAACACTCACCAACCCCTGTGACATCTCCATGGGGTGGGATAAGAGGAAAGGAAGGATGAAGGGACCATGAATTAGTTTGAAATACTTCTGCCTGGAAAGCTGAGTATAGGAAGACACAGCTTGCCTGCCTGGGTTTCAAACTGGAGACCAGAGGTAGGGAATGGGGAGTGCATGACTGTCCTGGGCTTTATGAAGCTCAGGCTTTGGCTATATGCAAACACAGCCTTGTGCAGAATTGTCTTGTTGTCCTTTTGTAGCTGAAGTGATATTGGTATCAATTAATACACTTGGTATATGTCAAACAGTGGGGGAAAAAACGTGTGCTATAAATGGAAGTACTTGCATAAGACTGTAAAAACAAGATAAAATATTTATATTTTTCAAAGAAAGAAACTAAACTTGTTTCCTCTCTCCTACATCCTGTAATCTAATTGTGGGAAAACAGCAGAGTTTAGATCTTGGAAAAGGTTTTCCTAAGGTGGAAATCAGAGGGGGAAATGGTTTTCTAGCATTTAACTGGAGGATGAATTAACTGAAAAGAACTTATAAAAGTGGGGCTGTTCACAGTCAGCAATATTAAATCCTTCTATAACAAGAGCAGTGTGAGAGAACAAGGTGCTAAATGCTGAAATCCTGGGGAGATGAAAGGGAAAGGAAAAACCAAACAGTGGGAGACGTTCTTGCAGAGCATGGTCTGCAAAATTGGCTGGAGCAGGACACAGAGCCTTAAAAACTTTTCAAATCCAGTTGTTGCTCTCTAAATGAGGTGCCTGACATTTTAAAGGTCAGCAGCCAGGGAGAGGGTGACCGCTGTTCAGCAAATGCAATCCGACTGTGCTCCTGCCTTGTGTCCCTCACACCAGGGCTGGGGCTGCCTGGGAAGACAATTTCTGTAGATGTTTCCTAAAAAGATGGGTTTGCTATACCCAAAAGAGGAAGGACACCTGATACTTTTCCCATTTCCCATTGCTCCTCCCTCTAAGGGGCTAATTAGGGGACGAGTGGGCAAGGAAAGACGGATGGGAGGTTGGGGGTGGATTTGGGCAGAGGGGCTGGAAGAAGGAAGTGTCCACTGGCAGACCAAGGCACCAGTGAAGAGCAGGGACAGCTGCCCTGCTGGGGCCGTGGGCTGTCACATGTGGCACCCCAGCAGGTCCCTGTGAGCCCTCTCCAGACACAGCATTCCCTGGTGAAGGCTCAGGCTGCTCACAGCACAGCCCGGCTGGGGGCTGGTTGCTGCTGAGGGAAACATTTAGCAGGGCAAACAGATCCACGGGTTTTTCAATATTGTTTTCAATATCAAGAGCCTTAAACTCTGGATCACTGGGGCCACTTCTCCATCCCGTGTGCTTTTTCTGAGAGCCCCACACCAACCTGAGCAAATGAACTCATACAGCAAGTGACTAGATAGGCAACACACAGTAAAACAAAGCAACTTTCTTACATTCATAAATGAGTACAGAACAGGACTGGGCCATTGCAGTACAGCATGAGTAGGGTTTATTTTCTTTTTGCTGTCTGTCTTCTAGAATTTTAGCATTCAAGTTTTAAGCCTGCAGTATGTATTTCTGTGCTGGACTGCTAAACCTTTGAATTGTCAGTATGCTGAGCATTTTGATCCTTTTATAAAGCAAGAATGAGGATTAAATGTTTCTCACTGCACGGCTATTGCAGCAGCACTCGCAGAGGCTGATCCTGCATCAGGAGCCACGTTGTTCTGTGGCACAGACACCCCATGGGATTTGGGCAGGTAGGAAACCACCAAGCTGATTGTGAGCTTCCTTCTCTCTGCAAAAGCAGTCAGTGTGCTTCGTGGGAGAGACAGGCAAGGTTTGGAATGAGCTTCTCTTTCATTAGGGCAGACATAGAAGGAAACAGCAGGTGTTGTGTCACCTCCCACACCAAATGTCACCAAGGCCTCAGTCAGACACATCCTCTGGTCAGGCACCACGGCATGGCCTGACCAGCACCCTGGTCCCTACCAACTACACTGGTTTTGCAAAGGCTGTTCTGTTTCCCATCTCCTTGCTTATTACATCCTTTATTTTTGTGTGTGTGTAAATGAAACACAAATGTTTCAGGCTCACATGTGTACAAAGAGGCAAACAGGTCCCTCATGAGAGGGGTGCTAAATCCTGCTGAATTCACCCATGGTTTTGGGCATTGAACCAGTCTGGAAATCCAGCCTGTGCTGATAGTTTGGGAAGGCAGGAAATTTTACTGGGTTTCCTGCAGGCAGAAGAGAGCCTGCAGAGAGCTGTGCTCCTCCAAGGCTGTGATGATGCTTATCTGCTTTCTGGAAAGCTTTCTCATGGCAGGTTTGGCACTGACATGTGAGCTGGTAGTGCTGGGAGACAGAAAACCTCCCTGTAAACTGCTGCTTTGATGAAGCTCTCAGATGAGCTTTCTCCTGCACCAGGATGCTTCTTTCTTCAAATGGGTCCAATCTCTGCTAATAAATCACCTCCTCCACATGAGGAGGGTTTGATCAAACATCACAGGAGATATCATCAAGGGCTAAACCTACCATTTTCTATTCCATTACCTAAAGCTCATAATGCTCAGTGTATCAAAGTAGTACAGAACTCCCTCAATCGTTTCTATTGCCAAGCCAGGCAACCCGCAGTGAGTTGTCCATGTGCAGAGTGGCTCCTGAGTTTTCTTTCTTGGTTGCTGGATTATCTTTACTCCTGCTGTAGTACCTCTATACTCCTGAACAGAATAGAGCAGGACTGTGTTCCCAACTTGGGGCTCCTCAGCTTTGGGGGGGGGGAAAAGGAAAAAGTGTTAGCAATTTGGATTTCTTAGGAGTATCTTGTATAGCATTTCCTGGCATGGCACTCCTGTGGAATCTCGGTGTTGTTGGGCTCTGGTGGAAGGTTTTTTTTGTGTTTTTCCTTTTTTTTTTAAATTATAGAAAGATTCCAGTGATCTTCTTACCAGAGCCTGGGTAAGCAGAAGAGAGCTCATATGAATGTGGTTTATTTTGGAAACTGTTAAGCATCACCCTAAGGGCTGGAGGCCCTCAGTGCCACTGCTCTCCTGAGTAAATTTGTTTCTGCCAAAAGCAGAAGGACCATGCTTCACCCTTAGGTCAGGTAGCTTGTGTGTCTTGACTTTCACAGGCTACATTCCCCTTTTTCTCCTCTTTCTGCACAATGCACTGGTTTCCCAGCTGGTTTTCACACCAGCATCCAGCACTTCCCCCCTCTGCCCTCCAGACCTCACATTTGGGCTTCATAAGACCTGAAAGAGAAAAGAACAGAGCAGAGTACAGTTCCCTGTGCAGAGGCTGCAGACAGTGCTGTTCTACTGGGTTGCTCTGTGTTCCCACGAGTTCACCACTTGAACCCAGCTTCAGCCTGGATGGTGGCCTGGGGAAGTTTTGCATCACAAGATTCTGCAGAAGGGTCTGGACACTTCTCCCTGCACTGCCCATGGGCCTCTCCTTGGGATCTGTCTGATCCCAGCTCTCAGTTATGCTGGGAAGGGCTGTGTGCTGCTCCAGGTCGCATGGCTGCAGCAGATGCTGCTGAGATGGTGTGGAAAAATTGTGAATTCAGCAAACACTAAGTAGCACACGGCATTAAAAATTCACAAAGACTTCTCTGAAACACAGTCTCCCAAAGAAGCATTTTGATGAGCTGCAGCAGGACTAGGTGAGGGAGTAGGGAGACCCTTCCCCTTGTGTTAGAAAATAGTTCCATGCACAGGTCACCTCAGTGGTTTGTGCATTTGTGTTTCTCAATTTTCAATGAAAAACTGCAGCAGAGGGGTTTTTCTCTTCTTTTCCTATTTAGGAACTCAGTGAAAACTTGTTCAGTTTGCTGCAGAAAAGTAAACCAAAAATTGAGAGGCTGTTGTCAGTGTTCAGGGAAAGATACAAGGATTAAACTGAAACAAAACTTGAAGTACTTTAGGTCTGGGATTTCCAAATGTTCCTTTGAAAGCTTTCTTTAAGAAGAAAAGCCAGATGACCCCATTTTTCCCTGGGGAAAAACAAAACAAAACAAACTTGTAGGCATTTTTCCAGTGACTCTGTCCTTCAGATATCCCTTTTTTCCTCACCTCAGCTTTAGCCAAATTAGAGCAGGCTGGGTTGAATCGCTGCCCCCCCGGGTCAGTGGCTGGGATGCTGAGGATGGAAGGAACTGATGGGAGATGCTGAGATGGGCGGGGGGCCAGGGGCTGCTTCCCAACAGCACTCTTGAGTTGGCACACAAGTTTCCCTCTGCCTTTTGTGCTGGTACCAGTGGGGCTTGCCTGCTCTTGCGATTCCGTGTGGGGTGGGGCACAGCAGAGGCGCTGCGGGGATGCTGTGCCTTTCGCAGTGACCTACTTGTGAAAGCGGTGCCCGCGGGCTGTGGGTCGGGGGGAGGTTTCTGCCGTGCAGCTCCCGCTGCAGTGATTCTTGTGCTTATTGTTTCCATCATTTGTTTAAATTCGTGTTTTTTCATTCGTACTTTAGTCTCTGCTACAAGCGCCATTGCAGAAAAGGCAGCAAAATACCTTGTCTTTCTCTTCCCTTAGCCAAAAAGCTGGATAAGAGTTTTTTTAACCTACTTTTGAAAAGAACAAACTACAAAAAGTAAACAGAGAAGATATTTATGCTGCAGCTTTGTTAAAAGTAGAAATCTGTGATTAAAGAGGCGCTAGTTTAATTTGCTGGAGCAGAAAAACGTATTTAGGTTTTGTTTTTTCTTTGCAATCTTTTCAGAGCAGATGTGCCTTCCCTGCAGGACTGCTCTGTTCTGTGCTGCTCAGACACTTTGCTGGAGCAAAAGGATGAAAGAGCGTAGAAAAGATCTGCGTTGTTTGCCTTAGAGATGTTAAATATCTCTGACAGGGCTGAGACACCCATCCTGCCCTGGACAAATAACTGGAGACACTGAGCATAGGGCTTACATTTCCACTGTGAAAATAAACGGGAAATGCAGAAGCTTATTAAGTAGAAGCATAAAAATAAGAGCAACTGGCAGATCGAGTGAGGTTTGGCTTGGCTGCTCTCCCTGTGCAGCCGTGGGGAGCCAAGACAGACCATGCTAGAGACCTGCAAGGGCATCCCGTAGAGAGGGACCTCTTTGCCTCTCATTTATACTGAAGCAAAGACTACCCCAAAAAAAAAAATAGCTTTTGGCAAAGGGATTTCTCAGAGAGGGACCATCAAACACAAGCAGTTGTTTTGTTTAGAGCCTGAAACTTTTTTAACAGAGATTCTGAGACCATTGAGTTTCAAGAAATGAAAGAGTAGTGCTGCAGGAGATAGTGATGTAGGTTTACACCTGGACTTCACAGTTTAGGAGTTAACATGAGGAAACAAGTAATCAATTACGCAGGTTCTACATTTGATATTCAAGCACAGCAAAAGCCCTGGCACAGGGAGCTGGCTGTCCTGCATGCTGCAGATGATAAAGCAGTAGGAAAACGTCTTCTGCCTTCTGAGAATGCAAATGAGGAATCTGCTTTTCGTGTTAATTTGCTGTCTTCATCTCTGCGCAGCTTGTTAGCTGAATGGAAAACTGTTGATGCTGCCAATGAAATCTGGATATTGTTTCATGGGACTGCAGAAAGCAATGAGTATGTAGTTCTCTAATCTGCAGTAATTTGCTGCTAATTTGTCAACAGTCAACAGCTCCAGTGGCTACCACATGGAAACAGCCCCACTGCCTTGCTCTGGTTGGTGTTAGTGAAAGGTCACTTAGAGCACTGCTTCTCATCCACTACAAGGGTTTTATTAAGCACAGAATAATGCTTATTTTACAAGGGGGGAGCAAAATCGCAGGGGAACTGTTGCAGTGACAGAACCCAGGTGAGCTTTCAGACTTGCCCACAGCTCATTCCTGACACACCATCACACAGAGACCCAGCACAGTCATTGCACCCTGGGCACTGCTTTTGGCTGTGGTACCAAATCCTTCAGTTAGGTTGAAATGCAGCTTCTGCTGTCAGAGATCAGGAAATCAAACCAGGTGTTATCGTTTTACCTGCAGCAATTCCCTTAGCTGAGCACTGTGCTTCCCTGGGTAGGGCAGCAGTTGAAATGCTGCCTGTGGCTCCTGCCCAGGCTGTCCCTGGGAGAGGCTGCTGTTGTGGCATGGCAGCAGTGATCCCCAGGAGCAGCAGCTCCCAGGGAGCTGGGGCAGTGATCCCCAGGAGCAGCAGCTCCCAGGGAGCTGGGGCAGAGATCCCCAGGAGCAGCAGCTCCCAGGGAGCTGGGGCAGTGATCTCAGTTGAGCTGCTCACAGTGCAGCCTCTGGCAGCATCACCAGGCTGTGCCCAGATCCAGGGTGGTGCTGCAAGCCCAGCCAAGAGCAGCCTCAGCCCCAGGGAGGTTCTCTCCCTGCCATGTCCTGGCCACACCAGGACCACACTTTTGAGAGGCAACACCACACATTTTCATAAGTTTTTCCTCTTTTGTTCAAGCACTTGCCTCTACCTCATTTTGAAACTGAGTGCTGAGTATAACGAGCTGAAAATAGTGCAAACCCTGCCTTTGCCCTCTGAAATATTCATCTATCTGCACATTAAAAAAGCAAGTGAGAAGGCTGGTTAATGAGGAACAGAGGGGAGTTAGGGCTGTTTGGTGCCTATTTCTGAGCTTTCCAAGAACTCTGGATTTAATAGGTTGTTGCAGAACTGAAGTATACTGGAATCAGGAGTGTTGGCTTCTGCTTCAGCTTGATTGAAACTTCCCGATCAATCATCCCAGGTTTACTTTTTCTTTTGATGTTTCTGCCAAATTTTAATTATAAAGTTTGAAAACTTTGGAGCTGGCAGTCTGCCTGGAGCTGATAGTTCACAAATGTTTCAGCTAGCACATTCCCACTTGGGTACAGCACAGAACTACACACATTGCCTTTCTAAATCTGGGATCTGATCTCTCCTCAATCAGAAGTGGGGACACTAATTTGGCAGGGGACAGTGTGAGGGCCCTGTATAGGCTCCAGTGTGTTTTAAGAATGCATGAGGTTACTGTCAGTACCTAATAGTGTTTCCCCATATCTTAAGATGAAGCACCTGCTATCTAAATTTTCTTCTTTCTCTCTTTCGTGTTTGCCATGGACATGCATCCACTGCTGCTCTTCAAGGAATCTGAGAGCTCTGTGAGCCCCATGGTCTGGGTTTGCTGCTGTCAAAGCACTGAGCTGTTCCTTAAACTCAGTGGGATACACAGAACATCTGACCTCTGCTCCAGCACCAGAGCAGCTGTGCCCTTGCTGTGGCTGTTCCAGCAATTTCCTGGGAATATCAGTTGTACTCTCCTGGTCTGTCTGGGTGCAGGAGGGAACTGCAGCTTCAGGGACTGATTTCCAGCAAAATGAAGCTTTTGGCTGCCTACCTGGAGATGGAAATAAAGTAAATATTAGAATCATAGAAAGGTTTGGGTTGGCAGGTACCTCAAAGCTCATCTAATTCCAATCACCTGGCAGGGGCAGGGATGCCTTTCCCTGGACCAGGCTACTCAAAGCCCCATCCAGCCTTGCACTGAACACCGTGATGGGAAGTGACCTGATAAGCTTCACAGGTGGCATTTTGACTTGTTCCTAGAGGGGAACCCAGGTTTCCCTCCTTGCTGCTGAAGGCCAGGCATTGGTGTGTGTATGTGACCTGTCCTCAGCCAGCCTGGGCAGAGGGGGCTCATGAAGATGCTACCCAGGGGAGCTTCTCAGAGGCTTTTTTCTCCAGATATGGTGAAGGTCACTTGGAGTTCAGAAAGGCATGAGCTCCCTCAGATCCCATATCATTCTTGTAGGAGACCTGAAGGAGAGCACGCCAAGTGCTGCTGTGGTTTAACATCTCTGCCCATCACCCCAAGACTTCTGCCTCTCAGCAGAAATCTCATCCAGTGGGAAGCACCTGGAGGATCACCATGGCATGGCAGGAGGAAGAGCTTGAAACCATGTGTAGCTTTTGATGTATGAGTAGGGAATTGCAAAAAAGTCTCCCAAATAAACCCATTGCTCTGCTTTGATGTGGCAGGGATCAGGAGCAGATTTAAATATCTCTCTATCAGATTTAAATATATTTAAATATTCCGGTGATCCCACCACTTCCCACACAAAGAAATGCTTAACCTTGTAGGGAATTTTGTATCACACTGCAGTTTGCTGATGCATAAAAATTAACTATTTTTTGTGTAGGAAAATAGCAGCTATGCTATTTAATAATTTAGTACAAGTATCCAAATACAATTTTTTCCTCCTACTATTTATTTTATTGTATTTTTCATTGTCTGTAGTAATTCCTGTCCAGAATAGTTGGTTTTAGGGCACTGCAGCAGACAGGTTCTGCTCTCTTTTAGCAAGGTCTCCTTGTAAGAATTTTGCCTTAAATGCAGGGAGGAAGTTTTGAAGTCAGGATTTACTACTTTGGGATGATTGAAGCACAAAGTGATCTTGTATTAACAACAAGCTGTGCTGTCTTTGTGTTTCATTTTCACTTTAGATCAAATATTTAGAGAGGCTGCTTGTAGCTCATGGGCTTTGACAAGGGTTTAGTAGAGGAAAGTTTGCTGATTTTTTTTAAATCACAGAATGATTAAGGTTGGAAAAACTCTCTAAGATCATAGCGTGCCCTTGGAGTCTATCACTGTGTCCCCAGGTGCCACATGTACAAGTCTTTTAAATATCTTCACAGATGGTGATCCCACCACTTCCCTGGACAGTCTGTTCCAGTGCTTGACCACCCTTTCAGTAAAGAAATTTCTCCTTATATCCAATCTGTGCAACCTGTTTCGGGAAGGTGACAGAAGAAGGGGTCTGCAGCAAGGCTGCCTGGGCAATAAACAGAAATTTTGGGGACCAAGTGGTAGAGATCCAAGGTTGATGATGTTGCAACCACTTCTGTCTGCACAATCTCCTCTAAAGCAGAAATTCTAATTTTGTATAGCTGTGTCTGCAATGTCACATTACACCTAAGGGTTCAAATAACAAAAGGTGGGACATGTGGGGAGGGGAGATACTGAGGGTGCTTTGATGAAGAAGGAAGTAGATGTTGAGGATGACAGAGAGGGGATGAGACTGAGTAGCAATGGAGAGAGCAAGACAGGTGTTTGGATATGTGGAGAACCAAAGCCTTTGGGAGAGAGAACGAGGCTGTTTGGGTCAGGAGGCTGAAGCTCTGCACAGGAACCTCCTGCTTTGCTGTGCTGGCCTGGGCTTGTGGAACTCACAGGGCAGAGTCTTTAAATGAGTAAATAAATCAAAGGTGCTAAAAAGCTAAGGTTGTTCAAAGTCAGTCACCCACTTAATAGCATCCAATATAAAAAGTCAGTCTCAGGTCAGCTAAGATGAAAAACAACTGAGGGGCAGTGGCAGTTGTGTGTCTGGAGCTAAGCTGGGTCTGCTGATGGCTGCAACAGCTTGGAAACAGAGATTTCCTGATGGGGGAGAGTGAAGGGACAGAGGTGGATGCCCTCAGTCCCTTCAGCAATAACTAGAACAGCAGTGTGTCATTAGCATTATTCTCATCCTACATCCGAAGCACAGCACTGTACCAGCCTATAGGAAGAAAATTAGTTCCATCCTAACCAAAACCAGGACCATTTATTTATTTATTTATTTATTTGTTAAATGCTGTATATTTATGGCATTTATGCCTCAGGTCTGCTCTGTGCTATGGCACTGACCGTGGTGCTCAGCCATCCAGGGTGTGCCTCCCCTTCAGCCCCCCTTGGCTGCCCAGGCTGGAGCCCAGGGAGCCCATGGAGAATTCACATATTGCCTCTCCAAATGAATTCTTTGCCAGGTGGTTGCTTACTGCAAGCTCTGGTTTCCTTTCCTGAGTGTTTTCCCACTGCTCTGCCCTAAGCCAGACCAATATGTTCATGTACACAGGGTCCCAGGGCTCAGATCACCTGCACTTGCCATAAATTAGTACAGAGCTGAAGCACGTGGAGGGGCTGACTCAGTGCTTTCCTTGTGCTGCTACAGATGTGAGAAAGTGCAGTGAAATCAGCTATTGACATGCATTTTCTTTTTGAACTGAGAGCAAATAACTTGGATAGTGAGAGGAAAACTGAAACAGGTTACCTCCTGTTTTCTGGAAGAAAATGGTGGCTGGAGAAAGCTTTATGGACTACAGGTATTTCTGTCTGAATCCTCTGCTAACTGTTTGGGTAATTTTTGCTATAATCTCTATTAAGCAGCAATTGCATTGAACCTAGCCAGGCTACTTATGCCCTGGGAAAGTCTAATTCCAGCATTTAATTTATAAACAACTAGGAATTTCTTTGGAAGGCATTCCTAGATACCTGTGATAAAAAGTCCAAATTCAATACTATGGGTGAGCACAGAAACCACCACCCACACACACACATATTTAAATCCAGTCATTACAGCAGGGTGAGA
Organism: Polioptila caerulea; assembly: GCA_013397295.1. Classification (NCBI taxonomy): domain Eukaryota; kingdom Metazoa; phylum Chordata; class Aves; order Passeriformes; family Certhiidae; genus Polioptila; species Polioptila caerulea. The sequence goes on from VYXF01000360.1 coordinate 31,997, forward strand.
ATTATGTAGGAAAAAAGTGGAGTCTTCACAATAGATAGTGAGAAAAAATGTGTTATATCAGTCCTGCCTGTCTCCCTACCTTCCAGCTTACATTTGATAACTATCTATAGCTGCCATTAAAAATAATTTCAAAATTACTTCTAACTCTAAGATGACAAAAGGCTTGATTTCATGATAAAAGCTAAGCAGCTTGGGGAAAATTCTGGCATGCTAATGGACACTGCTTAATGCCCAGGCTACTTCTGATGGGAATGAGGTGCAGTTTTCTGACTACAATGGAAATCCCATTTTTCTCCAGTCCAAGTCCTAGAGGGAAGATTCCCAGCCATTGTCTGCCTGGTGCATGCAGCATTACCCATCATCCTAAACAAGAACCAGGCTTTAAGTAATTCCTCAATATCTTATACTGACTGATGTGGTAATTTTGAAATGAAAGTCACTTTTCCCCTACTTTAATGGAAATGAAAAGGCTAATCCAGGCACAAAAAGGATCCTGAGTCCTTCTATCAAATGCCATTCACAGATTTTGGGTATGTCCCAGTTTCAGTTGTACCACAGAACTTCATCCTATGCTGCAGAGAACAAAGGAGAAGTGTAAAATGGGCTAAATATTGTGTTTGATGAAGTCTGTGCTTTGGTCAAGACAAAAGTTAGCCAAATTCCCAAAGCAGAGATGATCTTTACTCCTGGGGTGCATGACTAGGGAGGGGAATTCGCTGACTTCTTCAGGCATGTTCTTTCATTTGCTTGGTGCATCTGATGTTCCTCCAAGGCCTCATCCAGGCACAGGAAGGAAGGTAAGACCTTCTGGGAAGATAAAAATCCCCAAGGTTTTCAGTAGCACGTGGCACAAAGAGGATGGTGATGCTGGAAGCAGAGCTGCACGTGGCGTTTGCCAGGGAGCTTTGGTGCGTGTGCCCAGCCTGCCCCAGAGCTGGGTTGTGCCCACAGGAGCTGCCGTGGGCTCACTGGCAGAAGATGGAAGACACCATCCCAAAACTATGCTCATGAAAAGAAGGCAAAGGAGGGGATCATGCCCAGTACACAGAAAAGCATTTATCAAGTGTTTTTCAATGAGTTGTGTGAGCAAAACCCCAGCTCCTGAGGTTCAATCCCTCGCTTTGTTGGTGAAACTTCTTCTGTACCAGCCTTTGCATTCCTGTGCCAGCATCACCCAGTAGGTCCCACCAGCATTCCCAGCTGGCATTAGAAATGCACAGGAGTGATTCAAACAGAGATTATTCACTATATTGGAAACATGATCTCTCTCTCTCGGGTTGTCTGCACAGATCACTTTGTGTGATACTGACCCTTGTGAAAACAGCTGTGCTGGGCATTAGTTAAGTTTCAACATTTTGGAGTCATTCTGTAAATTTCTTTCACAAGAAAATTACTGTAATTGTAGTAATTTCCTTGTAATGATGTGTGTTACATCTCATTAGCAAAGGCACTTGCAGGGGCTGTGTTCCAGTGGCAGCAGCACCATCCTTGTGCAGAGCCACCCAAACGTGGGCTGCGCTCTCCCGCAGAGCTCCTGCTGCTTCAGCCAGGTCTGGAGGTGAATCACCAGCCCTGCTTCCAACTCAATGCAATTGCCCCCAACAGAACACTGTGAGGCTGCAATTGAAGTGGGTGGATAATTTTTTGCTGGCTGGGTCACTGGTGAGGAGCTGCAGATGATTTTCAGAGCGGGCTGGGTGATGCAGAGCACACAGCCCTTCTTTGCCCAGTGGAAAGGTTCATCACAGATCAGATCTGTGGCCCTGGAGGTAATTTTCCCTAACAGCCCAGGACAGAAAGCTCAAGCCCATATTCCCCTTTGTTTGAATGAATAAAGTCACTGCTCCTGGCTTCCAAGGGGGCTGGATGAAGGGTTCAGGGTGGAAGCCAATCCCTGTTTTTGCTGGCTCATGTATCTGCACATGCATACTCCCAAGAAAGAAACAAAAAATAGAGTTATCATTTTTATTCACCGGCCCCAATAAAATCCAATTTACTTACCCATAGCTGTTGGGCATTTGCAAGTAAGTGGAGCTTAGAGCATTTTAGAACTCACAGAGTAATAAAAGTAAGTAATTGAGTATAGTCATAATAATAGCTAGAAAATATATTCATAATATATCTGGAAAATATATGAGCAGTCTCAACCTCATGTAATTGAAAACAGATTTAGCAAACTCAGGCTCAGAACTGTGACCTTATTTTGTAGCTGCTTTAAGCCATTTGTATCACTGAGTGAATTTCCAGAAACTCGGCCATCAGATTTCCTATACTTTGGACAATTTATGATGTCAGTTTGATTTTTCCCTGGGCTGTGTTAGCGGGTGAGAACAGCTTGATTGTGTGACTTAGAAGGTGTAAAAGCCACTTCTGTACTCCTCACATTTTCATGATGGTAAATGGAGATATAATAACATCCCAGTTGGGGCTTTCTGATGCTCTCTCTTATGTCCTTCTCTCTTCAGTTAGTTTTAACTTCGATAACTCTGTTGGGCTGGTAATTTGCTTTGGTCTTTGCCTGTGATTGAATTATTTTGAAAAGCTAGGATAAAATGAAGATTGCTGTCTCAGGAAGAAATGATGGCAGGATAGCTGTGGCCTGATTATCTCTTTTCTCAGTCGATTGGTGCAAGGGAGGCAATTTCTAGTTAGTGGCACTTGTCCTTGCTGGCAGCTAGGTGATAACTTCAAGTGCTGGGTTTAAAGGGGAGAAAGGGAGGGAGTCAGTGGAAATAGGTTACCTGCCTTTCGGATGGTTGCCCAGATTAAAAAGTCACAAATATTTGTGTAGATCTAGATCTTGAGGTCTTTATGATCTAGATATCTTTGAGATCTCTAGATCTTAAAAATGATGAAAACTTTATTTGGTTTAGTAAGATTTGGTAAAGAATCTCAATTTTTCCATTATTATTCCTGTCGAAAGTAGCTCCCAAGGTCTGAAAGATCCCAGAGCAACTCGACAGGGCAGGGTGTGGGTGAGGCTGAGCCAGTTGAGGCTCTGCCTGTCCCTTTGGAGAATTTGTACCTCTTGAACCCAGCAGCTTTCTGCAAAAAGCTGCTTTCTGGAAATCTTATCCATTCTCTACTGAGTGTAGACACTTCTGCTGTCAGAAAAAGCTGGGACTGTCCTGATAAGGCTCCTCCTGGACCAGTGTCCCATCAGCTCTTCCTTATCACAGCAACTGCCAGCTGGGGGACCTGGTGTCGGCACCATTGTGGTCAATCCTCCTCACCCAGGGTTTTTTAACAGTTTAATTTGAACTGGCAAATCCCAGCCCAGTCTGCTTCCTCTTATCACCCTGAAGTTCCCTGAAGGCATCTTTGCCTGCTGGGCTCCAGAAACCCAGGCTCTCAGGCTGTTCCACAATTATAGATATGCAGCTCAAGGATTATCTCGTTACTCAGAAAGGCTTTTGCTTTGTGTGTTTGCAGACAAGTATTCCAGTTTATATTAAATAAAAATCAGCTTTAAGCTGACTGGTACTTGGTGCTGGTGGTTGAGGGGAGATGAAAGTCCTGAGTACTGCTTGCAAATAAAATTGGTACTTTTATTCAAATTCTGTGGGGTCAGAATACAATAAAAATTAAATAAAACTCACTGTCACTTCCTTCTTCCTATAGATCCTTAAATCATCCTATTTTTTCATTACTTCAGGCTGTTAAATGCCAACAAACATTCACTGCATGTTGGTTACCAGTGATCTGACTTGTCATGGTAGTTGATATCTGTCTACCTGTTCTCTCTGGAGACTCTGAGATAGGAGTCATAGCAGTGTTTTGGCACAGATTTTAAACACAGATATTTCAGAGGCTGCAGCAAAAATGCATCCTGGAGCATATTACTAAAAAAAACCCAAAACATCAAAAAACCCAAAGCAAAACAAATCAAGCAAGAGTAAAATGAAAGAGAGAAGTTATAAGATATAAACTAGATAAAGGGTGTGGATTTTTTGCCTTAAGCTTAGTAACACCTTTGTGTTTTTCAGAGTTAAGCAAACTGTAAATTCAGATTGAAGTACTCTCCTGAAAAAAAATTCACTTCACTTTGCAGTTCCTCTTTCCCAATAAGTTGATTTATGTGACTTTCCTGGGAATTTATTTCTGCTGCCCTCTGTGTGGAAGGACAGTTTGAAGGTGAACAAGCACTGATTTATGCTTTACAGGTGAAGTGTTCTATATATAAAGAATTGTTTAGCCCTTGCGGGATAGCAATGCTGTCATCCTTTTGATCTTGGTGCTTGAAGATGTGCATTCGTTGCCAGTCAGGATCAGAAGAAACCAAACCTTGATCCTGGCTAGGATACTGCACAAATATGGGCACTGAGGGAGAAAAGCTTCTTATGCAGTTGTGCAACATGGAGAGGTGGAGATGAGTGGTGTGGATGGGGCTCCTGCTCTGGACACATTCTTTTTACCTCCTTCAGTCACAGAATGTCACCACTGGGTGACACTGGTGGAATGTCACCTCCAGGTGACACTGGTGGGATGCTTCAGGCAGTAGGTTCTTGCTGAAGCACAGGTGCTTTAGTATCCTGCAATCAGAAATAAAGAGCAGATTTGGGACCCATCCCCTGAGCTGTGCATTGGTATTCTGTGCCTTGCCTGCTGCAGAAAGGTCGTGTTTTGGGGAAGGAATGCAGAAAAACAATAAAGGCAGCTGGACTCTGTCTGTAGCCATTGTGGTGCTCTGGCAATGGTGCCCTCTCCACCCAGTGTTGCTGTAGGCTGCTCTCCTGCTGTGCTCCTTTCATAATTGCCAATTAAATTGGCATTTTAGACTCAGTTTTATCACTGTTCTAAATTTGTGTATGTCAGGCAAGGGAAACTGGGTTAGCATTTGGTAATGCAGGTATGTTTTAGGAGCAGCAGACTTTGGGGAAGAAATATTGACGTGTGTATGTAGAGTTGGCTAATTTTTTCCTCTAGCATCATTTCCTGAAAAAGAAACAACAGGGTTTATTATTGATTTGATTAAATAATAAATGATACATTCTCCTACCACAAAGTAGGCAGCATTTTCAGCCTGTGACTCTTCTGTGGATATGAATGGAAATATTTTAAATAGTATGTGACCCGGGGCAGTTATTCTCCCCCAGGCACTGCTGCACCCCCAAGTGTGGTGTCAGCAGCTTGGACAAGAAATGATGAACCAAAGTTTCTATCGTTTCTTTTGTCTCTCTCCTGTTGCTTTATTGCTGAACTTCACGGGAGCTTTCTCACAGCCAGCTCTGTTCCTGTCCACAGAGCACAGAGAAAGGCTTCAGATTTATCAGTTAACTGTGAGCCTTTGTCACCTTATCAGTCAAACTTGTGACAGTCCTTCTTTTAGCCTCTTGTATATGAATTTGATAATGTCTTTTTTCTTCTTTGTCACTTAAGGAGTCAGTAGCAGTCCCAGTATTAAATTAACACTGTGACCAATATAGAAAATAAAGAAATTCTATAAAATACAGAAAATGTGTGGCCAGATTTCCACATCAGTGAAATAGCTTCCATTTAACATTTCTGTCCAGAGCAGGGAGATGAACTGTGCTGGAGAGAATGCAGCTGGATGGAGCTGGCAAAAGATACTGCTGGGTCTGTTATAATTCCAGCCCAGGGACTTTTCCCATCTAGTAAGGGTCCCTTAATGAGCATCCTGCATCATTTGAACACAGGGCACACAAAACACTCCATAATTTCTTAACTGTAACTCAGTTTTAGGATGAAACTCACCGATTTTTCCTCTTTGGGTTTGAGCCAGGCTTTGGGTTAATTGCCCAATTAGTTGCCAATGGCCAGTGCATCCATACCCAGGAGCATCTTCATCTGCTCCTGGGTCAGCCGGAGCTGCAGGCTCCCACCCTGCGGCCTGTGAGATCTGAACAGGCTGAGGGCCAGTTTTGCAGAAGCACTTGGAGATCATTTTTGTGTGTGAATCTTTAAATCTGTAAATAACTCTTGATTTTCAGCCTTGCCCCCCTCACTTTGCTGTTCCCTAATGGCAGCTGTGTTGCTGTTTGCAGATGATGGGAAGCTGTCCCTGGAGGAGTTCCAGGCCTTCTTTTCTGATGGGACACTCAATGAAGAAGAACTTGAGAAGCTCTTTCATACCATTGACTCAGACAACACTAAGTAAGTTCCTTGTGCTGACACCCTCCCATTTCACAGAGTTTGGATGTGCAGCAGCAGTGCTTCACCTCTGCAGGAGAGCAACTTGCTTTGCAAAACCTTGCAAAAATCCCCATTTCTGCTTGGTTTGTGTCTCATCCTGACAGCCATTATGACTTCTTTTGTCCTGGTGGTTTTTCAGGCCATTTCCATTAGTACAACCTGGCCTTTACAGCATCTGAAATGATTCTTAGTTTAATGTGGGCATTTAAATACCTCTTTAACTTTTTCACTTTATCTAAAATCTTTGCTGTGCTATAAAAGGCATCAGTGTGATTCTCTCTAAGCATAGACCTATCCTGTCTCTTTGTGATGTCTCTGTATCCCCTGCACCTGGACCATGCCAACTCTACCTCCCACACAAAAAACTCCCTGGAAAGCAGTGATTGTTCCAGCACTGAAAGAAATGAGCCCCTTTATCTTCAAGGTGAGGTTCTCCCCAAGGCCTGCAGCCACTGCTGTGGATGCTTTGCCTCTGCTCTGGTCCCCACAGCCTGAGGTGGCCGTTCTGGCCACACAAAGCCTGGCCAAGGCAGTGAGGGCTGGGCCCAGGAGAGCCCTGCACTGTCAGCATCATGGCTACAGCAGCAGCAGGGAAAAATGATGGCAGAGGAGGGTTCTAGGTGTGCCTTTAGTTTGATATAACGTCAAAGTTGAGGCTAAAATGGTGCCTGACTGCTCTCCCTGAGCATCAAGCTCTGCAGGCTGTGCCAGGCTATCAAATAAAGCTGACAGTCATTAGCAGCTGAGGTTTCCTTCCCCCCTCTGTCTTTGCTGTCTCTCTCTCAGTGCTCCCCCTGCCTGCCTTTGCCTTTGGTGGGTTCAGAGGTATTTGTGAGCCCCTGACAGTGGCTGGTGCCAGCAGCATTTGGGATCTGCCCAAAGCCATGGTTCCCCAGTAGGAGCCCCCTGCCAGCAGGAAACAGCAGCACTGGGCACCAGCACAAAGAACACAACCCACTGGTGGGTTTTCTCTTTCCAAGAGGAATCTCTCTTCAAAAAGCCTGAGTGGTTTTGTCTATTTGAAAGTACAAATTAAAACCAGCTTTGAGTCTTATTCCAGTGTGACTCCTATTCCTCTGGAGAGAAAAAATCTGTCCAAAAAGCCAAAGAAAAGAGAATCCAATTTCAAATGAGACGTCTTGAAGCAAGTGATCAAAGAAACAAAAATCTGGTCAATTATGAAGCCTTCTGGCAGCAGAGAGATGGAGTTTTGCCCATGTGAGTGGTACATTTTTTGCCACCCATCCAAGAATATCCCCTGGAAAGCAGTGACTGTGCTGGAGGACACGGGCACCAAACAGCAGCAGTAAAACTCATCAACACAGTACAGAGACTGCTGAAGAATTTCCAAGAGCAAAGTAAATGAGAGGTTTCTCAAAATCATGTCTTTCCAATGTGTGCACTTCCCAAAGTTTATTCCAAGGACAAAAAAAAAAATACCAAAGACCAGCTTGATATTTACCTTTCCCTGAACAAAAGAGAGTTTAGTGACCTTATTACTTGAACTATCTGGGAATGATCCATCCTTTCTAAAGGCTCTTCTTCCACAGGCACTGATTCGGTGCTGCCTGGTGCTTTGTGGGTCTATTTATTGAGCTCCAGGTGATGGTCCCAGATAGGCTCTCAATAGACTCTGGGACTTGGGTGCTCACCTGCCTGTGTTCTGAAATAATTTATGGCATTGCCTGAGCTTACCAGTGCCCCCCTGGCCTTTGGAAGGATGCAGATGGTTCATGTGCAATCCAGGGCACATGGGGTGAGTGTGGGGATGCTTCCTCTGGTCTCCTTGAAATGGGAAATTGGTTTGCAGCCCGTTTTTGCTTGGGAATTGTAGGGAATTTGCAGCTTCTCCAAGCCTCAATAAGGGATGTCTTCTAAACTGGACAGAGAAAATGTGCCATTTGTAAATGCCATGCAACAATGCTGCTGGCAGGGAGTCGTGCTGAGCAGCTCCCAAGTGTGACAAGAGCTCCCACAATCCAGGAAGGTTTGTCTTTAGCCAAGCTGGCTCGATCCAGTCATCAATACCTGTTAGGGATTGAAGCTTGCAGAGAGCAGCAGAGCAGCACATTTTCTTGGCTGGAAGGAAAAGCAACGAGCTGGCCACACTTCCAAGTAAAATCCTTGCATGAATTGCCACTTGTTTATTGATTTAGAGAGCATAGACATCTAAAGGAAATTTATCAAGGTGGGGAAGGAAAATATTCCTAGTTTTTAATCTGCAAGAGCTGTATCAGCCTCCAGAAAACCTATTCAGAGCCAGGCTTCCTTCTGCAAGTGTTTTTCACTATGAACTGAGTAGTTTGCTTGACTGCAGCCTTGCATCCAGCACAGTCCTTCAAGTCCAAGCCATGTGTGCCCTGCACCTTGCTGTGCCTTTTGTTACCCTCACAGTGGATTGGCAGCTCTGTGGGAGCCTGGGCAGGGGGATGCTGCAATCCTGAGAGCTGCTGCCACTGAGTAAGAGGAGTGGAACATTCACATTTTACAAGGGAATGTAGGAACAATACTAACTTTATATTTCCCAAAGGCTGTTTGAATTACAGTTTTTCGCTTTTTAATAGAAGTTTATTTATTTTAAATTTTTTTGTACTCTGCTTTATCTCCCCATTTTTGTCATATTGGCCATTGTGTTTGTTTAGTGTGCAAAACCAAGTTTGCTATTGAGATTACCTTACAGCAAGAGTAGAAAATGAAGAAAATTATGCTCCTGCTGATTATTAGTAATTGCTGCTACCAGCCAATTACAAAATGTTGATTCAATTTCCAGGAGTATTTTTAGAATCAGAGAGCTGCCCTACTGGAGTAGATAAAATGAATGTCTGTACCTGTGACTGGGATTATCTGGGGAGACAGTGGAAAAGAGCAAAGGTGGGCAGAGGAGTGGGAAGATGAGGTGGTTGTGGATGAAGGAGTAGCTGTGCTGCTCTGAGAGTCAGTCCTGAGGTGCTGTGGCTGGAGGAGTCTGTGCTTCTATCCCAGAGCCCAGAGAGACCCCACTGACAGCAGGGTGCACTTAGGAGGATGCTGAACTGAAAAGGGAGATTCCAAAATAACCCAGCAGTGTTAACGAGCTTTTTCCACTCTTCTTGATTGCCTGGGAAGTGTCTCTAGGGCATTCATGGTGTGGGGTGCTGGGCATGGGCTTCAAACACCCACCCCGGGTCTCATTACCAGGAATCTCCATGCAAGAACTGTCCTGTGGATCCCAGCATCACCAAATAATTCATCGGGCAGCAAGAACTTGCAAAACTTGTCATGTGTTTCTCTTGGCCTTTTTTGGGTAAAATTATGTTCATAAAGCTGCTGTTACCTAAAAACAACAAAAAAGTAGCATTTTTCTCTCTGTTGCTCACACTGTCTGCCCTCCTTCTCTCTCTACAGTTGGGGGGGCAAGAACAAGACATTACTGGGTAGTTTTCACCACTGGTTTTAGCTTTTATTTCAGGAGGTTTCAGCAGTGCTCTTTGGGGAGCTGCCTGAAGATTACTGCAGAGATAATGATATGTTACTATTAATACCAAAGCTACTAGAACAGCACAAATAATGTGCAATATATATGCATGTGATGTATGGTCACACACAACCAAATATATACTTTTTGTGTAGTGGTAGAAATGGGCTTTAGAAAACATTGGATTAATGGCTACCTGGGAAATCCAGTGGTATTTGCAGCGTTGTCTACACACTTTCTTACTTTTTCTAACAGGATGTACCAATTTTAAAAGGAAAAGTCATTGCAGATGTAAAGTCAAGTAAGTTCTAGGGTCACAAAAGAACAGATGAAACCCTTTAAAGGTATTACTGTGATCCTGGACAAAGCTTGCTTTGTCTGACTCACAGCTCCCATCTTCTGCCAGCTCCCTGGACTGGCACTAATTCCCACTCTGCACCCCCTTGGAAGGAAGAAGTGCCTCTCAGCCCTTGGGAAAGCACAGGGATGTGGCTGTTGACCGAACAAGTGTAGTCCTTGCAGGGGACTTTAAAAATTCCTTTTCTCTCTCGTACATTTTTCATAGCTGCCGAGAACAATCCTTTGGGGAGAGATCTGCTCACTGGAGCAGGAGTGCTCAGATGAGATGTACAGGTCCATTCACAAGGAGACAAGGACATGGCATTAGCATTCTGCTGCCCTGTCATTTGTTATCTCTTTGCTAGGCTTACAGCTATTCTTTTAATGGCTTTATTCTCCCCCTCTCCCCGGTCTAAATGAGCTCTTCTCTCCAGTGGCAAACACTAGAAAAGGCTGGAGTGTGCATGTAGGATAATTAACAGAAGCTTCTCAGAAGCCTTTGCAGCTTCCCCAGACTGTCACTTTTGCCAGAGGATTGTGACAAATGAAGAGCTGGAGCCTCTGGAGTTCTCCAGCCTGTTCTGCACCCGGCAGTGCCACCTCCTGTCCTTGGAGGCACTGACCTGGGGCAGGGTGTGGTCCAGGGGGATGATGGCAGGGGTTGGAGGGGAAACCTGATCACCCACCTTTGGGATGCTGAACAACATCCTTCTTGAGAATGGGAAGCCACCTTCCTCCTGTGACCCCCCAGCTGCTCGGGTACCACAGGGAGCTCTATTTTAAATCACAGTAATTTGGGTCATTTCAGGGTGCAGAGATGCAGGGTATGGTCAGGGTACTAACAGCTTCCAGCCTGTTCAGTTCCAGAGCTGGGGGGACAGGTGCAGGACCACCTCAGAAGCAGGTAATGATCCTGATGAGCTTCTCTGCCTGCACTAATTAGTCCCACAGTGGAGCAGAGCATGTGAGGCCCGAGAGCACCCTGCCAACACAGCTGTGCTTCTTCCAGCAGTGCATTCAGCTCCAGCACTTCGAGGGCCCCACAGTGCCTATGAGGACAGGGTGGAAGCTTTGGACTGCCCCTGCTATTACTGACATCATCAGTTGTGGGGCCAGAAGCTCGCAAAATGGGTCTTTACTTTCCACGGATTGATTTTCATTCTCTGTTACTTTGAATGCATCAATACCCAAAGGTGAACATGAGTTTCTCAACACCCTCCTTCCAGCACACAGTCCTGCTCCAGACCTGGACACCTTCAGTACCTTCTGGACAGCAGCCTGCTGTCCTTCTGCTCCAGTCCTTATTCTCCTCTGGTGGAAAAGGTCTGTTGTCACTGCTTTGTTTGGATGCCACAGTCCCTCCAGGCACTACTGTGAGGTGCTTTGCCCTCCCACTACCCACCCCAGGTCTGGTGTCCTTTGCAGTGAGACATCTCCATCTGACAGGATCCCCTGTGTGTAGGGAGACTTCAGGAGCAGTGCTCTGCTGTCTGTGCTTTTCTCTGGGTTTCTGCAGTCCAGTCCTCTCAAGTTTGAACAGAAAGTGCTTCTACTTCTTGAGCAAGAACATTGATGATTATGATTGGGTGCTTTTCTCCTGTTTTGTTTTTTTTAACTCCCCCTCCCTAATCTTGGCTATTTGCTTTGCAAACCTGATTCAGTGGAGTGCTGGGTTTGTCTGAAGCCTGCACTACAGAGATGGCTCTGCCCATTGAAAGCAGCTTCATTTCTGAATATGGAATGTTCTCAATTAACTCCCTGGGAAATAAACTACAGATGGTTTAATCAGCCAAGATTTTGATTAACTGATTCAAGAGACAGTTCTTGTCTCTTCTGAAAGGGACAAAATGATTGCACAAAAATTACATGTCTTGCTCTAATTTCTGGCTCTCAAAAGCATGGGTATTTGGTGGATTTTGTTTATGTGGAAGAGGTTTTTGAGCCCTAGCTTATTCTTCTCTAAACATGTAATTTAAACTATACTGTGCTCTATTTTTCATTTAAGTGAAGAAATGTTTGGTGCCAGGGCTGGTGCTCAGCATCTGCATGCTTATAGAGACAGAGAATGTCTCAGGCTCACCAAAGAAAAGGGGCTTTAAAAACAAATCACCCGGTGGGAAGGTCACTGCAAGAAACACAAAGCTGAAAAACTGCACAGAGTCTTGTTTGAACTAACATTTGAGAACATTTTTCTATTTCTTATCCTATTTCCCAGGTGTTTTCCCAGGCAGGCTCTCTGCTGGGTCTCTGGGGAGAGCCTGTCTGGTACTGAGGCAGATTGGCTCAGGGAGCAGCAGGCTGGTGTTCACTGCAGAGTGTGAGCACTGGGGAGGCTTTATCTGTGCAAATGGAGTGAAGAACTACCACATCAGAGACTTGCAGCTGGGAAAGGGGCTCAGCACCTTATTTTTTGGATTGTGCAAGGCCATTCTGCATTACTGGTTTTCTGTTCTAGGGAATGGAAGGGTACCAAGATCTTGCATTAAAACCATAAAAGTGACTGAGATATTTAATTCGAACCAGTCACTTGTGTTTGAATCATGTTTGAGGCATTCCAGGGGATTGTAAACTTTGCTTGCAGCTCCAGTCTTGCAAATTTATCAGGGTTTTTTTCTGGGTAAATATGCTTAGGGCACCAGCATTAAGCAGCAGACATGTCCAGCTGCTCTTTGGTGGGCAGAGCAAGCTGTCTTCTTGGGACTTGATTTGGGAGGAGTTTTTCCAGATAATTTTTCAATGGCAGAAGGAAAGCATTCATGAGAAACAAAGATACTGGGGAAAATACACAACAGGGTCCAGGGATTTCTTGCTTTACTATTCTTTTACTTGTTCCCTGCCAGTTGTGTGTTTCATACCCAAACCTGCACATTTGCTGCTGTCATTTCTTCCTCTCCTACATGCAGCTTTGGTAATAAACAAGATACCTGCAAAATCTAAAAGGACAAGAAGGCTGATTTAATTTTACCTCATGCTCTCAATATCTCGTTATTTCCTTACGACAATTAGCAACCCATTCAGCTGAGTTCTGAACAATCCCTCTCTCTTTTTCAGTTCAATATTACAGCGATTACAAATAGAAATTGGGTTAGCCCAGGCTTCTGTATCAAGTGGAAATAGGAAAAATGTTAAATACTCACTCATCAAAAAAGGGCGATTTTTGACTGTTTCATAATGTTGACAGTTTGTGCATAAAAACATAAGAGATCCTCTCCTCCCTCCAAAAGGAGTATTCGTTTGTTTTAGTGGTTTGCCTTCAAAACTGAACTAAAAGAAACAATGAGAGCTTAAAAACGTGGATAGATGACTTCTTTTGATATAAAGCAGAGGGCCAGCAAGTGGAGGGAAGTGTGTGAGAAAGCAGCTGAAGCTTTGCGGCAAGCCAGAGGTGTTTGTGCTGTGGTGAAAAATCTCAGCATCCCTCGGCTCTCTCGCCCGGGGAGGGGCCGGACAGCAGCGCCCCGGCCCAGGCCGAGGGAGGCCGGGCAGAGCGGCGCTCATGGCTCTTTTCTGCCTCTTCAACTCAGCCCTGCAGGCTCCGGCTCGGAACCTCTCCGAAACACAGGCGGCGATTTCCAGCCCGTGTTTGGAGCGCTTCCCCCCGCCCGCCTTCGTGCGCGGATCCTCCCGGGCCCGTGTCCCCGTCCCTGCCGCAGCTGACACCTCCCTGCCGTGTCCCC
>VYXF01000360.1:45949-73877 GCA_013397295.1 Polioptila caerulea
CCGTGTCCCCAGGGTCCCTGCCGTGTCCCCAGGGTCCCTGCAGTGGCTCTGGGGACGGGCGAGCCCAGCGCAGCCCCAGCCCTGCGCTGTTGGCGCTGCCGCCGGCACCAGGGGCTGCGCCGGAGCCCTCCCGCACAACTTTCTGTTCCCTTGGGTTTTACAGCGCCTTTCTGAGCGCTCCGCAGCGGGAGGGCTGCTCGTGATTTTGTGAATGAGCACCATGGGCTGAAACCGTTCTTTCCCTTCCTGTTACTTATTTTATATTTTTCTGCAAACAGGGAATCCATATTGCACAAAACCAAAATAGTTACTGCAGCTATCCCTGTGAAAGGGTTTACGTTCCCAGCAGTGCAAGTGCACCGCAAACAGCTGGCATTTGAAAGTCTCGAGGCTGATCACTCTGAGCCAGCCTGACAGCAGAATTGATGCGCCGTTTACTGCTGTATTTACTGCTCCCGAATGCATGTGGGAGACGGAGAGCCGGGTTTACAAACAGGCTGTGCTGCAGGATGCAGGCTGAAGACACTGCACTGGGACCAGGATGTCAAAATTAAATAACCAGCTACCTCAATGCAACGTGATGATAATATCACAGCAAATCATGTTGTGTTTCCACAGTGGAGCTGGTGGGGGCCCTGAGAGCAGAGAAGTTGCCTGTGCTGACCATGACGTGTCCAGCCCATCCTGCCAAGGACCACAGTCCCAGTTTTGCTTGGCACTGCCAGGCGATGAGTATAATCAGTACAGTAATCATCAATTTAATAAATTTGGAAGTGCCATCCCTTCTAGCAGCTAAGTTACTTGTAGGCTGTAATTCAACCTGCCTTCTCTCTTCTTTGATGCACTTGTGGGCAGAGTGACATTTTTCAAGAAAAAAATCATCCATAAAAAAGAAGAAAAAAGGAGGGTTTCGGTGTATTTTATTAGGAATTTGGCACATGTAGAGACTTAAAAACGTTTCATCCTGTACTAAATGTCTGCTTTACTGAAGGTGGTGACTATGGTTAGAAACTGTTGGATTAAGCTTAGTAAATTAGTGTGCTGCATTGATGTATTTTTCAGGATATTGACTGTGCTGTTAGCTGGAGATTTTTTGTGTTATCATCTTGTTCAGAGTTTTTGAGAGCTTTTCAAGAGATTCTTCTCTTTTAAGTGCGTGGTTAGAGATTCTGGCCGACTGTGACAATAAACCATGAAATGGTTTTACAAGGTACAAGGAATGATCCAAGAAGACACTGCCTTAATCATCCGAAGTTTTCTTCCTTGGGCAGGAACAGCTCCACCAGTCTTTGCTCTTAACACACAGATCCTGGGTGGCCCCGACTGGGTATGGAAGGAGGAAACCCCTGCCCTTGCCTACAGAGGAGTTGCAGGAGGCTGTGGTACCCCACCATGGGCAGAGAGGTGCAGGGCTTTGGGAAGGGCAGCAGTGGGGCTGCTCTGCCTTGGGCCTCTCCTGCACGCCCCAGAGTCTGGGGATTTGGGCTCATGATCAGCCCTTTGTGGGAAATTTCCCCTTTATGCTGCATTTTGGATGTTATTTTCTGGAAGCCCTAGGGCAGGAAGGGCTCAGGGATGCTGAGGCAGGTTCATGGCAGTGCCCGAGCTCCCGGTCCGGAGCGTGGGGCAGAGCAGGAGGGTGTGGCACCGGCTGGGAGCTGCAGTGCCACATCTCAGTGCTCGGGAACGAACTAACAAATGGCTGGTACTTCGCAGGTCCCAGTTTATTGCTCCTGCCTTTTTTTAAAGTGACATTTATCTGTCTTTTTACTACTGAGAGGTTTGAGCAGGTTTTTCGAGAGCATCCAGACCACTGTTTCATTTTTATCCATATTCAGTCACTTTTCCTGCTGTCCTTGGTAATTAGAGCTCAGTGTTTTGTTCTGTCAAACACTTCACCACACAGAAAATGTTGTTTTGGTTGTCTTGAAACTACTGATGAAAGAAAGCATCTGCTCTGTGTCGGGGATGGTTTGAAGCTTGGGACTTTCTGAGGATGGTCTAGAGGCAACTGGGGTCTTCTCTGTGCTACTTCTGACACCTACCCGTGGCTGTGCAGAGGAAATTGGGTTACATGGAGGCTTGGCTTAGCTATGACCAGTGTTTCATAAGTGTCTGTGGCTGCAGAATACATCAGTATGCCAAGGGAGTGAGGAGCTGAACCAGCCTTGAAATGCAGCAGCAGTCTTTGAAAATGAGAAACTAGCAAATAATGCATTATATTGTGATGGTCTCCATCCTTATGGTAAATATCGAGTCCCTGAAAGGAAATGAAATGAGCTGTGCAGCAAAAAGCAGCGTTGAGTCCTCGTCCTCTCCCGGACAAAGTGCCCATGCTGGCTGTATCAGCTGCACAAGCAAAAGCAGGAATGTCCCTGTTAGCACACCACAGGCAAACCAGCCCAGTGTGTGAATAGACCTGGGGCTCACTGCTCCTCACCCCCGGGCACCCCATAGGGAGGGCAGCAGGGACATGGTCCATGGTCCATGGGGGACAGCAGGGTCACTCCTGGGAGCCTCTGAGAGACCATGAGCTGTCATTGCAGAAGTTTCCCCATTTTTCAAACCCAGGAAAACCTGCACCAAAACCCTTTCCTTGAAGACAGTCAGGAGTGTAAAAGTGTGGTGGAGGTAAGGGGCTCTGCCAGGAGAGGCAGGGATGAATCCAAAAGAAGAGCAGCACCTGAGATTTCACAGGATAGTCTGCATTGGAAGGGGTCCACAAGGATTATTGGGTGCAAGTCCTATGTGAATGGTCCCTTTGGGGATCAAACTCACAATCTTGGTGCTATCAGCACCATGCTCAGACCAGCTGAGCTAATGAGGTCACAGTGGGCAGAGAGCTCTCCAGCTGCTGCTTCCATAGCTGCACTTGGATGGTTTGGGACTTCAGGGACTGTATTTAGCAAGTTCAGTAGCCTCCTCATGTTGTTTTTATAATGTTTATAACTGCTACATGATGAGTGCAACTGTACTGCAGGTCACTGGCTAGAGAAGAGATCTTCCCATCACATCCCTAATTACTGCTCATGTGGAGTGCTATGGCAACTGCCTTTTTGCAGGGCATCTGCACTCCAGTATCACAGGCTTTCTGGAGCAAATCCAGACATTTTTGGATGTGTGCCACCCATCTGGGGGTGTCCAGCCTCATGACATATCAATTAGGAATCAGTGCTCAGTGGTAACCACCCTCTTTTCCCCCTCTCTCCTCTTTTTTGGCAATCAGATCTGGCATAGGATTTGTAACACAGGCACCTTACTGTGGGTGTCTGAAAGCTGTTCTGAGCTAAGCTCAGGCTCTGGCACGGTGGGAGGGATGCCAGTGGCAGCTCTGCCTGCAAACCCTGCATGCTGGGCTGGGCAGTGGCTGTAGGGTGCTGAGGCACTTTGCTGAGGGTGTGACTGTCCCTGGGAAAGCCACCAGCCACACTCAGGGGTCTGCCATGGGGCTTCCACATCAAGGAGGAGAAGGTAGAAAAGGGCTTCTGCTGATCTTCCCCATGGCAACAAAAGGTCACCGAAAAGAGCCTCGTTGGTGATGCTGAAACCACAGAGGCGGCAATCTGAGATGATTTTTGTCTGGCTTGGGCAGGGGGAGCCCAGCCTGCAGGGAACTGAGACCTCCTGGTTTCTCTCTGTGCTTCTGTAGGCACAGCAAGTCCACTGTAGACTCCCTGTGTCACTCTGCAACAGCTTCACAGGGTCTTGTTGTGCAGGGAGGGAGAAGCCTTGAAGCAAGATGAATAAAGGAGCGTGTTTTATCCTGAGCCTGCCAGATTTACTGTGCTTGTTTGTATAGAAGGTCAGATCAGTTTACCTTGAAAAATCAGTGTTTTCCAGACTACTGGCTTTTAATGAGGACTCTGCTGCCCTGGTGCTCCAGAGGAAAGCACATGGTGCAGAGCTCACAGCTTTGGGCACCAGCATTTCCAGTGAACGTGGGCGAGTGGTTTGCAAACTGGATCTGGGCAGCATCTGAGCTAATGAGAGCTCAGATGGCTTAAAAAGGCAAGGAGCTGCAGAGAAACCATTGAAAATATTACTATTAAGTATAATAAACCCTGAAACATGACTATCCAGTGGGTCTGCATGCAGGTGTGCTGTGCAGGCCCAGTGCTGCTCAGATTCACCATTGCTGAGCAGAAAGCTACAGCTGTCACATGGTGTGGAAAGAGATGCCTAAATTCCAAGGAAAGATGTGCAAGGAGCAGGAAGAAGCCAAACCCCAGGTTTAGGTGAGCAGAACATCCTTGAGGGGCACTAGACTTCAGCCTTCCAACTGGTGAGTGAAAATCCTGTTGATAGCAAGGGCAAGTAGGAGGAAAGAGACCATCTCTCAAAGTACATAGAGCGTGTTATAAACCTCAATCCTGCACCACAGATGATGAGACTGTAATTCAAAATTAATATGTGAAAAACTTCATACAAAATCCTCCTTTTGCTTCTCTCTATTTCTGGGCAATTCTTTGTCCCTAGATTTTTTTTTTGCCTTGGTTACCAGGGCTTTAGAGAAAAACATGTTTTGTTGCTGAGCTTTCAGAGGCCCTTACTGTGCTCACCCAGGTGCTCAGTGATGGAGCACATGCCAAGGGAAGGACAGAGTTATTAGTTTTGCTTTGGAGAAAGCAGCATTTTCCTCCCCTTCAGGAGCCCCCATGGGAGCTGTTCTCCACAGGTGTTTTAATCTAAATCATTGTGCTTCAGTACTGGACGTGTCCCAGTTAGGTGATGATCCATATGCACTCTGCAACACTTCTCCTCTTCCATATAATTTGGATTTTGGGAGAAACCTCTGTCTGGGGGGGTAGGATGAACCTTGTGTGAGCTCATGGCTCTCCATTTGTGGTACTTTCTTCCCCACTGGAAAAAGCAAACCCCTGCTGGGTTATTTCAGGCTCCCTGCTCACTCTCTTTATTGTTGTACTGAATAGGGAGCAGGGCAATTTCACTTGCACCAGTATGTGCACCTTAGAACTATTCCTGCTGAAGCACACCACAAATTTATGTCCTGCAAGAAACGGGGGCATTTGGCAGCCCACAAAGACCATCCCTTGAAGTAAAGCCAGCTGGGCACCAGAGCCCAATTGCCAACTTGCCACAGCTAAGCAAATTAAAGCCAAACTGACACATGTTCTGAATCCTTCTCTGCCTGTGTCATTGGAAGCTGCAGGTGGCTGGATGCCCTTCTGGCTTGGACAGCCTTGGCATATGGTTTCTGCTGTTTCTTTGCATGTGGCACAAGAGATTTTGGAAGTCCTTTTTGAAGTAATACCATAAGAGTGGTTGAGGTTTTTTTCTTAAGCAAGCAGATGGGTAAAGGGGAGGTACTTGGATAGGTCTTGGGAAGGATTCACCAGGATTCACCAGAACCCTCTATTATGGGCTTGGAAAGTTGTTTAATTCTTTAGAATTATTCAGCTCCTGGCTGGCATCCAGTATTTGGTATTTCTCTTGCTCTGCCTGGAATGATTTCTCTCACTCTGGGGTTTCTGTAAAAGATGTTTCATTGAGTTCAGAAACTAATGATCAGAAGTGACCATCTGTGACCCCTTAGTAGGCATCTGGATGCACATTTGCCACTTCTGAGGTGTTGAGATAACACAGTGCTGTTGCTGATGGGACTAGAAGCCTTATCATCAGATATAATAATACTTTCCAGCTGCACTTGTTGTTTTTTAGTCTTTCCTAAATGAAAATGAGTTCTGCAGGTGGCTAATGCTAGAGGATAATTTGTTTCCGTACTTGTTTGAAGCCTTGTAGCAAACCCAAGGCTGTGCATAAAAGATGGAAATAAAAGTAGAACGTGATTTCAGAAAAAAAAACCCTCTATTTTCTGTGCTGGTGAAGTGACTAAGCCGTGTGGCTGCTGATGCAAACCTTTCATCTGCCCAAGGAAAAGGGTTATTATCTTCAGCTGAAGCTGATCGGGCACTGAGCAGCATTTGAGCAGCACATCCAGGCAGATATTTGCATGAGAAACGTGAAGATGAGACTTTGATGTATTTGCAACTTCTGAATTCCCATTATGTTTTTGATTGTACTGCCCCTTGGGAGTGCCTGGGACACCTTTCCTCTGGCTAAGCTGAAACCCAGGAAGGGAATTTCATGCTCTGCTCCTCCACATTATCTTTTTCATTCTGAGATAACTTTTCTTCTCTTCTCTTTAGCTGAAGTCTGGAAAAATATGTTAATGACAGCAAGCCAGAGGCCATCAGCCTTGCCTTTGGGAGGCAGGGAGATGCAGGGAAAGGGAGGGAGAGAGGCTGGGTTGGAGACTCCTGGCTGTGTTTGTTGGAAGGAGCCTCTGCAGGTCAGCAGCAGAGGCTGGACCAGGACATCCCTGACTTTGCCATGCTGAGACCTCCTGGGATGTTCTCTGGGTAACCCCTTCCTGCCCTGTGCTCCACTGGGCTTGCTTGCTAAGAGTAAATGCAAATAATCATCATGGGGAATTTCTGGAATTATTTTTTTTTCCTGGTGGAAAACATTGATTTTCTTTAACAAAGTGTTAGGCTGATCTGGATCAGTGAGCTGGGGGTTCTGACCCAAGACCTGGAGATTGCATGGCACCATCACCCACCCTGAGGTCTGGCTGCTGGCATGCTCAGTTTGAGGCCATAATCCCTGGGTACCCTGATGCCACAGGTCTTCTGTCTGATGGTGCCTTCTTCTTGGGATAAAGTCTCAAAGATGGCAGCATGTTTCAAGAAAGGCATTTACAGAAACAGAAAAAGCTTATGAACTGGTGGAAAAGCAGCTGAGTCAGGGCAGGACAGCTCTGATAAAAACCTGTCCATGGGCAATCTGCAATCAGGGACACAGCAAGAGAGATGTGACTTCCCAGGGATCCTCAATAGCTCAGGTGCTCCTCAAACCACAATTTAACGCTGGGTGGGGCTTTGTGGGGAGAAATGTTTTTCTTTCTGGAGTATGCAGGAGGCACAGCCATTACTCTGGGCAGCCTCTTGCTGTACGAGTCATGCATCAGTAATTACTCTCTGGACAAATTTACTTAATTAA
Organism: Polioptila caerulea; assembly: GCA_013397295.1. Lineage (NCBI taxonomy): Eukaryota > Metazoa > Chordata > Aves > Passeriformes > Certhiidae > Polioptila > Polioptila caerulea. Next base: position 52,970 of record VYXF01000360.1, read on the forward strand.
GCCCACTGAGGGGATGCTCTAGCAGCATGGTCATTGCTCTTTCAACTCCCACATACACAGGAGGAGTATCATGCTTAGAGGTCTTTTCCTTTTCTTTGAAATAGTTGGATGTGAGCCAGGAGAGAAAACTATTTCCCTATTACTGATACGTTCCTCTGGTCAAATGATCCCAATGTCTTTAAATGGGGGGAGTGATGAGCAAAAGTCTTTTTTTGTGGCCAAAGTAGTTCATGGCTTGGGCTCTGCCTTTTCAGAAGGTGATCTGGGCTGAAATCTGAGCTCTTGTGTTTGCCTCCTGTTCCAGCAATCAGGTCCCAAATGGCAAATGGAGGATCTCCAAAGTATATCTTTGCCTTGGAAAGTGTGTGCACACCCCCAGCAAGACTGAGGATGCAGGGCTGTGCTGCTCCATGCTACAGCCTCATTGGCTGGAAAACAGAGAAAAGGCCTGGATTTCAAAAAAGACTTGGATTTTCTTGATTTTTTTCACCTTTGAAAGACATCTGTTTTGGAACAAGATCAGAGAGATGTGGCCTCTACTACGCAGAAAAATTGTATGACACAGAAATCTTTAATTATTCCTTCATTTCTACTTAAACTTCATTATATTCTGCTTAGTTAGTTGTGTTAGAGATTCAATAAGCTCTTGAATTAGTCATATTTTTAATGTAATAAAAATTGAAAGCTAATTCACAGCCAAGTGTTCCAGTACGTGAAAGACTTTTAAAATTTTTTCCTGAAAACATGAGAACAGCTTGTCACGATTTTTCCTTTTAGCTTATTGTTGTGTACAGGAGTGTTAAACGTTTGGCATCTGGAAAAAAAATTGGTAACTAATGCTCACCTAAATGCTTTTCTGCTGGAGGGATTTGTGATACAAGATTGCTCCAAAAACATCCTCGGAAGGGAAGCTCTGGGATGAAGGGCTGGGGATGTCAAGGGAGCTCGTCAGGAGCTGCTGCCTCCCATTTCACCAGGCCTGAACCCAGATTCTGAATATCTGCATAATGAAAATCCCCACCAGCATAACCCACGGTGGGGTGAGTTACTAAAGTATTAAACCACCAGATCAGCTTGTAAATTGCTTTGTAGCTGGGTATTGCACATGGCTTTTGCTGTGCAGCTCCCAAGGGGGGCCAGAACCCCCCTGTAAAAGTGGTGGGGACGTGGCTCTGTGTCAGCAATGTTCCCAGCAGGCAAACTCCTGGGGGATGGAAACAGCCTGCTCAAGTACACATTGATTTCTCCTCACAGTTTTTCATCTGAACATTATCATATTTTTTTATTAAGTCAGCTTATGACTTCAGTAATTTCTTTCATTAGGCTTATTCTGAAGGCAAGATGGCTTCAAATTAAAAGCAACTCCTCAGCCGAGTTAACATTCAAACACAATTAAGTTAAATCATACAACAGCAAGATGTGAGGAAATAAAAGACCAATTTTGGCAGCAGCAGATCGATTATTACAACGCAGAATCACATGGAATACAATAATAGATTTTTTTTTCTCAGTAACATACCCTAGCTGCAAACCCATAACCACATCAGTAGGTGCTTATAAACAATAACTGTCTTCTGAAAAATATTACTGAAATATTATTGATACATTTGTGGGTGATGCTGATGTCAAAACTACTCTTATGCACGTGCCTGAGAGCAGCATTTGACTTCCCAGGCTGTGTGCTGGAGGGAGCTTTGGTGAACAACCAGCCATGGTCCTGGGGCTGTGCCAGTGCTGGAAATGCATCTGTTGGGGGTCTCACCTGAACCTCTCTGCTGCTGCATTGCTGAAGGTCTGTGTTGGTGATCACTCCCTGCCAAAGTGCCTTGGCAGAGCCCCTGGGACCAGGCGTGGCTCTGGGGCACAATGCTTTGGGTCTGTGATTCAGTGGGTTTGGCCAGGAGAACAGCTAGTCAGGGAAGCTGAGCCCACAGCATCCCCAAGGGGTTTTGTGGGATTCAGGCAAGTAATTTCAGGGTTTGAGGAAGATAAGTCTCCAGGAGAATGAAGTTAAGTAGTGCAGCAGCTCATGCTGCAGAGAGGGGTGAGTGCTCCCTGCCCCGCTGGCCACAGCAGCCGCCCCTGCAGGTGTGTCCTGCACCACGAGGGGACTTCTCCACACCACGGCAGGCACCACCCACCCAAAAGGAGTGTGATTCAGTCCCACGTGCCTTTTCAGCAGGAGACAGAGCAGGTAGCTCACTTCTGTCAGGCAGCACCTCACCAGCTCCACACATTTGTGTTTGTCTTGACCCAGGCATCAAGGCAGGGCTGCAGGAGGATGCTGTCAGGGAAAGCCCTAAGCCACTTATGCTGGCAGGTTAAGACAGAGTAGGGATGAGTTTAGTTAAAGAAAAAACTTTCCAAGATATAAATGGATGGATAAAATAGAATTCTATTAAGGGATCACTCCAGTCCTTGAATGGCACTAATGATTGTGTGGGAATAGGAGGCACAAAGAGATTAGCAGCAATCTTTATTTCCCAAGCAGGTTGTCTGTTGAGAGGTTGTTACATAAACCAAACGTTCATGTGTTAGGAAGTAATTGTGCAATTTTGTCTGGAGGGAGTCCCGGGCAAGAGCTGCTTCATAAGGGCAGAATCAGGAGAATTGGTCCATTGAGAGAAGTATATTTCACTAATTTTTATTTTGAGTAAATGGGAACAAACACATTCCTGTGCCATTTCAAGTGTCTCACCAGGATGTTGCCAGGCTGGATGTTTGTAAGGAAGTCAGAGGAGTTGATGTGCCAGGTGTGCTGGGTCCCCCTTGGGCAAAGGTGCCCCCTCAGGGGGGATGTACAGGTACCCATTTCCCTCCCAGGGAATATCCAAAATAACTTGTGAACCTGTTCCAGCTGCACAGATGCTGAAGATACCCTGAGTAACACCAACCCTTTTCTTCTCCACAGGCTGTCCCCACTGGTGGCTGGGGGATGCTGAGGAGGGCCCTGGAGTTAAGCCTTTGGGAATTCTAACTGCAGCCTTCATCTGTCCTTTACATTAAAGTTGTCTTTCTTTCTCTCTCTTTCTTTTTTCCTGCTTCCTCCCCTGCCTCGTTCTCCTCCTCTTCCAGCAATGTGGACACCAAGGAGCTGTGTGGTGAGTGCAATCCCTCCTTTTGGGCAGGAGCAATCACTGTGTGCATGAAACCCAGTACAGACTGCAGTGCTGTGGAGCTGGGGGATCTCAGCCCTGCTGCTGCCCTGCTCCTTATCCCACAGGAAAATTGGCAGCTTTTTTCATTTTCTTGTAACACAAATGGGGTCAGAGCTGAGCAAAGCATATGGATCCCATTCAATAACAAGCTGGAATTTAATTTCTGGAGATGTTGTGGCTTCCAGCTTCACTCTGAAGTTCAGCAAACCCTCATCCCTCTGCAGAACCTGTGACATGTTTCTCCCTAGGCCAGCCTTCGTGTTTCCCAGCATGCTGCCTGAGGGGTGCACTGCCTCAGCTGTACCTCCCACAGCTTGCCAAAATTAAAGGCTGAACAGAAAATCTGTGATAATATTTTGTCCCACACCTTGACCAGAAGGGGAAGGTTTCCTGCTGGGATTTCTGAAGGGCTTTGCTTCAATAGGAGGTGACTCAAACTGCTCACTCGGGTTTACTTTTCTATGGATGCTTGATACTGGGGAATGTTTCCTGCACCCCAGCTTTTTGAGAGGAGATGGGAAGAGAGGTGTTTGGTCTTGCAGAGACCTCATCCATCTCTTCTCTCTCCTCCCCTCCTGTGCCAGGATGCAGAAGAACAGATGAAGCCATCTCAGCAGGTCTTCACCATCTACCTTCATCACTTTGCCACTAATTACAGCCTCTGGAAGCCTGGCTGGGAGTGGGTTGTGCAGACAGAGATGGGGTTACTGGGTGCCTGTGCAAGCACCAGGCAGCTACTCCTTATTCCTGATACCTTAAAGACTTCTCTGTCCATGGGTGTGCCTGCACCAGAACATTGTCCAGGGTTTCTCTCCTCCTGGTGTACTCAACCCCTGCCCACACCATTTTGAGCATCCAAGCTGGCAGCAAAAGCAGCAACATTTCCCCTTCCCACTGGTTATTCCTGTTTGTCCTTGCTTTGGCATGCAAGAAACGAAGACTTCCATAAAATCCTTTTGGTTTGCTGAGGATATGATGGGCTTGTTCCCATCCCTCCATTCTTACTGCATTAGGTCCCCTTGCCAGCTGACCCAAGAAATCAAATCCCCACAACTTGCACCATCAACTTTGCCAGGAAACCCAGGAGTAACAATGGCACTGTTTGACCCCACACAGCTTTCTCCCTCACTCTGATAAAATCAGGAAATTACGTTGCTGTCAGCCAGTGTGATCCCATCTCGCTGCCTCTCCCAGGGGTGAAGCTGCCAGGAGAGAAGGGAGATAAACCCATCACCTCCTGGGGAAAGCTGGGGGAAGCCAGAGAAAGGATCGATCAACACAAGTTTCTGCCTAGATCTGTGATCTGCTCTTGCCTGTGATTCATTTGCTTGCTTATCTTCTAAGTATTAAACATAAACCCTCAGTTTGTCTAAATGGGAGCTGTGGTATGTCTCTCTTGAAATGGGTTGTGTGTTATAAAATGATGAGAGCATCTTAGAAGTGATTTCTTGAGCCCTGCAGCTTCAGATGGATCAATAACACTAAACCAGCAGAGCTGAATGCTTTGTTAAAATCAACTCTGTCCTCTTCCCATGTCCTCCTTGGTCAGCCTCAAGGGCTGTGCTGTGCCCACAACAGCTCATTTCTCCTGAAATGGATGGGTGCAGCTTTTTATTTCAGGACTTGGAAAGAGTCTTTACCTATCAGATCTGCTCAATTTTTCTTTCCCAAGTAGGAAGGAAAAGACAAACAAACCCACTGCGATGAGTGTAAGCTGTTTACTTGTCGTGGAACAGCTGCTGTCAGTCATGCTGTGACATTCCGGTTTCTGCCAAAATCTTCTTCCCTTTGGATATGTTCTCAGGCTGTAAATAGCTATAGGCACTTCTAATTAAGCCAAGAAAACCTAATTAGTGGGATTGTTTCCTGAAGTTTATGTTTTGCTGCACTCCACAGAGATGTCACCTCAGTGTGAAACTCCATGTCCTGGTGCTGAGGAGCAGCACCGGTGGCTTTTAAGGAACAGCTTTTTGCTGTACTCTGTGTCAATCACCAGAAACAGGGAGAGGACAAGGATGGCACAGAGACAGTGTGGCTCCCTCTCTGTGGAGAACACATGATTTTGGGCCCAGCTTGCAGCTCTGTTCTCTTCCTTCCAAAGCATATTTTACTCTCAAAAGCTTGTTCAACCTGTGATTGTGGGCTGATGTGTAAATGTGATAGGAATGTAGGGAAAGATGTAAAGCCAGTCTCCACTCATATAAACTGGGGTGAATTGGAACGTATTTGGATGCTTTGAGTGACAAAGAATGTCAAGGGAATAGAAAGGAGATTTCTTTCAAGACCTCTTCCTCCATGCCAGCAGTAAGAAGGAGAGAGACCATATACAATCAAATGCAGTAGAAGGCATAGAAATAAAGAACCTGATGAGCTATACTCAATGGGAGCTACTGGGTCTTACATCTCCTTGTTGCAATGGTCCCAAACTTTATGGGAACCACACCACTTCCCATCCCTGCAGGACAAAATGTGCCTTTTGCTGAGGACATAGAGTATAGAAATACCTCTGGAACCATCCTCTCAGGTTTATGTTACCACCAATAACGGATCTTGCTGTGCCAAGTAGTCTCAAGTTACATTAACCTGTTCCCATCTTGTTTCTCTTGGTTTCCCCAGACTATTTTGCTGACCATATGGGAGACTATGAAGATGTTTTGGCCTCCCTAGAGATGCTGAACCTCTCCATCCTGAAGGCCATGGACTACACCAAAAGGGTGAGTGCTCCTTCCTGCACCTCAAGGTTCGCAGGCTCAGAGGGAGTGGTGTAAAAGTTGCATTAACAGAGCACATAAATCTGAAAGGTCCTGGTGCTCTTCAGCAGTGCTGTGTCCTCCTGCTCTGCAGACAACACAGCCACGGGGGTCTCTCAGGTGAGATTTTGAATGCATGAGTTGTTGTTAGCATCACTGAGAGGGCTTTTGGAAAATTCATATCATAGAGCCTTTAAATCCAGCTTCCACCTTAGGAGGCATCCTGCTTTCCAAACACAGTTGCTCAGGTGTGAAGCTGCTGTATTAGAGACTAGAGGGCTGTGTGTTTGAAGGACTGCAGAGGAATCATGCAAGCACCAAAACCAAGACATAATGACCTGGTTTATACGTGCAAAGTAGCCCTAAGTCCCTAAAAATCCAACATGTACGTAGATGACACTGGACTATTCTAGACAGTGACACTGATCAAGAAATATATTGAAGTTCATTTACAAGTACCTATAAAATTTGAGCTGATGTACCATATAAACATCCCTGCTGAGAGGTGCACCACTCGTTTGTCATCTTACCAGGCTGAGAGAAGAGTTTATAGAGCTTTAATTCCTTTGAAATTATTTTCCTGTCCTTCCGCACCACTTAATAGTGCAACTGGGCTGTATCAGTGATATTTATTTCCTCAGGATAATCAATCCCTTCTCCTGCTTCCACCTTCAACCACATTTGCATTGTTCTTCTGTGCCATGATGAATAAAAAGTGGTTTTCCTCTTCACTGGTGAGCAGTAAGGCAGTGTGCTGAGGGAGGAAGGTTTTGCTTTTTCCAAGCAGTTTTAAGTACTTCCCAATCCAACTACAGCCCTCCTGCAAGCAATCCAAATTGAAATCTCCCTTCCATCTTTGAAGCTAGAAGAGAAGCTCAAATTACTCCACATTAAAGAAGTGACAATGATAAGAAGTTTCAGGAGTTAGAACAGGAAATGGCAAATTTCTCTCCCCTCTTGCTGCTGAGTAAAGAGATTGATTTCCTTACTTGATTAAAATGCATCCAATTTGATGTTTGTGAGGAAGGTAGCATGGAAAGTGAATGCTCACATTTAATATGTTGATGTCTTGCCATAATAAATTAAAGGCAAAAGTCTTTGGCACCGCACTGATCTGTCTGAAGTGTTAGTGAATTTTTATCAACACTATGAAAGGGTTAAAAATTCAGGACAATGCTGATAGTTCATTTTTTATGATTAAGTTTCTGTGTCTGTTCATGTCTCATTTATATTCATTATTAGCAATTTTCATGACCATCAAGTTTGCCAACTATGTATTTTAGATAAACGTTAACATGCTAATTGAGATCTTAGTAATTCATTGCAGCTTACTGTTCATGATGGCTTCCACCACTGCTTTTTCAATGTGATGTGAATATAAATGACTAATTCTTCCCAATATTTTGCAAGAGGAAGATGATCTATTCCCTGCTTATAAATTAGGCATCTAAACATTTTGGTATTCCCTTGCATGAGACATCTGGAGCAGAAGGAGGATGGTTATTCATAATCCAAATCCACTCATAAGAAAAACACTTTTGTCCCTCCTTGATTCAGCAAATTGTGGCAGGATTCACCTGCCTTAATTGCAACACGTCAAGGTAATTTACCTAAACCTGAGCTGGTCACCTCCATCATGATTTTGTGGAGAGAAACAGGGAGATCTGGAGCACTGGAGGCACCTTCCTCCTGTGACACTGAAGGATCACAACACTGCATCTCAAACGCAGACATTTCCCCAGCCAGCTGAGGGAGTGCTGCCCCAGCATCCTCCCATCCCCTCATTTCCCCTCAGCCCGTGGGGTGTGCTGCTCTTCACTGCCTGGCAGGTTTTTGACAAGGGAGCAAGCAGACTCCATCACACAAAGGAGCTGGCAAATTAGTATTTAATGAAAAACACTGTTCCCCACTGTGATTTTGTGAACAAAGTGGCACAAACCTCATCAATGAATTATTCTAAGGCAGGCACTTTGTTCAGGTAAAGAAGCAAGGCAAAAGAAAACCCAACAGAAAAGAAGCTGTTGTGGGTGGTAGAGAAACCTGTCTCCAGTGTTCAAACAGGATACATTTCATTTGGAAGGAATTTAAACCTCATCAAGTTCCACCACTTTGCCATGGGCAGGGACACCTTTCACTAGACCAGTGGAGTACAAAGCCCCATCCAGCCTGGCCCTGGGCACTTTCAGGGATGGGGTAGTTTCCTTCTGCTCCATCTCCTTCCCATGTGATGCTGTAACCAAGGTCCCCTGCTGATGGGGTAGCAGGATGTTTAAAAGGTTCATACACATAGTATATGTTTTTAGAAACACTGGAAGACGTGAGAGGTGGCCAAAGCAGCAGGTTTTAGTAGGTTAAGTGTGGTTTTGTGCCTCCTGATGCTGAGCCTGTTGCTGTCCCTACACCTTTTCTTGTGGCCAGATCCTGCAAAGGGCTGGATGATGATGCTGAGCATTGTGAGCTGTGAGCAAACTGCTTTGCTTGAGAGCTGCTCCTGCTTCTCCATAATAAAATACACATTCCCTAAGCTGGAGAAAACTATTGATCATTTAGGAGAGTTCCAATTCCCTCCTCCTCGAACAATAAATGAAGCCTAACCTTTTTCTGTGTTGTCTTTCTGAGAGGTGCCAGCTGATGAGAGGGCATGGAGAACCATGGTATTTAATTGCTGTTTATATTTCTCACCTTAAAAGGCAACTGATTATTTCTTGCTCATAAAAAGAGAAAGCAGCAATTATCTCGTGCTGGAGTAGCTCATAAAGTATCAGCAGTAATTAGATTCAGTAGTGGAAGGTCTCACACAGCAAAACAAAATCTGTCATTGTAATTATTTTCCAATACAGTGATGTCCGTGCCACATTGAAATGACTGCCGGTGGCAATTGGAAATGCAAAGTTAAATTGGAGAGAAAGGAAATGAACTTTTGGGTTCTAAATAAAGCTGACAGCAAGAGATGTTCCTATATAATTCTCTTTTACTGTTGTATAGTGCAGTCAGCAGATACCAAAACCAACATGACTGGGAAGGACATGGTTTGTGTCCAGTGTCAGGGGGCACGTGGGCTGTGGTGGGAGCTGGGGGAGCAGAGCCAGGTTGGTGCTGTCCCTCCCCCTCAATCACTGAGTCCCTCTGTCAGCTCTGGGGTGACAGGGGCAGTGCCCAGGGATGGCAGAGGTGGTGGTTACCACTGCACACCCTCACTCAGACACCCCAGGAAATGTGACTTAGCTTAGTAAAAATACAGTGTGGGTTTTTGAGGCTGAGGCTCAATTAGCCTTGCTCCTGTCAGGTCCAGTTTCCACTGCCAGCTGCACTGGGATTGCTCCTGCTCCCAGCTTCTGCCAATTAAGCATTTTGCAGGACTGACCATGGAAGCATCAGCAAGGCTGACCTTAAGTGGTGAGGCAAAATTTAAAAGCAAGCTGCAAACAAATCCAAAAAATGCTGAGTGAGGAACATTTTCAAGGATGAAGCATCTCAGATTTAAAGTCAAATCATTCCTTCCTGGGGATGTTCCTGCTGGGCAGCAGACAGGTCCAAGCACTGGTGACTGACCTTAGTGCATGCCCTGTCCCAGATGGGAGGAGAGTGCTCAGAAAGCAAAACGACCCCGAATTGGAGCTGAAATTTCAACCACCCATGCACATGCCAGAACGAGACTGGCTTCAGGGAAGAGTAGGGTACGGCAGGAAGGATTTATGGATCAGCCCTGAGGATCTGAGGGGGGTCCTGGACCAGCCACTGCTTGGTGTTCAGCATCACCTTTGGTCCTGGAGAGAGAACAAAGGGATGTGAAAGGCAGTGTTTTCCTCCTTGCTTGCTCACTGACAGCTCTGCTGCCAGTCTCTCAGTTATCTCATTTAAGGGACCTGGAGAGGAAATATGACCAAGTGGTGACACAACACACACCCCCTGCGAGCCTTCTCCTGTCACAGTGCCAAACACCACACGTGTCTTACGGACTGGCACTGTACCCAAAGCAGCTGCAAACGCATTTTCCCCTTAAAATTAATTATTTATATGTGAGAATATGTAAATCATCAAGGGAAAACTGAGTGCACTGACCTTCAATACCAGCTGCTGTTGCTCCAGCAGCAGGAGGGAGCCCAGAAGTATCTACATAAAGGTGAATAGGTTTGCATGTTATTTGTGAGTTGAATTGTTTCTGCAGCAATCCAGCCTTCTTGTCTCTGCCTTATGAGATGTAATTGCAGTGAACAGGAGATGTTGGGCTCCTGGGGCTCAGTGGAGGTGCTGCAGCAGACACCCTCTCCCTGCTGCTGGTGCCAGGCTGACCGTGGGTCTCCCCCAGTTCTCAGCCCCCAGCAGCAAACTGCAAACTGTGTTTGAGCAGCTCACTTACAGTCCCAGAGCAAGGACCATCTGCCAGCAGTCTTGGATGCTAAAAATGGTGGATGGTATTTTTTGTTTTACATCATATCCCAGATCAGCAATATAGAGTGCTCTTATTTGCATTCTTACCTGCCAAACTTAAGCTTGCCAAAAGTGATATTGCTCTTTTTTGAGCAATGACACCTCAGGATAAAATAGTCGCTGGAAATAATTCTCAAAAAGAACCTTTTCCTCCCATCCTCCAGCTAATCCTTTATCTCAGCCTTTCATTTAACATGAGCAGGTTTTCTCCTGCTCTGCTGAACAGACTTGATGCTCATTCTGTGGATGGCAGGTTCCTGGGGCAGGGCTGTGCCGTGGCAGGGGATGGACCCGTGGCAGGGTGGAACAGCAGCTCAGTGGTGGCAGTTCTGGTTGTGCCCAGCCCAGAAAATGTGAGCTGCTCAAGGCATCTCACAGACCTCATGTTCTGGCCTTGCCTCACAGTGGTTAAATGAGCAACTGAAGACTTCTGAAGCTGAAGACTTCTGGTCTGGGCCTGAAGTCCGTGGGATGCCACTGCAGTGCAGCACAGCCAGGTCTGAAACACTCCTATGATGCAGTTAAAGGTGTAGTCATGGTGAATGGCTGTGGCTGAAAAAAGAAAAGCATGGTGATGGGTCAGTGAATTGGCAAAGGATGAGTCTACTCACCATGTGTTTTGAATGACACACTTCTGAACAATTTCTGTAGCAATTTCTATAGCAAAAAGCAGATGCTGATCTCTGGAAAAATTCTGCAACTTTATAGTTGAAAGGAAAGGAGGTGCTCTTGTTTAGCTTCTCAGAAAGTATTTCTGCAACTCTTCTCTGAAACTGATTTAAGAAAATATTGCACCACAAATTAAACAAAATGTGCTGCTTCAGTTCTGCAAGAACTGAATTTCCCCCAGCTTTTCTGTTCAGACTCCAGACCAGAGAGCTGCTCCTCCCTGTGCTGCCATCCGGAGTGATTTTCTTGCCAGCTCTGCAGGGCTGTGCATGAGATCCAGCTGGGCTGCCAGACTGTGGGGAGCAGGGCCTGGCAGGGAGATGAATCTTAAGGTCTCTCTTGGAACTTATTTTTAAATTAAGATCCTCATTCACTGCTCTTCTGCTTCAAGGTTCATGACCCTTCATTCTCTCTGAAAAGGCAGAGCATCTTCTCTGGAGGTCTTGCTTGTGCTGTCCTGGCTCCAGCTCTCATGGACCTTCTGCAGGACATGGTTTTCCTCCTCTTCCTGCCCATTTTAGGTCAATTGCTCCTGGGATTTAGGTAAACTGTATGGAGAAGGTGTCAGTGCTGTTGTCCTGTCAAATAGTCTGAGAGCAGCTTTGAAGGAGCCACCAAAAGGGAAGGCAGCAAGCAGGTCAAAGCAGAAGCAGGTGGCACAGCCAGGCTGAGCCTTCAGCAGCTTGACCATCCCACACTGCTACATCTGCAGGGTCCTTTGAGTAGGTCCTGTTTGGAAAACAAAATCTGCACTTTCCTTGGAAAACTGAAATAAAATCTGTATCAAATTGCTTCCTTTGTGGGTACTAAATACAGCTGATTAGGAACATGTGTGAAGCAAAAGGCTTCTTATAGCCAGGGTGTTGGGAAGCAGGAGGCCACACTTCCAAGCCTGTTCTTTGCCTGGCTGGGTGAGTGGAGAGGGTGCAAAGGGACCAGAAGCCTCTGGATGCACAGGTGACCCTGGGGAAGTGCAGCACAGCCCATGTTTGGGGCAGCAGGTACCTGCCCTCCACACCTGTGTAGCTGCTGAGCAATGGTGGCATCCCCGTGCAGCAGGGAGCTTCTCTGGTAGTGGGAATAGAGGAGTCCTGTGACAAACTGCTTGGGAAGGGCCCATGGCAGACCTCCAAGGGAGGCCTTCAGGGCTAGACAAGGTAAACCTGAGATGAGTCCAACACTGAGATTTGCAAAAGGAGGATTTTATAGCAAAAAACTTTTCAAATCCATATGATGCTGTTGTTATTTTTTTAAAATCTGAACAGGTGTCTCATTTGGTTTTTTTAGAGCTGTTTTGGGAAGGCTGAGGGTCTTTCATATGGTAATGCTTTCATTTATCAACTATTTAAATGCCTGTTCTCTTCAGGTTTCTCCTACTGATTATGTGCCAGGCAATCAGTTTTGGGTCTCTGCTTTGGAAGGGATTTAAAAGTCGGGGGGAGGGAAAGGAGAAAGAGGCAGGTCTGAGTGTTATTTTAATTATAAGAAAATATCTCCTGGAAGCAAACAGGCAATTATGAGCAACGAATTTAAATCAGCCACTCAGAGATTACAGTGCAACACATGCCTGGTTTTTAAAGGGCTGGGTGGGTGGAAGATAACCTCTCCATCATCCCGGGATGAGGCTTGATGGCTGTTTAATGGCATGGCAATAGGTTTGTTGTCAGGTTTTGTTTTCTTAACTGGAAGAAAAGTGTGGGTGAAACAGAGTTGTCTTTGGTTTCCAACTGAAAAACCTTCTCAGTTCGGAGGCATCACTCTGTAGGTGTGCTTGGACTGTGGTTATTAACAGTTGGAGAAGTTATCGATGTCCCCAGGCGTGGTAAATGTCAGCCAATTTGGCCAGTCGTGCTGAAAGCCAGCACTGGGAAGCCTTGTTGGTCAGGTTGTAACCCTGTGAAGCAAAGGGAAGATGTGGGGAGGTCACAGTGGGTCTCTGAGTTCGTGGGTGGTGCAAAATAATCTATATTTTACATCCTGTAGTCTTAATGAGCTGAATAGTGACCTTTAAAAATGCCAGCAAAGAAGCTTTGCAATGTTCAGCAGCATTAAAACTCTCATTCCCCAGTATTTGATACCAACATTGACATGGACATGGACATGAGAGCCCATTTTTAGGCATCCATTTGCAGTGTCTGGTGAGGGAAACTCAGCGCTGGTTGGCAAATCCAAGCACTCAACAGCATCAAAATCCCCTTTGCAAAAGTAACACATCCCAGAGGTGTTTTCATTAATCTGTGCCAGAATTTGGGCAATTTTGGGTGGGTGCATGTGGAAATGAGAAGCTGGAAGAGCTGTGATGGGGCTTTGAGCAGACTGTGCCCTCATGCTGGCACACCATGTGTGTGGGAAGGTGCCTACAGACACGTGAAAAGCCTGTGATGTGAAAGAGGAGAGTGGATTTGGGGCTTGGACCTCACCCTCAGCCAACTGACCAGACATGCAGCCTTGGGCAATATTTCCCCAGTAATGCAAGCTGTCTTTTTCCCAACACCACTCTCCTCTCATTTTTTAACGTCTGTTTCATTTCCTGCCTTGTCAAATCATGACGCTTTCTGAGGCTCTCCTGAGAGCCATCAACACAGAAATCTCAAGGCCATCCTTTCGATGATGTTTTTACACTTGCTGCTCATTGCAAACACTCACAGCCACCTGTTTGCAGCAGCAGAGGTCAAGGCCTGGCAGTTCAGCAAAGAGCTCGCCTGGAAATGATGGATGGAAAAGAGCAGGCTTGGAGATGTGCAAGAGTTTCTGGCACAAAGCAGCTTCATTGAGCAGCAATTATTATACTATCTCCATAAATATTTTAGCTTCTCAAGCTAAGCAAGGAGGAAATAACTCTTCAGGGTGGAATTAATAACACCAAACCTCATTAAATCTCACTAGGATAGTCTGACAAATGTTTTACTAAGACAATGGGAAGGATGCCTTTATTGCTGGTCTTTTTAATGGTTTGTTTTTGCAACCCTGAAGAAGACATGTGCTAGAGGAGAGCCTGAGGGGTTGCTGAAAAAACCTCTAAGCATATGAATTTCTGATTCAGCGCTTGAGAGCAAATGTCACAGCTGGGCTGGCAATTGGCCAGTTAAGTGGGAGAAAAAAAATGAATGTGGGAATCACCTGTTTGATTTTCCTAAAGCTGAACGTAGCTCATAGGCTGTGGTTAGGTAATAAAAAATCCAGCATTTAACTACACATACTCTCACAGCTTCAGCACCTCGTTGTGCACCACCATCTTCTGAGGATCTCCATGTCGTGCATATCCCTCAGAAACACTGTGGCTGCAACAGGGAGAGGAGCAAGTTTTCTTGTGTTAGACAGAAGTCATTAACTGCTGCTAATTGGATGCTCAAGAAGCTGTCAAGAAACTAGTGCTTCCATATCTAAACAGGGGTGAGAAATCAGCTCTGTGATCAGTTTCCCCAAAGGGTTTTTCCATCAGCTCATTCTTCTTTTATGATTTAATATGGGAGATAAAGGCGGAGATAAAGGCCCTCTGGGTTCTTGCAGAGCTGCTCCAGTTGCCATGGAAATAACCCTTGTTAATAGCTTCACCATAAAACAGGAATAATTTGCTTTGGGGTGCTCATGTTGTGCTGCTGCATGCTCAGATAACCAGCAGTGCTGGGACCACTCCAATCCCCTGAGTGTGGTCACTGTTGATGGAATGCAGGGAGCCAGGAGCATCCATCCCTGTCTCATGGCTCCAAAAATTCGTGAATTCCTCCCAGAGGAGTCCCATGCCAGGAGGTGTGAGCATACAGGGACAGGCTGCCCATCAGGGTTCTGTCTGGGCAATGTGCTGTCCCAGCAGGCACTGATCGGTGGGAAAGAGTCTGTGACAAAGTGGTGCCGAGGAGCTTGGGTTTAGGGGAGCCTTTTTTCACTGCAAATATTTTCAGGCCTCATGCTGAGTGGCTGGCTTCAGCCAGAGCTGGTGAGGTCGGTGGCCACTGGGCTGGCCTTGGGCTGGTTGGGCTGGTGTTGAACTGGTGGGAGTGGTGTTGAACCAATGCTGGATTGGGTCAGTATTGGACAGTCTGTACCAGGGTCCATCTGGTTGTGCCAGTGTCCCACCTCTGCTGGTGACTGGAAAGAGGTTTAGGAGCAGGGCTGTGCCATGGGCAGGGCTCAGCAAGGCTGTGCTGGGAAAGGGGCCCGGGGTGCTTATGCAGATCAGTTGTTCTATTAAAATATTTTAAGTTGTTCTTTGTGTTGAAAAAGTTTGTATTACTGTGGGAGCTTCTGTCAGTCAAACAGCACATTGAGCCCCATAAACCATCCCAAACCCCTTTACCTTTCGTGCTGGGTTGGCCATGCTGTTGTGTTCTAGGGCACTGTATCACATGCTGAACTCTCCAAGCAGGGGTCTCCAAAGCACAGGATGCACTTTTCATACCTGCACCCACTGGCTGCGAGGCAATAGCAAAGTAATTTCACATCATGCTAAAGAGAGCAACTACAGGCTTTGGGTAGCACTCTTCCCGTGGCGGAGACATGGAGGGACCAGCTTGAGTGAGGGATGCTGGCCGGGGACCCTGTGGTGCCGCGGGGCCGGCCCGGCACTCACCGTGCTCACCCTGTGCCTCTGCAGGTGTACGAGAGCGGCACCAACGTGGACCAGTTCGTGACCCGCTTCCTGCTGAAGGAGACGGCGAACCAGACCCAGTCCCTGCTGAGCTCCGTGGAGAGCGCTGTGGATGCCATCGACGAGCAAACCAACCCCGCCAGGTGTGCCGCGCTCCCGGCCTCCTCCGGTGCGGGAGGGTGGGGGCAGGAGGAGGATGCTCTTGCGGGGTGAGGGAAACGCAGCAGGCAATGTGCGGGAGCAAAGGGGAGCTGGGCGGGTGGCTGCCTTTCTCTTCTCCACCCTTCCACCTTCCTGAACCCTGGGGGCTTTTCTCCACCGCTCTCTCTTGTGCTGTCCCCTCTTCTCCTGCAGACTCCAGGGTCCCCAAGAGTGGTGTGCATGGGGATGCAAACCGGGGGCAGCAGCCTGGCACCGGGCTGGGCAGCGCTGGGTGCATGGGGCTGCCTCTCTGAGCAAACCCAGCGGCCCCACCCAGGGCGAAACAGGGACCTGCAGAGGGGTGGCTGTGCCTGAGGTGACCGGGGGACAGCCCTCAGGGACAGCTTCCCGTTCCAGGGATGCTGCCCCTCCTGCCAGAGCGCTCGGCGAGCGTAATCAGCCAGAGGAAAGGGTGTTTGAGCGCTGAGGACAGGCAGCCTGTCCCCTGGTCTGGTGAGGGGCCGTCCCCATCCATCAGCACATGCCACTGAGCTTGGGCAACACAGGGGAGACCGTTCCAAGATTTCCCAGGCCCTGCCAGGGCTAAGCTATAAGGAGTTCCCGGCAGCAGAGGTAAAAGCTCAGCACAGCCCCCCTCGGTGCCAGTGTCACACAGCTCCCCAGAGTGCCACTGTCACCAGCTCCAACAGGACAGGTTGCCATGGAAACACGTCTGTTTGTCAGACCCTCATGGAACAAACCCTTCTCCTGCTGTTCCTTCTACCAGGAGGCCTCATGGGGATGTGTTGGCTTCCCCAAGCCATGGGAGGGCAGAGGGGCAATGTGGAGAGTGAAAATCCCAGCTCCCTCCTAAGACAGACTCTGTGGAGCACAGGGAGATGGTGGCAGCTCTGCCACCATCCCACCAGCTCTTCCAGCAAGAGTGCTGTAGGTTTCATCATCTCATATCTCTTCATATCTCTTTCTTCTCTTTATTTTGTGGCAAACCTTGCACAAAAAGTAGGAGCTCTTGCAAAACAATGAAGAGACTACAAATCCAGCATCAGGCAGAGCAATTAGAGCCCATGAAAGACTTTTCTGGCTTTTATTTGCTGATGTGTGGGCCCAGGTCATAATGGGGAGTATTGTAGCTGTTTTCTCATGAAGATAATAGCTAAAAAGAAAAATAAATCCTACCAAAAAATTATCTCCTGCATCCACATGAAGACAAAGAGGTGGCCTAAATAGCATGAAAATAAAGGGCTGTAGAACAAAGTGCAAAGACAGAGGTCCAAGATGGAGACACCTCATTAAATTGTGATTAAAACAAATCTCTGTCTGGTTTTGCCTAATTTCCTTTCTATTGACAGAGGATTGTCCAGGACCAGCAGTGGTACAATTACTACAATTGCACAGCCTCTAGCCAAGGGATGTTCCTGCGACTTTTATCGTTGTTCCTGCTTCCTTATCTTGGAGATGTTCTTTGGGACCAGATCCACACAACGTGTTCCTGTGTATATGGTGGAGCCCACACAGGCTGCTTTTCAGGGTAGCTGGGGAAAGAGAACCCAGCAATTGTGCTTTGGAGGAGCCAGGTGCCGGGGGAGGGACAGGAGGGCAGGGAGATGCTGGCTGCTGTGGTGCCCATTGGCTCCGGGGCACTCAGCATGTTGTCTCCAGCTGGGATCTGCTTGACTAACAAAAGATGCCAAGAGGAGCCCGGGCTCCCAGGCACCTCTGTCAACAGTCAGCTGGCTCAGAGCTGCTCTTGCTGGAAGGAAACACTGGAAATCCTTTGAGCTGCTCAGCCTCTCCCTCTGTGGTGCAGGCTTCCTGTTGGTGGAGGAGAAAGGAGAGGGTCATTCTTCCCCAAACCCATTCCCATCTCACCCCCAAGGACAGCAGCTGCAAGCCCTTGTGAGGATGGCAGGTCTTAGCATTCTCTCTGGCATGTAAATAAATGAAGCACTGAGGATCTGGTGCTGGATGGTGATTATGGATGCTCCATCTGTGGAAGTGTTTCAGGACAGTTTTTTGGATCTTTTAGCAACCTCCAGGCCAGATGGGCTTTGTGGACCCAGACAAAGAAAGCAGGGTGGAGGAAATGCTACCGTGGATATGTTTCCATTCTCCAGGAGAACTGCAGCTGCAGTCTGTTGATGGGATACACAGCCTCTGCTCATGGGCAGCCATTCGGGCAGGGCCAGCCTGGGTTACAGCAGCTTTTCCTGTCTGAGAGTCACCAAAGCCATTGGACTGCAAAACCAGCCCCAGTAAGGTGCAGCTGGCTGGGCACAGCTTCAGGGGCCTGAATGCCCCATGTTGCAGGTGTCTGTCTAGGACAGAAAAAGTCCCTGAAGGCTGCTGGTGGTGCCAGGAGGTTGTGCTGCTCCGTAAGCAGGAAATAAAAGTGATGGCTGCTGGGAGCAGCCCACTGACATTCCTGTTTCTGACCCACTCCCCACACTGGCTAATGCCAAAGAATGGTGCAGGAAGGAAGCCTGCACTGCCTGGGCACAGTGTGGGCACTGTTGCTCTCCAAGGGGTCTGGCATCATCAGCAGAGCTGCCAGAAAGGATGCTCCAGTGCTGGCTCCCCAGGGCTGGCTCATGCCACTCTGTGTGTGCTCAGCTCTGCTGTCCTGACACCCTGTGTGCTCTCTGGTCACAGGCACTATCCCAGCAAGGATGGTCATGGCCTGAGTGACACCTGGTATGACAACCCCGTGCCCAGCTACTCTCCCACCACCTGGATGGTCCCCAGGGAGCAAGGAAAGAGCTTCCAGACTGGTAAGAACTGGTCCCTGGGGTGGCTTAGAGCTCTCAAGTCCCAGCAGCAACACAGGGCTCTCAGAGGGTGCCTGCAGGTGCCCCTCACTGCATCACTGACTCCTGGCTCTGCACAGGTTCCCCTGACACCAAGGCAGAGGGGCTGGAGGGGCAGATCAACAGGCTGGCCAAGCTGATTGGCAAGCTGGAGGACAAGGTAAGGGCCAGCGCTTCCCTGCATGGGGCTGTCCTGCCATCCCAGGAACAATTCAGGAACCTTGCCCCAGCTGTTTTGGGGCAGGGATGAGGACATGGTGTCAAGGATGTTGGCTGCAATGGGAGCACAGGGAACTTTTGTGAAGGGTCCTGACTGGAGGTGCAAGTGGCCCTTGGAGCCTTTTCCCTGTAGAGAAGGGGACACAGTCATTGCAAATGCTGAGAAACCCACCAAGCAGAGAGGCACACAGCCTCAGCCAATCCACCACCCCCTCTGCTCCTTACTCCCCTTTTCCCAGACCCTCTGGTTTGACCTGCACCAGCGGCTGTCGGACAGCGAGAGCACGGCTTGCACGGTGAGTGTGCCCGACCACCTCCCCTGGGTGCTGGGGTGCCCCTGCAGCACAGAGCCACCCCTGAGGGTCACTGTGTTTCTGAGGGTCTCACATGCTGTGTTTGGGGCCGGCAGTACCTACTCCTGGTGCGGAACGAGATGACAGTGTCACACAAGCACCTGGGAGAGTTCTGCAGCTCCCTGAAGCAGTACCTGAAGAGCGTGGCCGGGGAGCGGGACTGCTTCCAGTGGGTACCACCAGCAGCTGCATGTCGGGGGGCTGGGGAGATGGGGGGCTTGGCATGGGCTGGAGTGAGGACCAAGTGAAGGACTGAGGCAAAACAGCCAGGATTTGGGATGTAGTCATGCTCAGCTACCACCACTACTTTTGCATGGGATGGGGAGTGCTGGGATGTGGGGAGGGGGGGCCCTACCCCTACTTGGGCTGCTGGGGCAGGGTCCCCTCGGTAGCACACCCTAGAGCACACCTGTGGCTGCAGAGGGGTAGGGATGCCTCACGTTGGGGGCTCACCCCCTGTCCCTGTTTCTGCCAGTGTCACTGCAGTGAAGCTGCCTGATGGGGTCACCTTCATCGTCTATGAGTTCTGGGAGACCGAGGAGGACTGGAAGAGGTAGGGGAGGGGATGAAAAAGCCCATTTTGGGATGCTTGGGTGTGGAGGGCTATTAGAACAGCTGAGCCCCAAGCTCTGTCCCCTGTCTGATGGCAGGACTGAGGAGCTGTCTGTCTGTCTTAGGGCTGTCCCTGTAAATAGGACAGGGAGGTTGGGGTGGGTCTCTCTACACCTCCCACCTTTGTGCCTTTGGATGTAGTGATGGGAGGGGTCAGTGTCCTGAACCAAGGGGAAGTGAGCAGGATTGCTGGCACCAGGTTCTGCCAGAGGCCATGGTGCTGTAGGGGGGTGGGATGGTGTTTCTAGAGGGTGTCACCCTCTCTCTCACACCCGGGCACAGGCACCTCCAGAGTGCCACCTGCAAGGGCTTCCAGCACGTCAAGGTGGACACACTCAGCCAGCCTGAGGTCATCTCCAGCGTGGCCGTGCCAGGTAGGAGGGTGGCCACCCCAGAGGTGGGGGACAGGGACCCCTGGGCAGCCAGCAGCTCTCCAGCTGTTGGGGAGCAAGGGCGGGCAGGTGGCATGGTGTGAAGGACAGCATGGACTGAGCTGGCTGGGCTGGGGTTCGGGTGACGTGGGGCTGGGCAGGGGTGACGCTCCGGTGATGTTCCCCTGCAGCTGCCTGGTGCACCCTGAGCCGAGAGTGACCGTCAGTGCCGGGGGCCCGCCAGCACCTGTCCCCTCTGCGGGGTGGCCGTGCCTGGGGGAGGTGTCGGTGTGACCTGGCTGCAGTGAAGGAAACCCCCAATGTGTGTGTCCCCCACCCCAGAGAGTCCTCCCTCAGCTACCCCATCACCTGGGTCATCTCTCCCTGGCCTGGGGTGATCTCGGGGGGAAGAAGGGGCTGGCAGGGTTCGGGGATGGGGACATCCCCCAGACACAGGTAGGCAGGGAGGCGGGACAATGGGTGCAGGCAGGAAGGCACTAGGAAGCAGGGATGGGAGTGGGAGGCTGGAGCCACCCCTGAAAGCAGGGAGTAGATTGGGGGTCTCTGCAAGTCCCCAGGGGCCACCCAGGGAGGAGACTGGGGGGGTTGAGGCTCTGCCTGGTGCAGGGTGTGTGTGCCTGCAGGGATGGGGACCCACGCCCCAGAGGGAGTCAGGCTGGTGGCAGAGGGGGGATTTCTCTGCTCCCAAGGCACCCCTTAGTCCCTTCCAGCTGTGGGGGGTCCCAAGGGGGTTTCCTTTGCATGTCCAGTTGCAGCTGGTGCCTTGCAGG
>VYXF01000360.1:82249-108432 GCA_013397295.1 Polioptila caerulea
TGAGGCTTCCCTCATCCTCTGGTCACCCAGGCATGAAATTGCCACCCAGGGGCATTACGGAGTGCCCCGGGAAGGGTGAAGGAAGGCAGCTGCAGCTCACACCCCTCAACTCGTTGGGTGCAGGATGAGGCCAGCACCCCTGCGTGTCTCCGCAGTAGCTAAAAGCCCACTGGTGCTTTCCTGCACCGGGAGACTTTGGGCAGGAGCCATCCCATCCCACAGGCGAGGGGGTGCCAGGATAACAGGATGGGGTGAGTGATGCTAGAGAGGACCTGCACAGAGGAGGCTGCACCCCACAGAAATGAGGGGCCCATTCCCGACATGGGGGACACACAGCAGCTCTGTGCCTCTCCTGGCACATGCCACTGTCCCAGGGCTCAGCACACAGGCCCTGGTGTTGGCTGACAGCTCCTAATGCATTTTTGATTTCCCAAATATGTGCCCTTCTGATCTTGGTAAGACGGATAAAGAGACTTTAATCAGCTGCAAGGAGGAATTATGGATGGTTAATTGTGCCTGCCACCTCCATTACATCTCTGCCATCTACAAGGCTTATAAACACTTAGAAGGGCCCTTCCAAGCCTTCATTAGCTGCACACCAAAGGCTTCGGAAATAATTGGCCTCTATGACTTAGAAATTGGCCACTGGGCTGTAAAATACCAGCCACTGGGAAAGGCTCTTAATTCGGACTGGTGCTTTGATACAACTTGATTCTGGTTTCAAGGCTGCAGTGGAGCTCTAATCTCTCATTAGCACCGACCTGAGAAGTGACACCAAAGCTTTCCAGTCTCCCTCTGATGGAAGAACCTCAAACCAAAGAGGTGCAGCTCATCTCCCACACCAACACAGCAGCCCCAGACAGCTTCTCTGCTCTGTGGCTCTGGGCTCCATCCCTTATATTTTCCTCCCTTTTTCCCATTTATCTGGGTGATCCAGCTCCTGGGCTGCATGCCATAACCTGAGGGTCTCTGTGGGTTGGCAGCTCTACCTGCTGCTGTGTCCCCTTGCCAGGTGGAAAAAGGGCTGTCATGTTTATTAAGACATTAATAAACATTATTAAGATCATAATGTTTTCCACATTATTATCTTTGAAGACTGTAGAAGGTACAGAAATGCAAATGGACAGTCCTCATTTCATACAAATAAAAACACTGATCATAATTATGCTTTGCTACCTGCAATCCCTTCGCTCTTGAGATTTCACACCTTTACTGACAGTTTTTTTTACAACCTGGACAAGTTGTACAGCTGCTGCTGGTCCTGTGAGAGACCCTAATGCCATAGCTGAGATGCTGAAAACCCCCCCTCCCTGGCATTGTGGATCCATGTTCAGAAAGGGAAGAGCAAGAGGCTCCAGCCCCACTGGGATGGCACAAGCAGCCCAACCTTGGGACCACCTTCTCAGCCCTAACAAACTCCCAGTAATGGCTCCAAAGCAAAAGCTCAGTGCCTTCTCTGCCATGGCAATGGGATGCTGCCTCTTCCAGTGCATCCTCCAGAAGAGAAATAGTGGAAAAAAGCAACCACTCTTCAAGTAAGGGAAAATTGGTTTGTCCAATCTTTTTTGCAGGATACTCATGCACTGAGAAACCCTATCCATGGCTACCTGGATAGGCTTGTCCCAGACTACATGGAGCAAAGCTCTCTCCTGCAGTGCACTTCCCACAGCCCACCCCCATCCCTGCTGGTAAGCCCTAAGAGGATGGGTGCAGTCAGACTGCCCAGCAGGGCTGTCCCTGTCTCCTCTTTTTCCAGCCATGCCCAGAGCAGCCCATGAACTCACCCAGGACCGTTCACCAGTGCATGCTGCTTACCTGCCCAGGCTGTCATTCCATTCACAAATACAGCAGCTCCTGGCTCCTCCTAGGAAAAGGTGCTCATTTGGAGCAATGATGAAAGCAGTTGGCAGGGAAAAGCTCACAGCTTCACTACAAAAGAGAGAAGCTATTTCAATTATGGCAACATTAATTGGCACTGGACGGGGGAAACTTATGCCTGCATCCTTATTTAAGCCAGTGACAATTCACAGACTTTCAAGCAGGACAAACCAAAGGAGTCTGGGTTTTCATCTCTGTGACACCATACAGTGCTGTTAGGTGCCATGACAATTTTTTATACAGCTCTTTGGGAGCTCTCTCCTTATCATGTGCTGCTAAGTTTTGAAGGTTTCCTTGTACTCACTCAGAGCAAGCACTGTTTGTGTGACTGCCCAGTTAGGGCTCCAAAGGAACGTCTGCAACTTGGGATACCACTGATAAGGACAAAGATATGGTGGGAAGAGAGGTGACATGAAAATCTTCTCTACCCAACAATTTGCTCCCTTTGACTGCAAGTGGAAAGAAGAGCCACTTAGCACGTTGTCTTTGCTTCATATAGATAACATATTTATTGAAAAATCTGCTTCACCAACAACGGTGAAATCGTGACCAAAAATTACAAAACATCATGGTAGTTGGCTTTATAAAAATAAACTGCAGGAGTATGCCTCACTGATTTGTACTGGTCTCTCTCAGTCCCTTCCTCCTTTAATGGTGCACATTATACTCTTCAGCATAATACCATTCTAGAAAATTGCATTCTATCCAAAAAAATGCACTTGTTTTTCCTTAGCAGAGGTCCTTAAAGTGACTTTTCCCCCGCCCTCCCCAACAATAAATATAGAAAATAGCCTCTAAACAAATAAATTTTAGTTTGGTCAGCTTAAAAAAAAGGTCCATTTTCCCCCTCTTGGGATATGTAGTGACTAAGCAGCCATTTAAACAGTATTCAAGTCTTTGGTGGCTTCAGCTGCTTAAAGCTGCAGTTTTATGTACAGATGATCAACTGAGGTTCTTTTTTTCTCTCCACAAACCAAAGACTATGAGATGATGTCAGGTGCACATTCACTGCCCCTCCACTGGGAGCGATCCACCGCCTGGAAAGCAAGCAGTCAGAGGGGGTCATCTTTGGCAAGGCAGAGCTCTCTCTCACACAGAAGGGGTCTTTGGTGGATGGACCTGCTGCATCAGCTGCGGTCGTTTCACGCGCGGTTTCCGTCTCTTTGGCCTGCTCTTGGCTTTGTTGATCTGCACCACAAAGAACGCCAGGACCACCATGGCACCGAGAAAGGCAAAGACAGGAATGGTCTGTCCCACGTCCTGGTTGTACCGGCCCGGCATTATACCTAGAAAGGCAAAGAGGTTTGGAAGGCAGCAGTTACCACGTGAGCCACGACGGCTTTGTGGTGCTAATGCCATCTACCAAAAGGATCTGCCCTAACTCTTGTTCAAAGCCCAGGCAGCCATTAATCAGATTACATGTCAGACAGGAAGATTAACAGCTGCAGACCGATTAGCAAATATCAGATGGGATGCTAACGCTACAGAAAAGCACCAGCATTTCCACCTTGACCTATCTGGGCACATGAAAGCATAGCCCAGATTTCCCCTGTAACAACAGTCTTCTGTTTTGCATTAGAAGAGAGATGCAGACACTTGACCATAATCTTACTACTAAATAATTGCTCTAATTCAAATCCTGATGGAATGAGGAAAGTGATTTTATGCTTGCTTGCTCCAGGGACTGTGCATACAGTGAGGATGAGCTGGAGAAACACACCCTTCATTTTTACAGGTGTCTCTGGTCTAGCAGCTCAGACTGGGAAAAGAGCACAGATGAGGCTTTCCAACTGCTTCCAGCTTGGCCTGTGATGCCAAGCTTGTAAAGGAGAGCTGCCCACCTGAAAGCTGTTCTGAGTGCTAGACATTGTTAGTGTAACAACTTGCTCGAGGCAACATTCTGACAAACTCTTCTGGACTCTGCTTTTGTGCACTCACAGAAGGAATTTTAATTAGCAGAGGATATGTGGTCACAGCTCCCAAGGACAGGGGCTGCTGCTGACCCATCAGTCTGAACAGCATCCGACCACACCTCAACAATCAAAATGCACCCACCCAGATCTTTCTCCCAATACGTCATGCACACTTTCTACTGAACAGACTATTCACATGAAAAAACAAATCTTCATCAGACAGCCTTTTGTAACACAGCCATACTATTATTTGCATGTTTTCCACAACCGAAAATAAATAGTGGCCTCTCATATGGTTGCACTGTGTTCTGGGTTTTTTTCAAAGCTTATGCAAGAAGCAAAACCAAAAGAGTAATTTTCAAACTTTTCAATGTTTACCTCCAGGAATGTCCCATGCTCCACTTTCTCCAGGGGACAATGGTCTCACTTGGGGTCGGTTCTGTCGAAAACTGGGCAGTGCCACTTTATCAAGGTCAATTGACAGTAATTTTTGATGTTTCCAAAGGTTGCTAGAAGAAATTTAAAGATAGAGGTGTCTGCCCACTTACTTCATTAACACAAGGAATTTTGTAGGAACACATAGAGGAAGTGACAGTACATATATAACCTACACATAACTCCCTAGTCTGGACCCGAATGATGACCCAATCCATTCTTTAGATTCTGCAGTTTGCAGGCCTCCAAACTTAAATTCAGACACCACAGGGACACCTGAGATTAGCAACTATCTACCAACAATTCTCTGTCTTGCACACAGACTTCCAAAAGTAACCACCAGCCAGCAGCCCAGCAGACAAGCAAGGGCTGTGTGCTGAGCCCTTTCCTTCAAGGGACTGACAAATGGCACAAGAGAAGGCAGCAGTAGGGGAGCTGTCCAAGAAGATGCTTCAGAAAACTCTTCCCAAGGCACACAATGACGACAGGTTTCATTAAGACTGTTCACTCAAAGTTGGAATCACTCAATCACAACAGTGACTTGTGAAGTTATTTTTAAAATCCCTGAGTTTCATAGTATAACTATTAGGTGAGTCAGAGTTATTCACTGAAGAGGCATTAATCATTATTTCCTCTTTGCAATCTGGTATTTTTCTAGGAAAAGGCATTACAGCTGTCCTTTTCAAAAGCAGATAGAACAGAAAATTTTTCAGCTGAACTCAAAAGTGAGATTTCTTGTATAAGAAAGACATATACTAACCTGGGGGCAGTTTCATTCAAAGGCTGTGGTTTGGCCCAGGACAGGTGAGGACAAGCAGGAAGGGACCGGGGTTTGGGGTCTCCTAAATGAGCCTCAAGCACCTTTGAGTATCGATGCAAATGGTTACCTGCAACTCACAGCAGAGAGAGACTGGCTTACCCAAAGACAGGCAAGATAAAAGTTACCAACACTGACCATGGGCTAAACCCAGTACTGCTGTAAACCCAGGAGCTGTTTACAGTAACAAGGACTCATAGCTAAATATCAGAATTAATCTAAGGGTACCTTACAAAACAGTAAGAGTCTGCACCTAACACAGCAGTTAATCCAAGTTTTTCTGGCAGCATGTGAGATAAGACTGAGCACTTTATAATGCTCTGTAGCTAGTAACTAGAAAGCCCCCCTGCAGACCCAGGCATCTGAACATTCTTTCTCTATGAAAAGAACATTTTCTTCAGTCTAATCACAACTGTATCACAACAAAACCCTGTAAAATGTGCTCTCTGCCAGTAAAACCACAGAGCTCACAGCAAACCAACCTTGATGGCAAGTAACTCAAGGGGTGTGCCCCAGCCTTCCCGCCCTGGCAGTCCCTCAGCTGCAGGCTGTGCCTGGCCAGAGGCTGCCTCTCACCTTCCATGCGCTCGGGGAGGATGAAGCCGGCTCCCGACGGCGGCCGCTGCCGGTTCTCGGAATGGCTGAGGCTCGGCGGCATCACCCCGTAGGACGTGTACTGCAGCAGGGAATCCAGGAGCCAGAAACAATCTGTGGGTCCCAAGCCCCAACACAAGATATGCATTATGCCACACTCAAAATGGCTTGTCTTTCTGCTAAGAAGGCTTTAATGACATTTAGAATTACAATCCATTTTGCTGGCTCTTGCTTTTCTCCTGAAGTTCTAGGCTCACTATCAGAAAGATTCCACTTTCAACACATACCCCACATTCCCCTGCAACACACAAACACAACAATAAACTGTTCAGTCTTAAAATACTGTCCCTTGTGTACCAAACCAGACTCTTTTGGGGAGCAGAACACAAAAAAATAGGTTTTGAATACAGGAATTCCAGGTTGCGTGAGGCTATCCAAGTTTTGGCAAAAATCATGAGGTTCTTCAGTGGAAGCAAAGAAAGCTCTGAGTTTCTGGTATGATTTTTAACAGGGAAATGGAGAACGAACCGTTTTTTGAAAGGACAAAATAAATACCTTGCAAAGAAAAGTAAGAACAAGACAGTGTTTACAGTGCAAGGATATGACTCATTTACTTTCTCAAGCTTAAAAAATAAACAAACAAACAAAGGAGAACCATTCTGGCTACATCCCAGCTAAAGGTACAAAGCAGCTGTGGTACAAACCAGGCTAGGAATCAACACAATACAGGCGATCATGGCTTTCCTTTGCACTTCAAAAGCTCATGATCCTTTGCTTTGATTCTCTCCTGAATTATTACTACCTTAATCCAGAGCTACCCCTAAGGAACAAGCACCCCAGCTAGTTCACATCACAACTCTAAAGCTTCCCTTTGCAGGAGTAGGACAATGCCTTATCAGCTATTTCCACCACACAGCAAAGCATTTTTCTCAGAACTTCTGCCCGAGGAACAGTTGGCTGGGAATGGGAGTTAATCTCCATAATCCCAGTGTCCCTTAAACCCTCACCTTTGATTTTTCAAAGAGGTCAAACAGATTTTAAGGATTTATATTCACAAATGTTAGGAATTTTCCTCAGTTAAAGCCACCCATGTCTCTACAGGAGACATAGCTCCTGGTTCATAATTTAAGAGCTTATTTTAAAGGATTCCTTTAGAGCATTCCACTCTTTTTTGCTTCAGACATCACACTGAATTTAACAGTATTAGGGAGGTCACAGAGCATTATTTTCTATTACTTAATTTAAAGCTATGTATCTCCTCTTTTGTTATATACTTTCCATAACCTGCAGCAAGCACTAAGGCACCAATGTGCAAGTGTTAGGGCAACTCACAGGAAGCAACCCAAAGGCAGATAAGGAAAAATCAGAGAACTCTTAAAAAACCCCAAATTGTATGGTAGAGAAAGAAATGAGCTACAGATGGAGAGCTCCCTTAGGCAGCGAGTTCCTTTAAAACTTAAATAAATTAGGCAAGGGATGGATTATATAACAAAGTATTTTAAAATGTCAGCGACAAAAGCTTAAAAAATTATAGATGTACTTTTCATCACAAAAGGAAAATTCAGTTCTGTTCAGTGGAAATGCAGAAAAAGACTTCATATATTGGATTAGTTTCCTCCCCTCAAGCCACAGATCTAGTGGCTTGTGCTTTATATGTCATGAGAAACTAAGCAACCTTGTAAAAATTTGCAAAGTGAGATCAGACTACCTGCTAGAAAAAAGATTTTATAAGAATCAGCCATAGTGTGTAGGCAGAGAACATGGCTTCTCTGGGGGCCACAGAAAACACACATAGACACCTCACACACCTCACACAACTGCTACCTAGAGCTGCAAACAAATGCTTTCACAACAAATGGAAGTTCCTACTTTCTGACATATTTACACCAGCTGGTTTGTGTCAAAGTAGGATAACCTGAAAATAGGAATGTACAACTGAAACACTGAACATTACCATAAATCCTCACAGGTAACACTGCAAAGGGAACAAGGCAGGCTGAGGTGCAAACCAAAGATACATAGATGTTCTATACAAACATTCTGAAAATGTAACTAGGGAGAAAGTGGAAGGATCTCCTAATGGCCTCTTCGTGACTTCGGATTGACAATGTGTAACCTTTCCAGAATATGTTTTGTTTGCCTTCTGCAAACAAAAACACTCTCTCAAAAAATCATTTAAAAATCCCTCTACAAACCAAACTCCCCTTGCAAAAAGCCCACCCCAAAAATCAGCCCCCAAAGCTTGTGGAACATTAAAAAAAAGTGTGTGTGGGAAACAACCCCATTTATCAGAGGGCTATTTAATGTGGGCTGCTCTTTTGCTGTCAATGCACCTCAGAGCATTTCAGTCGAGCTCTGCAGAACTGAGATTAATCCCCAGTAAGGAATATTCAGAGTCCCTAAAAGCCATCCACTTCTGGTGGGGGCTGTAAAACGCCCAGAGCACAGCTGTCAGTGCAGGACAGGGACTCTCCCTGCGTGCCAGGGCTCACCTTTCTGCCGGTGGCTGTCATCCAGGCAGTTGGAGTCGCCGTACAGAACTATTCTGCCACCGCCTTCCGAAGGAACTTGGTAAAGCCCCAAAATAGGGACATTTTCAATTACAGCAGTCTCCTGTTTTAAAACTTCAAGACCTAAAGCAAAGCACAAATAAATTTCACAGCCTGCAGAGTGTTAATATCAATCTACTCATGAAACAAGACAGTCTACATTTCCAGCTGACAAATGCAACAATGCCCCACACCATGGCACGCATTTTTGCAAGAAGTTTTCAAAACCCCCATGATGTTATAATAAAAATGAAACTGCTCCAAGACCCTGATTGTAAAGTTTCCTACTGATAATAGGTTTTTTTCTTTCTTTAGTGGAGAAGAAAAGACCTCACAACCTGCATTATCTTCAACAACCTTGAATAAAAAAATTCTAGTATCTTTAGCAAAAGGTTTAAAATCAAAATGTTCTGCTCTTTATGTCGTTTCTGTCCTGCAGAATTCTACAGAAAGCTGGTTTTAGGTTAAAGGTTTCCCACCTTTCATTCCTAAAATTATACTCATTAGAAAAAATAAAGACAAATTTCATATTTGTATTTGAAATTATTCTCTTTACTTGAAACACTGTTTAGGCAGCAGAAGCAAACCAGAGCTCTCCTGCCTCAGGAATTGCAATGAAAAGGATTCAACAGAAAAAGCAGGTCTAGCAGGCCTGCTAGAGTGTCAAATTGACACTCTTTCTCTCACATAAGGAAATACATAACTCATCAGCATACAGGGGTATTGTCTTTCCTCCAAAAGGCCTTCACAGATGAGCTCTACTATTCCAGAAAATTTCTCCACTAGGTAATCACCTCTGCTGCATATTCCAAGTCAAAAATACAATGAACTCACTGATCTTCTCTGGCAGTTGCTGAGTTGTATCAGAAGCACTGCATGTGCCTCTGCTCTCAAACACTCTACACTCATCTGCACAAACCTGACCTGCAACATCTTAAGAGTTCTGGACATTTGCTCCTGCACAGCACTTCCTAAAAGCTCATCAAATACAAGATTTTATTTTTAAACTGCCTGCTGTCATTACAGTTCTGAATTACCCCATTTTAAATGAAAAGATATTGTGATAAAAGAGAATGGAAATGCATAGAGAGCAGAGCACTCAAGTCTGAGACCACAGGCATCCTGTATGCATAAAATTTTCCCTTATGAGAGTTTCACTGGTGACATTTTGTCTACTAAAATTTTCCTTATTTATATCCTTAGATCACCACAGCTACCACAGCACTCATGCTAAATATGGCAGTGATCAGGGGATGTATTTCAGTAGCATTTGAAATTTATGAGAAACATGAACAAGTAACACAATTCCAACACGATTCCTCCCCTTCCAGAGACACACATACATGCAGATGTGTTTCCATACAGCAATCACAATACAGGGCTGCATATAACACTTGGATATTGTATTATTTAATACTTGCATACAGAGTCACACAGTTAGGCATCAGCCACATGTTCTAGGCAAAATGAGAAAAGGTAACAATACCTACCCTGTCAATGTGGTTTTGCATTTATTGTTTTTGGACCTTCAGGCTTTGCAACTTTGCCTGTGCACTGACCCCGAAGTTCGACTGAAAACAGAAAAAGGGACCGGGACGCTCCTACCTTGATCCTTGAAAGTCTGTGCAATGACGATGCCATCTTCTGGGAACTTTGCAATACTGCACCCTGACGCGTAATTCACTGGAAGACACCACAAACTGCTGTTGGGACCAGAAAGGACACTCCCTCCCTTCCCTACCCAACAAGGCCAGGAGAAAACATTCCCAGGAACACTGCACTGCATATGCACAGTTTGACCAATGTGTGTGTTTGCAGAGAAAGCATTGCTACGCCCAGCTTTCACAGGCTCACCTTTATGCATTTTCCAAATCTTTCAATTTAGGAGTTTTTTGTAACTGAAAAGCTAATCAAGTACCATGAAAAAGTCTACAAAGGAAAAATTAATTTAGGAAATCATATACGAGACTTTTCACTGAATCTGAGCGGTTCCCTTGACTCTTGCTCAACCTCAAACTTGCAGAAAACCATTTTCCAAACACCCCACTGTAGCCTGTGTAGGCAATGGACTCCAGTACTCACTTTCATGACTTGCCATGGTAAAATCTCCTTCATACAGCCCATCACTAAAGGCCATATTCCAGACAGAAAGCAGATCGTTGAGAGCTGGTATATTAGCACCTCCAGTATCAGGCATCCACCACTGCCTGTAAAGATTACAGTGTGACACTCCTAATTAGTATACAGAATATACTCCTAGAGTTTGGGTAACAGGAAGTCACATGTCCTCCTCCATACAGACTTTCCCAAAGCAATTTAAACAATTAATTAGATCTTAAAGTCTTCTTTAACTCCATGGGCATCTGAGCAGCTGTCTCTGACAACACTGCTTTTGAGTTAAATACTGATGTAAAACTCTCAGGGCATTTCAGTGACATGAAAAACTTCACTTTACTAGAAAGAAATTCAGTCTTATCCTCTTTGTTTGGCTAAACTGAGGTAAAAATACATCATGTATGTTGCCTCTCATTTTTATAATGAAGTAAAATGTCACATGTTTTTTCTTTATATGCAATAACTTCAGTAATGGGTACATGACCTGGTGATACTCTTGCAATGCACATTTTCTTTCTATTCTGCTCCCCTAAAGCAAACACATGTCCATTTTCATTTGCTGGTCTCATCTCCAATTTCTTAGTTCTTTTCATTGTAAATGTCTTTCTTGGCATTAAAAGTAGAATACAGTACCAAAGAGGCCTCTACAGTCATGAGAAAATGGGGAGCTATGCTCCTTCAGCTGTAGACCAAGGTCAGTTCTGCTACTTAAGGCAGCACCTTCTTACAGGTAACTTCCAAGTGCTGAAGTACAGTGCATCACATTTGGGATTTTTAGGGTAATATGTGCAATTCTATGTCATTTTATTTTCCAAAGTACTTGCAAATAAGTCAGTACCTTGTGTTTTCATCATAAAACTTGACTTTTCTCATCACAGATGTGTTGTACCAGTCACTAAAGACAATCAGTGAAAGTCCATTATCAACATCCCTCCTCAACTTGGTGATCTCTTCAGGGAAATACTCTTCCTCACTGTCCACCATCAGTAAAGTCCCTGTGTGTAGAAGCAGAAACAGGAGTTCTCCAGGATGTCATGGTGATGCTACCACTATTCACAGAACCCACACAGAAGCCAACACAAGTGCACATTTTCACATTATCTGGTCCATGTGCCCTGCTCTGGCAGCTCATCCAATGAAGTCATATTTAAGGATGGTAAATGTAAGACAAATGTATCCCAAAATTAGTTTGGCAGCACAGGAAGTTTTTAGGGTGTTACTTATGACTCCTACTTGTGTGGTCTCAAGAACTGAATGCCCACATACGTCAGGTGTGTGTTTTGCAGTTTGGTGTCACCCAAATGCTCCATAAACTGAGCCAAACTGGCACAGCTGGACAATGAGAGGATTCAGCACTGATCCAAACTGGAGTGCTAATGCAGATGCAGCCTGGTCAGGAGGTTTTCCCTGCTCCAGCTCTAACAGTACTCCCCTCACTACTGCAGACTGGCAGTCAGGTAGACAGCAATTACTCTGTAACATGGTTTGATTCACCCCTTGAGAACTACAGCTGCATTCTGGTAGGCTTGACTAAAGTGCCACTGCCACCTTCACATAACCCCCTCCCACTGCTGTTAACAAGCATGCACAACCTTCTCTGCATCACTGAAAAAAACACAACCAGAGAAAGACACTTTTATTCCCTGAAAACATGCTTATGCTTTAAGACTGCTTCTAAATACCAAGCCCTTTTGCTTCTTCACTTCCTGTTTGCCTGGAGAGGTGGTGAATTTCCATCCTCAGAGACAAGACAAATCTTCACAGGATGATACCCTGAGCAATCTGATAAACCACTGTGAGCCCCATGTTTCACAGTTCCTTGCAACCAAGCCAATTCCACAAGTCCAAGCAGTTTGCATTTGGAAAGCTCAATAAAGATCCTGTAGAAATGGGACAGAGTGCACCCTCATCAAGTGTGAAACCAATATAAGCCAGGGACAAGTGGCAGATGGACCACTGAGCTCATTGATGGATCATTGATTTTTATTCCCTCACTTCTTCAGGAAATTCTTAAAGCCCAACAAGCTCCAACCAAATGAGGTACAGTACAATGAATACAGTGAATCAGAGGAGAGAGAAGTCTCCTAATGCTGCTATCAATTAAAAACTAGTGATCTCAGAAGAAATNTGGACCACTGAGCTCATTGATGGATCATTGATTTTTATTCCCCTCACTTCTTCAGGAAATTCTGAAAGCCCAACAAGCTCCAACCAAATGAGGTACAGTACAATGAATACAGTGAATCAGAGGAGAGAGAAGTCTCCTAATGCTGCTATCAATTAAAAACTAGTGATCTCAGAAGAAATACTATTTTGCTACTTTTTAAGGGCTAACATGTACGTATCCATATGTACATCCACTGAAGTCTAAAAGCAGTGAGATAGTCACTGAAGAATCAAGATAAACAAAAGATTACTACTGGCAACAGTTCTGGAATGGACAAACTCAGGAGAATGCACCCTCACCTTGCAGTGCACTGAAAACCATCCCAGCCCAAAACAGAAGAGGGTTTTTGGAGCATGCCAAGGTTAAACAAGGGGCATATGGGAGCAGAAAGGAGCACAGACAGCTTGCTCTGTCCCCTGCCTGGCCAGCCTATCCAATTTCCTTCCTGATGAACAGAGAAACAAACCACACACTGCTTTGCTATCTCAGATGGTTGGATGAACACTTTACCCTTTTATCTAATCAAAGAAAACTAAACATAAAAAATGAACCAGGATGGACACCTTTGATTTTAGCCTGTTAAAAAGGTCATGCTTCATTTTGACTGTGCCAAAATCTTTTGGCAAATACAGTTATGCCTTTGTGGGACTGAATACTGAGGGGCTTTTAACCCACTCAGAGGCTGGCTTTCCCTCTCTTTTTTTCATGGTAAGGACAGAGAACTGCACTAAACTCCCAAGCAAGCTTCTCCAGTAATATTCCACACAACTAAATATCAGCACATAAATAATAAATACTCCCAATGCCAAAATATTTTTCTACCACCACTAGAATTTTCATTCACAGCCTCAAAATATTTTTGGTTTTCCAATGAAACAATTTCAAACAAAAGGTCATTTCAGGAAAAAGTTAACAGTATGGAGAACAAGGCAATTAACCCACGCTTACCATACTGACTTGCATCAAAACATGTAAACGGGGAACCAAGAACCTCTACAAAGTACCCCATGCTCCTGAGGTGCTGGTACATGTCCCTGAAGTTTGTGTGGATATGGTCACCATTCCTAAGAAAGAGAAGAGTGTTGAAGACATTTAGATCTGGCATGTAGAAATCTGATTTCCACCTCTTTGATTTTCTGAAATCCTGTCCACTTGCCACCTCTGCATACTCCAAGAAGCTTTCCAAAAGCTTGTGTTCTGGTCATGACCCAATTAATCCCCACTGAGATACTGCTGCATGATTTTTCCTATGGATGCTTCCCCGCTCCATCTATGGAAGGTCAGCAAAGTCTTTCCCTGCTTAGAAGACAGCCTCCCTTAAGAGACAAGGGGTGTCTTCTTGTCTTTTATATTGTCAAGTTTGTTTGATAAGTGAATGCTGAAGCAGTTAATAAAGTGTCCCCTTTAAACTTCCTGTGAGAAATTAGGTCAAAATAGAACAGCCCAGTATCTTAAATGAGCATTTAAGAAGCTTTTCATTTCATGTGAATAAAACCATAGAGCTCAAAAAACAATCCTGCACCAAAAAGCATAGAGTCCAAGTGCTTTTCATGGATTTCTTACAAAAGATAATCCCATGCCCCTCTGAAAAAGGCCAGAACCACAGCGTTCAGTAAAGTTATCCCATATAATTAACACACAGTCAAGAAATACTGATTTAATAGAACCTGAGATAAATACCAATCTAATGGATCATTCTTCATCCTCAGATTATCCCTGGGGAAGTATCCTGGTGGGTAGCGGAGGTTATGATACTGATCCCAAAGGACTCGCTTACTACGAGGTGGAGTAGGAATAATCTTCACTTTTACTGGAAGCTTCACTGTTGAAGTCTGCTCTGCACCATTCTTAGACTGAAGGACACAACAAACTACAGTGAAATCCTTTCTCCCCACAGCAATCAGTTAACCACAGGTTGCAAAAGACCAAAAAACTGGAGGTAGCAAATCTACTCTTTGTCACCAGTACCAACTCCAGAGACACAGAGATTACTTTTGCCCTAAACTGCTGCAGTATTTTTTTCTGCACTAAACAGTTTATAATTATGCTCAGAATGTAAAATATTTAACATATGTTACAACTGTGATCTGGTTCAATTGTTCAAAATCTTGAAAGTTTCTCAGGAATAATTAAGCATGGTTCTAGAAGAAACATACTTAGGCAATCTTTTACAAAATACATTAATTAAAATCCACAATAAACAAATGAAATTATGATGTTGGTCTCAAAGAGAGGTTTCCTGATTCTAAATTATATGCAATTTGCTCTCAATTATAAAGAATATTATTTGTTCTCTTTAATTTCCTGAACCAAATTTAACTCATGCTGCAAATGACAGGGCTAGAGCAAACCCTT
Organism: Polioptila caerulea; assembly: GCA_013397295.1. Lineage (NCBI taxonomy): Eukaryota > Metazoa > Chordata > Aves > Passeriformes > Certhiidae > Polioptila > Polioptila caerulea. Next base: position 97,073 of record VYXF01000360.1, read on the forward strand.
AAAACCAAGGTACTTATATATCAGAAAGCAGTTTTGATAACTCTTCACCCAGAACATACAAAATGCACAGAACTTACTTCATTTTCTGCAGGGGATGACACTGTGATCATAACATGACCCTGAGCAATGCCTTCCCAAGATGCTGCTTTCTTTGCTACAGAGATGGAAATTGCCAAGTATCCAGACCAAGGCCACAAGACTGGGGAATAGGAGAAAGCCACTTCGATGTTATCCCCATTTTGGGGGAGATAGGGTTGCCAGTCTGGCTGTGAAATGAAGGATACAGGACACTGGTAACACAGTATTTGCAATCACTACTTTCTGCACACATAGCCCTTTTCCTCTGCATGAAGTAACAAATATTAGCTCTTCTGAAGATCATATCAAATTTTAAAATGCCCTCCAAGCCCAGAAGTCTGGTGTTATGTGAGTCAATCAACCCAATCATGACAGCCTCAATGACCCAGACCAGAGGCTTTTCAGAGGCAGGACTGTGAGAAGCTGCCCAAGTGAACCTGCTTTAACATCCTAAGATCACATGCAAAAACTTATTGGTGAGAGCACAAGACTTCCCTTCAATAACAAGGTGAGCTAACAGCAGAACACAGGCCACTTACATCAGCTGTGTGCATTACCATAAGCTAATGACCTCGGATAAGAGCTTCAATGCCCTTTAATGTAAGCTTGAATCTAAAAGAGACCTCAGGAGCCACACTAAAATGTTGAAATTAGGCTCATTTACATTGGCTGGAGTTACAGGACAGGTGTCTTTTTTTAACTTGTATCAATTCTCAAATCTATTCTATATTTAAACTTAATCAAAAGCCTCCCTAGCCAGCCAACATCACTGGTGTGAAAGAACACCACAGGCAGCAGAGCCTGGTTAAGCAGACACATTCAGGTCACACTGACCCATGGAAAAGGCTTAATTTAATGTCAGAATTCTTTCTGAAATCATTTATGTTCCAGGATGAAAAAAAAAATTAAGATCAGTCCAGAAGATTTGAAATGCTATTAGAGAATACAAAGAAATAAGTACATCTTAATTCAAACTGGTTTTGCAAAGGTAAAATGTTACACGCCCTGAAACCAATGCATTGTTGAAAACTCGTAGACAGCTTGTGTTGACAAATCCTCCAGTGTGGGTGCACCCTTTAATCAAACATTTTGCATCTCTTGCTCCTAGCAGTGAGGTTTTATGAAATTCATAGCTAAAGCAGTATTTTCTGGGAAGGTTTTAGCAACAATACCAGCCAGAATTTGGAACAATGTTAATACTTACCTTGTCTACAATTCTCCCAGTGACTCCCATGCCATTAAGGATAGTAACATTAACAATAGTTGGCATCCCTCCATAATATATGGGCTGAGAACAATAGGGCCACATGTAGGGACATTCAGTCAAGTCAATATAGCTTGGACTCAAACTACAGCAGGACAGAGGAGGGAAAATTTAAAGAGGAAAAAATTAACAATAAACAGAAGAATGTGTCACTACACGTAACTATGAAAAAGCTTCAGATAAACCATGGCAGTCATAGTTTACCAATCTCTCCTCACTTCCCAAATATGCCCCAAAATCATCTTCCCTGATTTTTTAAAGTTTTGTGGAAAGATTCTCACACACAAAAAGAGGAAATATCTCAGTAGAGGGAGAAGGTCCTTATTCTCAAAAGTTAAAATTTAAGTACTTTTCCACTCTGTTCTTACATTATTCATAACATCTAAGGCTAAGAGAAAAGGATCACCCCCTACACTGCTGTGTGACTTGTCATCCATTTTCTGGTCACACCTGAGCTTACACAAGATCTGTGCAAGTCCTCACTGACTTCCTGACACAGATTGCTCAACTGAGCTACACATGCACCACCTGCCCTCTCAAACAAAAGAGCAAATTCTATTGTACCACTGATTAATTAAGGATTAAAATTAACCTGGCCTGTGGTTTATAGCTGTTGAGGATCTGATAAGCTCTCAGAAGATCCAATTTGCCATGTCCTTGTTCAAACATGTTGACTCCAGGAAGTCTCCGTGCTGATGCAATAAGAGCCTGCTTCATACTTGCTGGATTCACCATTTCACGCTTCTGAACTGTGCTGAAACAGGAAAAAATAGACTACAAAATCAGTTTGCTGTAACATTCTCTGTTCATATTTGTCTATTATTGCTTGATTTCTCATGACACAAATGCAGAAGAAGAACAAGTTTCTGATATATTTCTCTTTAAAACTAATAATACATGAATTTTTCTCCTTACAATGTGCTCCAGGACCAGCAGTCATTACAATCAGGACAGTATCTTTATATGCTAAATAAAATAATCTGTCTTCTGAGGGGGAAAAATACCTCTGCTGTTCAAACTAAAATGCACCATTTTTTGGAGGAAATATGATGGTGACTTTGAATTTTTGGCATGTTTCTCAAATAAAGGTTTGTCTCATCCATATGGAGTAGCTAAGACAAACACAGGGTATGGACTTACAGTTCCCACTTTCAAATTCTTCACAGAATAATGGCCATAAAACCCTGCATCCTATAAAATTTACAAGTACATAGATATTACCTACTTTGAGCAGTTGCTCTTTTACAACAGTTGACAGAAGTGCAGCAATTCCAAATGATGAAAAAAATATGACAAAATTATCCCATAGTACTGCTCTCCCAAACTATATTCTCAAAGACCTAACTGTTATTCAAAACAGTTCTCAAGGTTTTTCATGAAACACAGAGGAAGCCAGATAAGCTAATGTCTCAAGCAGAACAACAGTGATTTTATTCTCCGAGTTTGTTTTCCTACGTCTAAACACAATTAGTTTTATTTGATGCATTCCTTTACAGAGAATTTCATCACCCTCCTGACTGATATCTTTCCAGAGATTCTTATTAAGACCTACCTCACTAAGAGAGTGACAGCACCTGCCACCACAGGAGATGCCACACTTGTCCCAGAGAGGGAGCGGCACCCGCCCTTCATACCAGACCCTCTCACTCCAGAGCCGTAAGTAACAATATCAGGCTTCACTCTGCCATAACCTCCAGGCAGCTCCTGTGAAAGAAAACAAATGGATTATTGCCCTAATGTAAAATGAACACTGATGGCTTCATGTGGGCATTTAAATTGACTGCAGGTCATTCAGAAGTAATATTAGCAGCCAAATTGCCTGAGGTTCAGCATCACAGAATAGTAACTAAGCCAAAGGAGTCAAGATGTTGAGAACAAGTTCCAAATTTTTCAAGGTAACTGCTGATCAGCATTTCTGCTAAGCAGGAAACCACTGCTTAAAATGAGAACCACACTGCTACTGGCTACACAAACAGAAACATGTGACAGTCCCCTTGATCAAGACAGCCATGAAAGCTCATCTGACATCATGTGTGCAGCAAGCACCACCTCAGCTCCACAGGCAAGGAAGTGCAATTTCACATGTAGCACCTGGAAATCCCAGGAGCCTTCAATTAAAGGACAAGAGCAAGCCTTCGTGTTTGCAAATTTAACCACACAGACAAGTCTTCACCATCAATCAAAAAGAAGTGGATGTTTTATAAATTCACCAAAATTGTCAACAGTAGTCAGGACTAATGAAGAGAAACTCTGAAAAGAACATTAAGTTTCTTTCTTAAAGACTTACAATTTCCAACTATTCTGATGTCTGATGAAATTTTTTTCCAACCCAGATCTACATAGGATTGCCCATTCAGAAAAGGTTGCCCTTCCAAGGCTCTCATTTTGGCTGCAAATGTGAGTGGCCACAATGAAGCTATCTTACCCAAGTGGTCATTCCCCTGGATGAAAAGCGAGCTATATTATCTTCAAAGTCAATGCCGCCTACTCCAATCACATCCATCTGGTCAGCAGGATTATTGAGAGTCCTAGAATAAGTTGGGAGACAGGAATAAAAAAAATTAAAACCATAGCCAAAAAATCAAGGTATAGTTCATGCTGGTAACAGAAGTGCTGCCATCAGATTTTTGTCACGTACTCATATTTCACAGGTGACAGCAACTTACCAGGCAGTTACTAACTCAGTAACTATCAAACCATGTACCCTGAAGATAAAGTAAAATCTATTTTTAGGCATTTATTTTAGAAATACACCATAAATTGTTCTGGGTTGATCCCTTCTATATTCCTTAAGTCCAAGATCAGTACCCAAAGCTGTCTGCTCACACTAACAAGGAAATGTCAGCTGGAAGCACTGTCATTCTTCCTTTGCTCACTTTACACTGTTCCAAAGAAAAACATTTAGTTAAGTACTTCACAAAATGCAAGCAAAAAGGACAGGGAAGAGTTTAACTTGAGTCAGTTTCTAAGATTAGAGAAAAAAAGGAGAGAAAAACTTCCTGACCAAGCACAACTACTTCCCAACCCACAGAGCAGCAGAGCCGTCTCTCTTTGAAGCGGTTGCTGACACTCACCCATACAGAGGGCCATCATTGCCAATAGCAGAGACCATGATGACATTGTTGGCAGTCAGCTCCCAAACCTACAAAAACAATGTTTACAATAAGGCTCTGCCACCAAAGAAGAGACTTTTCCAACAGATATAACTTCTTTCTGAGCCTTACAAGATACATCTCACTGTATATCCAATATTAAGCTCTGAACTTTCTTAAGATGATTTGAGCAATAACCCAGCCTTGACAGCAACACTGCTGACAGAATCTTCTTACACCACAGGAAAAACTCTTGTCTGTAACAAAGCACTGGAGATGACAAAGTCAAGTAGTTATTATGAATCCCCTCCAGCAGTGCTCTGGGGAGTACATTGAAGTCACTGTCAAACTAAATTTCAGTGCAGGTTATCATAAAAAAAACAAGGAAGAACTTATACTCTTCAAACTCCCTAACCAGCCTTTACAAAGAGCAACTATATCCTTTAGTTGAAAAGTAAATTAATTCACTTAATGCTTTTGAAGGCCAGGCCAAAAATTCAAAGAACTATAACATTTACAAAGACAAAAAACTAATTCCATCTTAACCTGAACCAAATCTCTTGGCACATAGCTGAATCAACTACCTGCACTTTTTACCTATTCGTTCTTAAATTCACTAAAATCATGTCATACATAGTTTTTTTACCATGAAATAAAATAACCATGCAGAGATTTAAAAAAAGCCCCAAGAGTGTATTTCAGTTCAGTGTCCCCTGTTAAAGGTCCTTTTGGTTGTCTGCTTGGGAGTAATTTTCTAGCAGATTACCAAGTATTTTGTTAAAGGGCATTTTCCATAACTCTGGGTTGTGCTTGGGGTTTTTAAACTCATGCTTTATATATATTCCTAAAAGCTTGTACATTGTACAAAATTTCTGTCACACAAATGAAACACAGAAACTGTCAGCAGGACCAGACACAAACAAGTCCAGCAGTTGTGTGAGAGATACAAACATTATGCTCACTTCATTTCCTCATACTAACTTTGTCAACAAACGGATGATCCATAAAGTCTGGCCCACCAATACTTAGATTCAGTACATCTATCTTCTTTAAAATTGCATAATTAAAAGCATCCAGAAACCAAGATGTATATGAGACCTATGTAAGAAAGAGGGGAAAAAGTTACCATCAAAAAAAAATCCAGTGATTTCATTGACAAAACAGACTTTAGAGAGGAAAAACATCAAAATAAAGCACAAAAGTGACAATGGTCTTAAATTTCTAGCACTCAGCACATTTGACTGACTGCTCCATTATACACAGAAGACTTCCATATACTATTTCTGAAAAATATATCACATTTGGAAACTGACAGAAGTCTTGTAGTAAGTCTCTTATAAATAAAAAGCTGTATCCTTTCAACTCATCAATGTCTACATTGATGAGTGCATGCAATACTCCCAAAGGAAAGGATTATTACAGCATTAATCTGGAAAGGCAGGAATTGAAACACATTTCAATAGCTACCTGATTATTGGTGAACACTCTGAAAATGTGCAGTTCAGCATTTGGAGCAAATCCCTGGCATTCCCTCATGCTGGCTATCACACCTGCTACAAAAGTCCCATGGCCTAAACCTATCAGCATGAGAAGGAAACAAAATAAGACATTAGAAGACAATGTAATTGCCAAGCATTTTTACCACTGAACATTACCTATAGCAAAAATCACATAAATTTAACAGACTTTACAATAAACTACAAGTCTGGGTTCAGTCCTAGTATTTTTGAACCGTATTTTGCTACCAGGTTCAGTGGGGACAGTATTTGCAGCACACTGTAGCCAGATAACCAGCTGATGAAACTCAGGTGATTCATTCTCCAGTTTATCCACTCCTGATTGCTACCAATGAAATCAGGACAAAAAACCAGTATTTTGGAAAATGCAGCTCATTTCAAAGTCAACATATTTTAATACAGACTTCTTAAAGGATTTTTATCCTCAGTCTGCAATAATCAAATTTTGTTAAGCATTACTAATGAGACAAGAAAATACTTTTTTCTCTTCTCCTCAAAAAATACCTTGGCTTTTGCTTTGTTGGACTGCCCACATTATGTTTTTGTATGCCAAATCTGCCTGTCCAGCAACCCTCTGTGCACAGAACTTACAGAAAGAGCTACCCAAAAGCAGGTGCTGTGATGCAAAGTAATTACTATGCAAACAAAAGTGAGGAGGTGCACACAAGACTGAGCAATACAAACATCTACCTTGAACTCTAGGGAGATTCAATGGCCAACTGACTCACTGACCCAAACTGTATGAAGTTAATAATCTGTGAAAGTACATGGTCAGGGCAAGTCAGGGTCAACACATGAAAAAGGAACACAAACATAGTGTAGAAAATTAAAGGTTCAGTTACATAGAATAGAAACATTTTACAGGAAGGTGCCAATCTCTGATCAGTTTAGGACTGCACAGTAAGGAAGGAAAATGTTGTCCCTCATCAGCATAGAAATATGTACCACTGTGAAAACAGCAACATGAAAAGGAGTAGGAAAGAAAGCACCTTTGTTGGGTTTGCTCTAACTGCCACCTTCTCTGGTGCACATATCCACAGGTGCACAGTGACTTTCTGCCCTGACATTTTTCAACAGCTATAATAAAGTGTCACATATGACTCCAAGGAGAATTATGCACCACCCTCCTGGAACCTTAATACTGCCTGCTGAATTTGGTACGAGTACAAAGTGCTTGGGACACTGCAAAATTAAGCTTTAAATACCAAGATACACAGATAACAGATGTTAGCAGTACAGCAGCAAGCACAAAACACACCAGTGTCAGGAACAGCTGGAAAACTGCACAGTAACTCACCGTCATCCAAGGTTCTCTCATTAGTCCAGTTTGTTCTCTCCTTTACATTTTTGAAATGTGGATGTTTCTCACTCAGGCCAGTGTCAAACACTGCTACTCTCACACCAGCACCTATTAGGAGAAAACCATTGCTTTTTCTGATTCAGCTCCATAGCAAATCTATTCTATCAAGTTAAAAGAGAACTTTTGTTTAATGTAGTAAGCAATTTACAATCCAAGTCAGTTATAGATAATAAACTCATATTCCAACTCAGAAATTCAGTCAAAGATCATAAACATGACCAACTTCCCCTAAGAAAAGTACATACATAAAAACAAGCACTCCATATATATACAACACATTCCAAACCAAATTATTACTCAATCTTTGCAAGCTGGAAGCCAGTGAGAGGTTAACACACGTGTCAATTAGCCTCTCCTTGCACTTCCCATGTTTTTTCCAAGGTTATTGTTCTCAGGCAACAAGCAGAAGCATACCTGTGTAACCCATCTGCCAGAGGACATCTGCCTGCAAGGTCTGAGCAACCTGGCGAGGGATGGCCCTGAGCAAGCGCCGGCTCGAGTGTCGGCCCGTGGCGTGCCAGAAGCCAGAACCCAAGGAAAGACTGGCTCTCCTCAAGGGCCGGGATGACTGCCACTTCTGAGTCCACCTGGTTTCATTGCAGTGCAGCACTGGATCAGCTGGGCAGAATCAGGAGGAAGAAAATTAAAAACTGCACGAGGAAAACTACATTAGAATTGATTCTTACGCAAACTTAAGACATCATACTGTTACAACAGAGGTTTTAGATCACTGAGTACTGAATTTCTCTAATCAAAATCAGTAAAAGCTGCTGGTTTATCTACTACAGATACAGAGGTCCCTATTCTCAGGTAACCACCTGTACAAAAGAAATGTTTCTATGTTGTAGATGGAAATATAGCGTGCTTCAGCAAACTTATGACAAGACCCTTGTAATTTTATAACCAAAAGAAGAGATTTCTGTTAATTAAAGTGCAGGGCACTTCTCATCTATGTAATGATAAGCTGATGGTCTGAAATAAGGCTGAGGACACTTTTCCAAAGCAGATCTCATGCACCCACAGAAAATAACTTACACTCTGAATACTTGAGTGACCGAAAGACCTTTCTCTGGGGTGTCACACGCTTGATGTTGGGATGATCTTCCAGGGTGAGGACTCCATCCTTCTGCTTCTCGTTGATCTGAATAACTTCAAAATCGCTCGGATAGTCACTGGCCGGGTTGTTGCGAGGTACAATCCTCCAGTTCTCAATATCACTACTTTTTAGTGCACTTGAAATAAACTTACTTCGAGCTTTAGCTGTGAAGTATCCATTAAAAGCCACGATATACTCTGGAACAAGAGCACAACTTTATCAGAACTGGTGTTTATGCAGCTTATGCATGAATTCACATTGCAAAGTCTGAATTTTTCTTTTCTTTACTCAGAACAAATAATCACAATTTGAGGCTCTTTTTTTTGCTTTTACAAGTTTGCAATTTGTTTCTGCACTATGTAAAGAGCTGGGGGGTGTTGCATCAGGAAACAAGAAATATGACAAAAGCCTTTGAAAGGTAGAATTGTAAATATCAGGGAAAGATGAAATGACACCATAGGAGCAGGGGTGAGGGAACAGATTTATTGTCACAAATTCAGTGTGTTTCTTAACAGGTGTGGTTTAAAGACTCTACATGGTACCAAGATTTAGTGCAAATTACTGACACCAACTATGACAAGCTCAGAAAACAAAGTTGGACTCAACAGTCCAGTCCTTGATCTGNGAGATTTAGTGCAAATTACTGCCACCAACTACGACAAGCTCAGAAAACACTCAACTCAAAGTTGGACTCAACAGTCCAGTCCTTGATCTGCACCAGTGATTTGTCAGCAGGCTCAGGCCCAGCTCACACCACCACACTGACTGGGTTAAGGCTGTGGCCAGCTACACACAGGAATGTCACTTCTGCCACCCTCCTGCACATACCCAGGCACAGCAGGGCTTCACTGTGGGAATGCTGCAGCTTCTCAGGCAGCACATGGATGCAGGGTCAAGGGGTCCTACTGCTGTTCTCTGCCATCCCAGCAGCAGCATCTGCCTCACTCTGCCTTTCACCTGCTCCCTTCACTATTATCTGCCATTTTTCCAGGCAAACTTTTTCTTTTTTCATCTAAACTTTTTCTTCAACAAATCCACAGAGACTTCCTGCTTTTCTCACCCCTTCAAGGCCCATCTGTGTGGTTACATATCATAAAAGAGCCTCAAGCATACCACTGGCCAGGTCAAAACAAACAGCTACTAAACACACCACACCTGCCCACCTGAAGTCTTCATACTCCATTTTCACTTTTAACATACTCTGGATTTCCCTCTCCCTTCTCTTGTTGGAGCACTGTCCCCAGCTAAACAATGAACCTTTAAATAGTGTTCCTCTTTTTGAGTATAGAGAATTTAGCAGATGATGTGCTTCTACAGAAACCCTGAGTGCTACAATTGTGCAAACAACACAAATCAGTAACATCCACATGAACATGACATGAATTTTTTTTTTTTTTACTGCTTAGTTCTTTATTACCATGCTCCACGACCGTCGAAGTGAACTCCACCTTCAAAGTGAGACGAGAACATCCAGGACACACATGAGCCTCATGAGAGGAATTCCCTACTCTGGTACCAAAGTGTTTTTTGCCACAGAGTAAAATAACAAACAGAACAAGCCAGATGTTTGCAAACTTCATGGTCATCGAAGAAAATGGTTTCATTCCAAAAATTCCATATATTCAAATCACAATTTTCTTCTTTATAAACTAGTTCATTTTTGTTTCAGTAAGCGTTGCTTTCACTGTGCTGATCAACTGGATATTCTGAAAGCTGGATCCAAAATAAGTAGAGATTTCATGGTCTTTTCAGGTCAAGCCTAGTGCACAGGCTCATTTCTTTCTCCGCTTCTTCTCCATTTTGCATTAAATGATTCAGTCACTCAGGATGTGGCAGTTGAGTCCTGTACTCCATTTCTGATGGCAAAGTTAACTCCCTGGAAGAATTAGCAGAGCTGATTGCAAGCCAACCTGTAAAGCAGGGCAATACAGAAAATAATTAGACATTTACAGTAATCATAATAATAATATTAATTTGTGCAACTGTATAGTCTGAAAATCATAAAAAAGACACCTTTGGTAGTTTATCTTAGAAATAATAGGAAAAATGTTCCTCACATTTTGTTTACAATTTTTCACCAACACCCAAGTTTTTCCCTTGTTCAGACACATGTGAAACACTCAGGTATTAAGCTGGCAAGAGAACAGGCATCAATGACCACCAAACTTCATGTAAGTGGAGCAAAGAGCTAAAAAAGACATGGCAGGGAAAATTGCAAAATTAAAACATGATAAAAGTGCCCATGGACACTCAAAAAAGCATGCTTTTTTTTCCCAATCAGAAACATGGCAAATAGAAATAATGCACAGAATTTTACATAATGCAAATGAGATTCAAACTCTATGCCAAAGCCAGGTAAGGACAAGAGACACCAGAAGAGGCAAAGCTGCAGCAACTGTGCTTGAAAATCTGCATGAATAAAGTATTTCAAAATTTTTCTGAGCTGGGGTGTTTGTTACTAAAAACTAAGAAAATAAGAGCTGATTACAGCATGTGAAGTTAAGGAAGGTGTAGAAAGTGTTTTCCACATGGAGGGACACAGCCTCTTTCTCTTATGCTCTGAAGTGCACAATACACTCAAGAAAAACTGCAACGCCAGTATTCTTCTGAATTCCAAACACTCAACCAGCAACTGAGAGATAAAAGGCCATTAAAAGATAAGAAAGGAGAAACATTTATGTCTGGTTTGTCACAGCACCTGGAGAAACAGAACAGACCTGTACACTGCAGCTGTGACCAGGACTGGAAAGTAGAAGCTTTCTTAGGGGATTCACATGATTTAGGAGAATGATAGGCTGACCTCACAGCAGAAGAGATGAATCGAGTCTGAATGTGACAGCTGTTACTTCGATTTTATTTAACTTTATTTAGCATTATCAAGTATTTCCTTGTAATAGGGACAGAAATTACCTCTATTTTTACTGAAGTGACAACACTATGACAGACTGGGCAC
>VYXF01000360.1:118000-210918 GCA_013397295.1 Polioptila caerulea
CGGCTCGAGGGGGGTTAGAATGCAGGCGGCGCCCGCTGAAGACCCGGGCAGCGGCCATGGAGGGGTGGCCCCGGCGCCTGAGGCGTCAGAGGCGCCGCTGGGCGACACCGGGAGCGGAGGTGCCCGCACGGGCCGTGAGGGCAGCGCTGTGAGCACAGGTGAGCCCCTCCGGCTCGCTCGCCAGCACACAAAGCTGCACATCACGGCTGTTCATACTCATCTGGATGCGAATACGAGTGTGTGCTGTCTGCCAGCAAAGTCGCTGGAAATCCTGGCGCAGCTGAGACACACTGAATTGCTGTCTTCCTGTGGTCTTTTTTCCTTTCCCGACATTCTTTACTTTCCTCTTGCCGGGTTATCACACAGCTAGGCTGACCTCTGAATCACGGGGTCACAGGATGGGTCAGGTTTAAGGGATCACAGCGGGTCACTGGTCCCACCTCCCTGCTCCAGCAGGGCCATCCCAGAGCATGGGGCACAGGATTGTGTGCAGGTGCCTCTGGAATATCTCCAGTGAGGGAGGCTCCACACCCTCTCTGGATAAACAGTTCCAGTGCATGGTCACTCACACAGTAAAGAAGTTCTTCCTTACGTTCAGGTGGCATTTCTGTGCATCAGTTTCAGGCCATTGACTCCTGTGTTACTAATTATATCCAAGGTTTGTTTTAATTACAGTTGTATTTTAGTAAGCTGGTACAATCATCTTGTTTGCACTTTAAATGTATGAACTACAAGTGCAAGTAGAAGGTTCAGGGCAAGTATCTGAAGAGACAAACACTGAAATTGCAATAAATCAAAGGCAGTGTAAAGGCACCTTCCAAGGAGCACAAAAAGGTGAATTTGTAGAAGAGCTCAACTAGCAGTGCTTGGGATGACTCTGATACATCATTGCTGTCGTCCCTTTACAGTAAACTCAAATTGGTGTTAATTAAATGTAATATATATTAAATGTCTAACACCATAAGAACATTGGTGTCAGTACTTTAGTGTCACTGTACATTATAAGAATATTAAGAATAATGGGTACTATCTGACTTCCAGATAAATAAAATATGCAAATTTCAACAATTCAATTGCTACTATTTATTTTATGATGCTGTGTAAAAAAGCTAAGTTTCATTAAAAATGTCAGCCAAAATCTTGGTTAAAACACTCTCTTCTTGAAATTCATATTCAAGTGCTCTTCAATACTTCTCTAAAGTAATTGTCAACATGACACATTTTCCCCACCCTTGCTGTTAAATTGCAACTCATTTTCTTATTTATAAAGCTACTAAAACTCAAGAGGAAGAAGTAAACTGTGTGTCCAGAGCAGATCAACAGAATGAACAAAAATCAGGTATTGATCAGAAGTCTGGAACCAGCTCATCCAGTCAAAGGACAGAAGAAAAGAGAGCCTGTGTAAGGTAACACATTGTTTGTGGATGTGTTGGCATCAGCAGGAGTTTTGCTTTCCTGTCCGTTCATCTCAGTTCTGGAGAACAATTTTGAAGATGAATTTCAGAATAATAGATAAATCAGGTATTAGTGATATTTCCAGCATCTGTGCAGATATTTGGGGTTTATGGCCACAGTAGCAAACTACCTTCTGACCACATGATGAAGTCATTTAATGGATCTGGAGAAAATTATGCAAACTCCTATGGAAGTCATGTGCCAGTAGATTTAACCATTTCTCTGCATCACTTCAGACACAGCATTCTGGTAATTCCTAGTGGCATTCCCAGCCAACCAACAGCTGTGTATCAAAACTTTTTTGAGTGCTATTTTGGAGTCAGCATTTCAATAAAATGTTGGGTTGATTATTATTGATTTTTTTAGTCTGAGAAAAATGTTGTATTTTGGCTCTGCCACCAAAGGTCCTGCACCCAAGTAACAAGGAACAGGGGAAAAAATTGGAGAGGAAGCTAACACTGGAACCAGAAGCTAACATAAAATCATGCTGCCCTTTTCCAAGAAAATACTCTCTAATTCCCTGCCCATTTTCCTATGAACCCTCTGTTTTTTAGCAGAAGGGTCTGGCAACTCACTTCAAAGGTAGAAATAAAAAGCCACACTAAAAAAAATCCAGCACTTTTTTTTTTTTTTTTAATGTAATTTTGAAAGCTGTAGCTATTTCTCTTGCATGAAAGAATTGTTAATTGTGTTGCAGTGGAATCTGTAAGAAAACAAAGATCTCAGAATGTGCACTGAAATACATTTTTTATTTTGCTTCTGCTTCCTGTACTATTTTAGAATGACAAAAAAGATTCTGCTAGACATCTGTAAACAGCAGAAATTATACTGGACCCCATACTTAAATGATACACTGTACTTGCATTATAAAGGTAAGATGTGGACATGGCTGCCTAGCTTGATCATTCTAAGTAGCATTCATAGAGAATCTACATCTTGGCTCACTGAAGTAAGGTATCTAGTCATTCTTCTAAATTAGAAATACAATTTTATGTGGTGCTGGATTTGGGAAACAAAATGAGTCAATATGAAGTATTGTAAAGAAAAGTAAACTGTACATCTAACTAGCTTTGTGAAGCCATCCTGAGGATCAGTAGGAATCAAGGGACATATTTTTGGTTTCTTTTACTGAAACAGGAGCCTCTGAGAAATGTCTTAAAATACTGGCCTGGGTTGCACTCAGAGGAAAATTTATGTATTTTTCTTTAAATTGTTTGTATAAAGAGCTTTTTTCAGCTTTTGGAAATTTTTTACTGCCAAATAAAAATGGTCAAGAGGAAAATAAAGACTTGCTGCATGTTTGCAAACACTACTGAAAGAAAAAAAATTGTTAGAATTAACATTACTCATCCTCTGGTGACCTCTGAGAAGGTTTTTGCATGATGCATTTACCTGGTCCAAGTTAGCCTAAGAATTCTTCCAAGTAAATAGGATATGCTACCTTCTACATCTGGTTTTGAAATGTATTATTTAGTATCTGAAGGGCTGCTGAGATACAGCCCAGAATATGTACCCTTTATGGGGCAGAAACAATACCATGAATTCAGTGGAAATACAGCAGTAACTTCAGCACCAGTGTTCTCTCAGGCTGTTTCAGCAGCTCTGGTTTAATAAAATTTTCTCATCCAAAGAGCCGTTTTCAGCCAATGCCATTTCATTTTAAAACAGCTTTTTTTTCTCTGCAGGATTTGACCGACTGGAGAATCTTGAAGAATATACTGGACTGAAGTGTTTGTGGCTGCAGTGCAATGGCTTAAGAAAAATTGAGAATTTGGAGGCTCAGACAGAGTTGCGTTGCCTCTACTTGCAAGTCAATTTAATTGAGAAAATTGAAAATCTTGAACCCTTACAAAAGCTGGATTCCCTCAATATCAGTAACAACTACATTAGGACCATTGAGAATCTCTGTAAGAACTGTTGGTGCAGCAGGTTTTAGCCTCTTGCAAGCCCATATTTCCTAAACTCTGACTAAGCTTTTTTAGTGGCACTAGTTTCAAAGGATTATTTTATTTGTTAGAATTTTGCGCAATATCCATACCAAAGCCCACAGGAGGGAGTGGCTTTTATTCCTTCTGTGGAGGAATAAAACCTATGTTGAGAAACAAACTATGTAGAAACTACTTTCATATGGATACTTAGAATAATTAAGTAGTTTTTCCTTACTTAATACCATGTCAGTACTTATCTGTGTTGCAGACAGGCTGACAATCCAGTTCTCACCATTTACTTTACAGTTGAGATGTGCTTTGGCAGTTGCACAAACAATTACCAAATCTTTTAAATCTGCTAAAAGATTGAGTCTGTCTTCAGCAGAAAATAAAAAACTATTTCTGTACATTACTGCTTGCATACATTGGAGAATTTTTAAACACAAGCTCTTGCTTTTGTGTAACTGATTAGATTGAAATGTGAATTAAAAACACCACCATCCTAAAACCAAGCACCAGTTTTCGCTGGGGTGAAGAAAGCAGCTTTGGAAGCCTAGCCAAAAAGTATATATAGCAGAATAACAAATTTAGAAAAAAAAAAGCTCCAAATTCAATATAAACTATTAGTTTGACAATTCAGTTTTTTACTTGCTCAAAAAACCCTCTGTGAAGTGACAACTTTTGCCTTTCCTTTCATTGTACTGTTCTTGTCTGGCAGCTTGTCTCAAAGTCCTGCAGACTCTGCAGATCGCTCACAATAAGTTACGAACAGTGGAAGACATCCAGCACTTGCAGGAATGCCCAAGTATTTCTGTTCTGGATCTTTCCCACAACAATTTAAGTGATCCCAGTATTGTAGCTATTCTGGAGGCCATGCCCAATCTGGTAAGCCAAAAATAGCTGAGGGTTTGTGTCGTGTTTGGGTGAACCCCCTCAAGTGGCTTTGTTGGGTAGTTCAGTGCCCAGTCAGTATCAGCCTCAAAGAAACATTATTAAACATTATTTTGTTTCTGGTAGATCACCTGTAACACCTTGGATGTTTTATTCATTTCTTGCTTTTGAAATGACAGGGGAAGTGCATATCCAGGCTGGAGGTTTTGCTACTCAAGCTTAAAAATTGTTTCCCTTGTTTCTCTAGCACGTGCTGAATTTGATGGGAAACGAGGTGATAAAGAAAATTGCTAATTATAGAAAAACACTCACTGTTCGACTAAAACAGCTGACATATCTGGATGACAGACCAGTTTTCCCAAAGGATAGGTAAGAAACACAGCCATCTTTGCACAGCAGTAAGAATCAACTGCTAACAATCACTCATCCATTTTTTGTCAATACTGTCATGGAAGGAAGATTGACCAGTAAAATTTATTGAAGGTGGATCACTTTGAGGATAAGAATATTGTACTACAGAGTTCTACATCAATACCTAGAAAAAAGCAATGTATTTTTTTACAAAAGATTTCTGGAACAGAATTGTCACATGCCAGGTCTGTAGACCTGAGGAAAAATCCTGATTTCAACAGAAACTGAGTGGGTTTCTGGAACAGCTGAGCCAAGATCAGACCAATCTCTGGTGGTATAATCACCAATCAGCATTTGGATATCTCTGTTTCTTTTGTGAGATAAATGTACATCCCCGTTGTATAAGGGATTGTCACTGCTATCTGCTTTTTTCTCTTACAGCTATTTTGTCCTGTTGCAAGCTGTTTTAATTTTCTCTCTCATTGCAAAGGTGGGCTTTTATAGCTGTGATATATTTATATACTGCTATTACAGTGAGCTTTTGTGTTTTATTAGAGCCTGTGCAGAAGCCTGGGCTATTGGAGGACTTGAAGCTGAGAAAGCAGAAAGGGAAAAATGGGAAACCAGAGAGAGAAAAAAAATCCAAGATAGCATTGATGCATTAGCAGCAGTTTGGCAAAGAGCAGAGGAAAAGAGGAGACAAACGTGCATGGAAGGAGTTGCAACAGACACCCAAGAAGGTTTGTGCTTACTCTTTTGGAAGATGTCTGTGACTGCAATTTGAACATGCAGAGTCTTTATCTGATACATCTTTGGACTGACCAACAAGGAAACCCTTTTCTTCAAGCAAGTGGATTGCACAAAAGACAGGGTAACCAGCACTTATTGCTGATCCATCAAAATCCTCAAGGATGTATTTAAATATGTAGTCACTTGTGAGCCTTTTCAAAGTGTTAGAAATACCAGACATTTATTATTTAAGTGTTTTCTCTAAATGTTTTTTTTTCTCTGGGTAACTTCTGTTTGCTGGGGAGTAGAGATGGGAAAAAAGCACTGCTGCAGTCTTTGGAGGGAGGACTACTCATCCATGAATAGCTGCTCAAAGTAGGAGCTTTTGATGCATATTCTAGCCCATTGTAGTAGTGTTTGGATATTCAAAATGATCAGTGGTAGATTAACTCAGCAATTTCAATGAAATTATTTCTTCTGTAGGAGCACCTGCAAATTCAAAAGATGGTGATGGAAATTCTAATACATCAGAAACTTCAAATAGATCAGGAGAAGAAGCTCAAGAAAAGACTGAGAAAATTAAAAATGAGGGTTTTGATGTTTGTGATGAAGTGATAACACTTCTACCAAATAGAGGAGATAGCAGAGATTTCACATCTGGAAATTTTCCTGATGAAGTTCAAGAGGATGCACAGGAACCAGATTCCTACAAATGTGCAAATTTCCACAGGGAGACAGATGGTAACGTACACAGTGATGAGCCAAACCAAACTGAGCATGCAGAGAGGAGGAGCCAGCCTCTGCTGTGGCTCAAACCAACTAATTCATACAGAAAAACATTCCATTAGATTTCCACAGTGACTAGATGAAATCAAGCAGTACTGGGTAAAATATTATTTAAATATGACAAATAGTAAATTTCTGAAGGCTTAACCTGCAACTTCTGTGACTTAAAAGTGGAGCTCCACTTCTCAAATATGCCAGGTTTAGTGAAAGGCCAGGAGAGTTTACAGACTTCCCTTGCTCCCACATAAACTGGGCAGTCTGTCTGCCAACAGAAGCTGGTCATCACTCTAAAGATGATTTTGTACCTTCAGACATGGAGAAATGCTTTTATGGATCTGTGGAACACATTATTGCAAAATGCAAATATTAATTTATACAATAGAATATAGAATATACAATAATATATACAATAGAATATAACAGAAAAACAAAGCATTGGATTGAGCTGTGAATTCTACAGGGGTGGTCGGTCCCCAGCAGTCTGGTTCTGCAGTGCTTGCTGTTTTTATTCAGTTAGTTCTCTGCAACTGATTATTGATTATTCTGTAGATCTACCAGGACAGGAGGCAGCTACTGACAAGGCCCTGTGTCCTGAGGGGGAGGAATATGCTGAAATTGAGCAGTTCAAACTGGAGACACTGGAGGCACTTTCTCTTGATGTATGTATTGGATTCAGACTTTGAGAAGTTCACATGTGTGTTATTGTCTTCTCCAAGTTAATTCTTGTAACATTCTGGCTAATAAAACTATATGGGCAAGTTTTTAAGAAAGGTCTACTATTAGGAAAAATAAAAAGAAAGAAAGAAAAAAAAACCCAAAAAGTAAAGTTGCTGGGGTA
Source organism: Polioptila caerulea (assembly GCA_013397295.1). Taxonomy (NCBI): domain Eukaryota; kingdom Metazoa; phylum Chordata; class Aves; order Passeriformes; family Certhiidae; genus Polioptila; species Polioptila caerulea. Next base: position 124,979 of record VYXF01000360.1, read on the forward strand.
TTCTCTCCAGTGGAGCTTTTATGAAGAATGCTTCCAAAGTTTATTTTGTCCTTAAGATTTTATCCTAAAAATCCTTTTGTCCTGTAAATCACCTAAAGTTGACCTTCTATCTTTGTGATTTCTCTGGAGAAGCTATAATGAGGGCCCTCATTTAAAAACAGAAATTACAGTGAAAAGAATCTAGTAGACTCATTTGTCTCTAAATCAAAACTCAAATGAAATATGCAGTTGAAAATGTGAACTATTGCAGAAAAACCACAGGGAAGAAATAGCACCCCCATGATTGTAAATGCTACCCAGCAGTGTTAGATACTACAAATTAACTCTCAAAATAGAACTCTGATGTCTGTTTCCAAGAAGAGCAGAATGTACATTATTCAGATATGTAATAAGTGATTGACATTTGTAGTATGGTCTATTAGCTAAACTGTCTGTCTGATGCAACATTTAAACATGTTCACCACGTTTAACCATGAGGAGGACATAGATACCCCTGAAAAATAGAACCTCACTTCAAAGGAGAATTGTTCAGTATGTCCTAATTAGGACACTGCTGATAAACTGACAGTGTCAGACTATGATATAATCAGCAATAAAAACCTCTCAGCTTATGATTTCCCAGAGTACTTAATACACTCTGTGATGCCCTATACTGCCATTGTTAACTACTGGCAGAAAAGCCTCATATCTTTGCCATGCTCTTAATTTCCTCAGGCAAAAATTCCATGTTTTTGAAGGGCTCAGCCCACTGCTTCAGTAGAGCCTTTGCTGCTGCCTCCTGCTGTTTAGCTGTTTTTAATGGTAGGTTTAAAAAAGGTAGGGGGGAGAATGGTCAGCAATTAAAGTATGCACAAAATTATTCTTAAAAGTAGATCTTGCACTGTCTGAAGTAAAGGTTTTAAATATGTAGTGACACTGTAGGTACCCACAATGTAAAGATCTCCTTGATTCAGTGTTTGTTTTTCCCTTGATGCTCTATGGCACCATAGGAAGATCCTGTGCACAAACTTCAAGGCAGTATAAAAGTAACTCTCAAGCACACATCTGTGGGGTTTCAGAAATGTAAAAAGTGAGACTATTTTAATTCTGCAGAAGGAAAACCAAACCCAAATCACACACCAATGCACGTTTCAGTGTCCTATGCTCCTCCTCTCCAACAGCATTTAGTAGAGAAAGATTCTCTCCCATCAGCCTCCAGTACTTACCCTATTGCAGAAATTCCAAAGAATCTTAGTGCTGACATAGCAGGGAATGGCTGGGAAGGTGCTGATGATGAGAGGCTCTGGAGCAGCACCACTGTCTTTATTCACATCCTGAGTGTCTAGATGTTCTCAGCAGGACTGTAAGGGAGAAGAGTGGAGGAGGACTGGCAGTGGGTGAATATGACATTGCTGTGCCAAGCAGAAACAAGCTCATGTTGGTGCACATGCCCTGGCAGTGGGAACCACATTCCCATGTTCCTAAACTGGGCTAACTCGTACTTTATCTGCAAATGCACCCTGATGACTGAAACAAGACTAACAGCTATTTCTTCTCCCTATTGACACCAAACTCCACATTAGTCTCAGATCTTAATCTGTACATTTTAATGCAATTTTTATAAAACTCTGTGACTTCAGGACATGTTGCACTAGCTCCAGCCATATCAGGAATGAGAAATTTCCTTTCTTGATTGTAACTGTGTAATAATCTTCACCACTCAAGACAGTACATATATCCCTGCTGCTACCACACCAAGAAGTCTGCTACAAAGTCATTAAGTGCTAAAAATATCTAAAAACAAAAGGAGATGCTTATCCTAATATTGACCTACAGTTAAAAAAATTGCAAAAAACGTATTAGTTTCTACCTGTGATTTCCCACTTTCTGTGTTTCCTTTCCTGTCAGTAAAATGATAGTTGTCTGAGATAATACTCTCTAGTGGAAAGCTGAAATTATTGGACCTGTCTGAGGAAAAACAGTTCTCTGCAAGTTTGCAGTTCTGTGTCTTAATTATGAGGCATTCACAGTAAAACATTGGTTCATTAGGTGTAGTTAGGTTAACAGAATTAACTTGATATGCAGCTTCAGGAAGACTGCACTGGATTTGGCACTTACCCATACAGATGGGCTGCAGTTGGGATTAAGGCTATTGAATAGGAAACAGCCAAGAGAATAAACTGTGTTTGCTTTTAAAATCCTGGTAATGTCTTACTCTTTATCCTGTTTTCCTTCATAATCACACACCATAGTAGGAAACAGCACTTAGTCTGACATTAGGGCTATTGCTTTCCCATTTGCTGTTTCTGGACACAGATGGATTTTCCCTTTCCCACGTGTGCTTAGCAGCAAACTGTGCCCATGAGAGGATGACAGTGAGGTCCTGCTGGCTGTGGCCTCCCACCCTGAGGAGCACTGCTTTGAAGAAGTTGCCCAATGAGCCAGAGATGTCATTTTTCATGGGTTACAGTAGCTCTTCCCACTGACTACTGATCTGTGATTGTTTTCAGGAACTGCCTGATTTAGAAGATGTAGTTGTAAGTGAATTTCCCCCAGAAGAGGAAATCTTTGTTCAAAAGGTAACATTTTCATTAATTCCAGTAATGAAACTTCCCTGAACACATTTACAAAGGTTTTGCAAAATGAGGATAATCTAAGTTGTGAAATGCTGGTTTGAGAGATGCAATCACTTATGCATTTACAAACTAAAATGGATGGTTTCAGCAGTTTATATCTACATGTAAATCTTCCTTTGTTTAAATCTTTTTTATATTCTGTGTAGCAAAAATAGAATAAAAATTTATGATCAGTAGTGCAACAGTTACATAAGTTTAATTTCTTAATAGGATGTGGTGTTATACTGAAGATTAGTCTTAAAATATACTCTACCAGTATTAATATGGTGCAAATTGCCTGCTGCTGAATAAAATCTGACTTTTTAACTGAAATCACAGAGAAATTGAAACTCCTCCTCTCTACTGCAGGCCAGTCTTTGTCCACCTTAGAGTTTTGCCTTGCTCTAACTAATCTTTTAGGTACAAGCCTATAAGAAAAAATAGAAGAGGAAAAGAGAAGACAACAAAGTTTAAAAGCACAATTTTGATTTTCATGCTGATCATAGAATCATACTGGTCTTGCTGGAGACAGAGGCTGGTACAATACATGCTCTTACAAGTCTTTCCAAGATAATGCCAACTGTTCCTACAGTCAGCATTAGGCAAGGAATTGATTTGCTCTTTTGATCACAGACTCCTAAAAGGGTTGCAAAATGTCTTGGCCAACAAAGTCTCCAGTTCCCTCCAGGCAAGGAAAGAGGATTAGAGGAGGAGGATGTGTTAGCAGCTGTCCTGCTTTAAAGGCTGCTCATTCTTCAGCTGAAGACAGATGAAGATGTTGGTCAGGTTCCTCTGTTTGGAGTAAAATATTTTTATATTATACAGAGTCCACACTCTGCTCTTTTTACGAACTGTTAATTAGTTTATGGTCAGTTCATTGGTGATGCCTGAGAAATTGCTAACCTAAGATTCATTCACAAAGCAGCAGAGCTATGGGTGAAGCATATATTCTATAAATTTTATGAGAACAGTACATTAAAGCTGACAACTGTTACATGGATCCAAGAAATATTTACCCATCCTTTGGCTTTTATATCTAAGAATAATTTTTCAATCACATTTCTTCCTCTACAGCAGGACTATCACCCAAAGATTGAAGTAATTTCTGAAGTGACAAATGACAGAAGTTCTGAATTAGAGGAAAACAATAAAAGCATGCTTCAGAACTCAGTAGAAGAGGTTCCAACAGGAATTTTTTCAAATGTACGTCAGAACCATAAAGAGCATGACAAGGAGCACTTAAGACCCCTCCTCAAAAGCCTCCTTATAGAGCCTGATAATTCAGAAGGATACCTGGAGATCAAAGATAAAGAGGAGGCCCCTTTGAAACCCTTGGTACAAGAGGTCATCACTGAGCCCAAGGATCATCTGCTGTTGTCACCAGTCTGTCATCACCCAGACAACCCAAGCTCGTGGGAAGAGGATGGTAAGATTACAGTGTATTATTCACAGAGAAAACAGGGGTGGCACAGGCACACTAAGGATCTGTTCAGCTCCTGTTGAAGGTCGTTACAATCACCTCTTCCTTTTATTTATGTGGGAATCCTAATAAATTAGATATTTAACTGTTTTCTTTTTCTACAGAGGATTTCTCACTGAGTTTCATTTAAATGGTTTTAAAAATCGGGCTCTATATTTCTTTTTTCAGTATTAAAGACCACGAGTGAGTTTCATTTACCCTTTGCCTTTGTGCTTTTAACAGGGAATGGCAGTGATGGAGAAGCACAGGGCCTGGCTGAGGGGGAAGGGTGTCCTCACAAAGCACAAGGGGACAAAGATGATGAGAGTGGATTGGATTAATCACTTTGAAAAAACCAGACCAAATCTGGAGCACAGTGTCTGACTGACTGCATTGAAATATTCCCAAAATATGGAAGCTGGCAATGGGATCATTTCTTAAAACTGATGTACCACTGTGATATCAAAACTCAGTGCCCTTGGCTCCAAGCTCCTCAGGGCAGCTGCCTGGTCACTACTTTGAAAACTACTGTTTTGAGGTTAAATTCCAGTCTTGTGTTATTTGTGCCTTTGCATCCTTCTAGAAATGCCTTAGTTACATGTTTATGTATCAGTTTCATTACAGATGTAGTTTCAAGCATAATTCAGGGTGTCATTTTGCTAAATAAAAATCTGTTTGTAACCATGTATATTTTCACTTGGTGTTTTATATTTTTAAGTCCATACCAGTGTCCATCGTAGCAGATGGACTCCAATGACACACAGAGATTGCTTCTTGATGGGATATTTTCCTGATCTAATATTCCTTGACATTACAATTGTGTATGCCTAAAAAGATACAGAAATAGTATCCATGCACAGAAAATCTGGTTTTACCTTTTAGGGCATCTGTAATGAAACATACACTTATATCTGCTGCTTTTATTGTTTTTCATTGAGATGTGTCTCTAGATCTGGATTTTGAGTATAGCCAAGTTTAGGTGAATGTCTTTTTTTTCATATTTCTATACATCTCAAACAATTTGTAATAAATAGAATTGAACAGTTCTTGTTGTAAATTTAATTGTTGTAATTATAATTATTAATTACCTACACACACAGAAGGTGTGCAGATTTAAAGAAAAACATGGTACTATGAGCTTGCTGAAAAGATGTATTTCTTATCACCTGGGCTTAGGTGCCATCTGGTGGCAAGAGAACCAGACCTCACAGTAACACAAAATAATTGTGAAAGCCCTCAGAGAGGACAACACAACTGCTTTAAATTTCATCCATTTGCCACCTTGCATGAGTTCAAACGTGCTGGCAAAAGCCTTGGCCTGTAAAACATTGCAGGCCCAGCGGGGGCCTGGATGGTGTGGCCGGGTTGGTACCTCGGGATATTGGGGTGAAAATCCCTTAGGTAGAAAATAAACTGAGGGACGGGCAGGATCCAGTGACACGAAACAAATTAACTTTAAAAACAAAAAATAACAAACCCCAACAACTCCGGACAGGCCCAAGGCAGAGTGGGGTGCACTAGGAAAAGGCCAGGGCCAGGGTGAAACAGTAACTTACATAGACAGGTTAGGGGCAGAGCCTGAGGGAAGGATCCCAGTGGGAAGTGAGGATTAGGAATATGTAAAACATTGCAGGGGCAACACAACCAATGGGAGTAACTGTGAACTTGCTAGAAATATTAACATGGCATTAACAAACTCCCAGGGGGTTATGAGAGCGAGCTTTTGCTCACCCTAAATAAAGGGGGGGGTTTCCCACAGCCTTAACCTAAAGCTGTCATGGACCCCAACACTCCAGGACAGGCTGGGGGTAGGCCAAGGGCCTGTGGAGAACACGGCTATCTGCAAGCACCGGGGCAGGAATGTGCTCTTCAGAAAGCTGCAAGTGCTGCCACCAACCCGTGGGAGCTCCCTCCTAAAATAGCTGCTTCCTTTTCTGACAGAAAGCTGGGTAAGGACTGTTTTTAGAACTTTGGGTTTTGCACTTTCCATGCTGTGTTTTGGTGCCTGTCCTGATATCCACTTACTACACTAAAAACAAGTAAGCAGAAAGGAACACAGTGTTTGCGAACAAAAGGTTTAAAAAAAAATTCCAAGGGTGAAGTTTGAGCTCTGTTATCCTGAAAGCAAGAAAAATAGGACAAATGGAGAAAAAAAAGCAGTAAATAGTTTCGAGAACTGTAGATTCTTTTACTGTGATCCTGATTTTACCCACTGTATCCACCCTGAGTGGCATTTCCATTTGGAAGAATTCAGCAGCTTTCCAAGCTGTGTTTTACTTCCCCACATTTTACATGGGAGGTCTCCCCAGCCCCTGTGTGTTCACACAGGGACCACAACCCTCACAAGGGCCCTCACAAGGGAATCTCTGAATGCTTAGAAGCAATTTTCACTTGTCACTGAGGACTAGGGAAGGAGAAAAGGAGAAAGAGAAATGCCAAAGCAGGACTAAATGAGAAAAAGGAAACATGTTTAATTAGTGTCTTCTGTAAAACTTTACAAATGTACAGCATAGTGCAAAAACGCAGTCTCAGCACATCACCTTCAAGTAAATGAACAATGTAAAAAGCTGAGGAACACAAGCTTCCTTCTTCACAGGAATGGCTCCCAAGTGCTCTTCCTGGAGGTTCCTCTCTCACCATCAAGCTCCAATCTCATGTTTATAGAAGAGCAAAAAGCCTAAAGAAAACCCCACAAACCCTGCTGAGAGGCTGCTCCCCACGAGCACAGGCTGGAGCTTGCCCTGTAGGGCACAGCCTGAGACAGAGCCAGGGCCCAGCTGCACCTGGCTGTGCCCACGGGCAGCTCTCCCCAGGGCTTCATTTCTCAACCCCAACCAGACAATCCAGTCAGACACAAGCCCAGCCTCAAGCATGTGACAGCTCCACAAAAATACAGGAAAACTACTCAGGGGCTTGAAGTTAAGCATGTGCTTAAATAGCTTGTGGCATCAATACATTCAGTGTTAACAGAACAGCAGCCTAGAGCGTGGAGGTTCAGAGAAGGGTGTAAATCTTGAGCATACACTGTCGGTGTCAGGAGACACCAGGCAGTTTTCAATTACCTATGAGAAAAGAAGTAAACAGAGTGCAACTCAACGACTTTCCATTGCTGGAAAGGGCAAAATAGGGTGGAAATGGGCTGATCTAGGTGAAATTTCTAAGCACAAATCTGTGAAAAAGAGAAACTTTGTCCAGGATACACTCAAGCACATCATCTAAATACCAGGCCAGTGAGGGCTGCTGGAATTTTCCCTTAGTCCTGAACACAAAACAGTGGCCAGGATTAATTCAGGAGCTCTCACAACCTCACTCCTGCACAGACCACACCACCAAGGCAGTGACAGAACTCCCAGCACAGGAATCAGCTGGGCAAAAATGTGCTCAAAAGTGAATATTTCTGAACTAACACATTTGTTCACATGGTGATAAATGGATGGAGGAAAGGGCTGTGACAGGAAGGTCCATTTTTAAAATGCTCATCTTTATTGAGGAGATTTGGAGCCTGCACTTGTCTGACTGATTAGCTACACTTTGGGGTGGATGCTGCTTGACCACAATGCTCAGAAATGTGGTTCATAACCAAGAATTATCACGGCATGAAGGCAGGCAGAGCATTTCTTCAAATGATACTGGCACAGCTTAAACCTCCCTGTCTAAGCCCTTAGGAGGCCTGAGTTAATTCCTGGGTCTGTCCTACTGCATTTGGGTAACCTTCCTAAGGAAAAGCAACTCAGGCAGAAGATACTGAGATAAATAATACGTTCTCATTAGAACTACAGCATAAAAAACAAAGCTCTGCTTTGTTGAGAAACTCAGTTGTCAGAAACCACATGGATGGGGAAGGTTGGTTCAGCCTTTGAGGCTGGTCTCAGATGCACCAAGGACAGAAGAAAAGTTTGTGGGGCATGGAGGACTAACCATTCTGCCTCTCTCCTACACTGAGCAGCTGAGAGTCCTTCTAAAAAGGGGATCCAATAAATTAAACTGTTTAATCAGATTTCAAACATTAATAAACCAACAGGCAGATCTTCAGGGGAAATAGAACAGGTCAAAGCCAAGGAAAAAAAAAACACATTGGACTGGACATGGAATACTTAGCCAGCACCAAAACCCAGAGTGCACTCCCTCAGCCCTCTCTGCACATGGAAAATTCTGTGTGCAGAAAAGTCTATCCCTTTTCTGTTCTTTAAGTATGGAGTGCCCTGCCTTCATGTAAGAGAAAATAAATTTGGGGCAAAACAAATCCAGAACAACAAAAGCTCTCAACTCAGCATGGGATGTTTTGCAGCCTGTGATGGTCTGTAGCTCCCCTAAGACCCAGAGGCACATTCTTGGTGGGGGTCACTCAGAACAAGCTTCTACACACCCCAAGAGATCTTTTTCCTACTCACCCTAGAGGAACAGGTGCATCCCATCAAACCCAGAAAATGGATAAAAAATCTTTTTAGAGCATTGGACTGGCATTTAGAACTATTTTCCTATTAAAAACCAGCATCAACAAGGGTCAAGCATCTTAGCTAATCTGTGCTGCCCCAATAAAATCCAACAGTTTGCCATTGCAGGCACTAGTCAGGATCATTATTTTATGACGTTTCAGATGGACTTTCAAGCTACTCTTCACTTAAATGTTATTAAAAGATTTGAAATTTCTACAGCATTTTCAAGGAAAAAAAAAAATCCTGGCAAGTTCTCACTCCCCCTTGGAGCAAACACCAGAAGTAGTATTTTGTTTTTAAAAACACTGAAATCCAGGAGCAGGGAGGGTAATGCAACACTACTGACCATTTCCATCTACTCAAAATAAAAAGGGCACAAAAAGAAACTCTCTTGCAGGTTTCTGAATCAGTTTTGTTTCTTTACATTCAAACCTGTGGATGCTTAGATGGGTGGGAGGGAGTTCTTGTTTCTTAGAAGCTAAATCACTGGCTGCTGTCCATTGAAGAACTCAGGTTTAGAGGGATATCCCCTTGGACACCCACAGAGGACATATAGGAAGCTATATTTTCAGAAGGAACATAAAGTGATGAATTTTCAGGCAAGCTGATGAGGTCGTTCCCAAAGATGGACTGACGGTCGAGGAGGAACTGCTGGGCACTTTCAAGAAGGACATCTTTCCCTAGGAATAGACAGCAGAAAATTCAGCTCCTGGAAGGCAGGTTGCCTGGTTTTACATATGTAGAACTAGAAAGTGACAAATCCCAACTGCAGCAGCGACTGAGGAGCCTCACTCCAGCAAAATCACTTGGCAACACCTGAGTAGAACTGGACTCACTCAAAAGCTCACTAAAATCAAGGGGAGTCTCTCTGCAGGTCACTGAGTGGGTTCTGCCTGAAAGCTGGGATTCCTCACAAGAGAGAAAGGGATGACAGAATGCTGGAGACACTGAGAAAAGGATGAGAGCAGCTGCTCTTCTCCCTCACTCGTGTCCTTCTCCCTCTTGGTAGAAGGACCCAAAAGGCTTTGCAAACAGGGGATACTCAAGCATTCTCTTCAGTGTACCTGGGCTTTTAATGCCTTTGAGGTGCTCATGAAAGAGGCTGAGGCTGGAAGTCCTTGAATGACACACAATGAATCAAAACTGGGGCAGTCTCAGGTGGCTACAGCACCAAACTGGGGCTCACAAGAGCTTGTCTTTCAGGTCTGTCCCAGCTGAACACACGTGAACATACACCACGATCCCACAACCAGGGCAACACTCCTGCATTCACATCTAAGGTCAGACACACTTTATCAGAGTCAGCAAGTGGACCAACTGGACTGTGCCCTTGAGGTCTGCTAAAAGGTCTGGAGAAAGAGACACCCAACCTGTGCCTCTGGCTGTCAGCAGCTACTGGGGCACCTCCTCTGCAACAGGAACCAGAGGAAACCCAGGACTGTACAGCTCTTACCACTCCTACCCACTGAGATCACCACATTGCTCTGAGGTGGCAATGAACAGGCAGAGAAAACATTGGAAACATTGACAGTCATGATGGGGACCCATTGCAAAACCAGTTCAATTTCATTTACACCTCAGTTTATCCCCCACAGCTTTTCCATTTCCCACAGAGTTGGAAGAAGGTGTGCAGCTGCTGTGGAAACACTGCTGACTGACAATCATGAAAGTAAAATGACACACGTGCTTTGCTCCCTTAAATGGCAAACTGTGAATGCTGGACATCATCTCTGGCTGCCTGAACAACATCCCACTGCCGAGTGCACAGAGCTGCTGGTGCTCCTACCTGGGCAGGTGTTGTTGAATGGTGGGTTGAACACTTTTGGGGGCAGCTCAGTTGCACTCTTCTCCAGATCCACTGTGAGTCGCTGCATCTTGATGCAAAAATATAAACTACAATGTACAATTATACAAAGACAGGGGAGCTTGTTAGAACTAGGCCATGTCTGAGCACCGGTGCTTCCCCCCACTGCACAACCCCCACCAGTAACACAAGGCATCCTCCCGGCCTCCCAGCCTCACTGCAGCTCACCAAAACAGCCACACCTTGTGCTCAAGGGCAGAGCAGCCTGAAGGACAGGGCTGTGGGAGGGGCAATCCCCTATTCAGCACTGGCTAATATGGTGTGAAGCTCATGTCACACCAGGGGCCAGGCTGGTGTCACTGCGGCTGCCATACAAAGCAAACCCACAGTCCTCTGCAGCCAGCAACAAAGAGGAAAGAGATTTTCTTTTCATTTTCCTATGACAACCTCTAAAGTGAAACTAGTTTTTGCTTACACAGTGCTCTGGGCACAGAGTTCCTGCATGTATTGCTTCCAGGCTTCTCCATACTCAGGACTTTCTGTAGTTCAAGCAAGAGCCCCTGGGAAATTTAGTGGGCTCAAGAACTGAACTATTGAACATTGCAGCCTCCTTTCCTGGCCTTTCCTCTCATGCAATTCTTTTTAAAAGGTTACAGCTCTTGCTTCCAAGATTTGCTAATTAATATTAACTATTTCTTAGACACTCTCCTTCCTAACATTCAGGAAGTGGAATTACCTAGTAAATTCAAAATTATTAAAGCCTTAAAAGGATGTTGATACCATGAAGAAAGCTTAGAGACCTTTTGCATTTCATTAGAGTAGATAACACTCTACTTGTGCATCTGTAGAGATATCTGGCAGAACCATCCAAGCCTCCATTCAACTTGGTTGTCAGCAAGGGCTCTGAAAATTCACTCTCCATCACGCAGGAAAAAGAACCCAGCCATGCAATACATTTCCAACCTTAATGCTTCTGTGAGTTTATGGTTTCCTTCACTGTTCATTAAACCTGCTCCTTCTGCACTGCAGAAAATGTCTGTGTAAGTATCAATTCCAAACAAATATTGCCAAACCATTTCTCCTTGTTTCTTCATGTGCAGGCATGCAGGAACCTCTGTTCTAAATGCATGGCATTTTACTGCTGCTGAAACACACAGGGATGGCTGCACTTGTAAAGGCCTATTTTATAAAGAGCTTTGGCACAAAGACACTTTATAAATCTATGGTATTAGTAGGATATGACATTCTCACTAAGAGAAAGTTCAGAGCAGCCAGTTGCTATTAAAGACTCCAGGACACCGTCAGTCAGAGCTTGTCTGCAGACAAAGCCTGGCTGAGTTGGAAAAACAGGTCAAGAGTATAATAGAACCCTCTCATGCTGCCCCCAGGAGATGCCTACGTGCTGTGCTTTAGCCCACTCTCCCCTCTGGTTATGAAATAACTTCTGCAGTTATGCACAAGCTCTGCTTCACAGTTCCATTATTATTTAGGCAAGAAGATCTAGGGGAAGGTGTCCCTGCAGTGGGCAGGGGGTTTGGAATAGCATGAACATTAAGGTTGCCTCCACCCTGGCCATTCTGGGGCTCTATGATTGTTATTATCCTGTCTCAGAAACACACATCTCTTACCGGGGACAGACTGGCTTCCATTTCAGTCAAATTCCACTCACTCAGAGATAAATTGGGATTAAAGACCTGTTGGGACAAAAAATACAGTTAGGGCTCTGAAAGGTGTAATGGTTTGAGATTCTCATGCCCTCCCCTGCCTGCTGGAGGGTGCAGCCCTGCACTAAGTGAAGCTGCAAAGGCTCCTGTGCTGACGTGTGGCACAGCTGGGCTGGGCTGTGGGCACTTGTGCTGGTCCAGGAGCCCTGCTGCCTGCCAGGGGAGGGCCAGCACAGACACCCCGTGCCACTGTCCTGTCACAAACCAGGGCAGATGCACACCCAGATTAAAGCCCTTCTCTGCTGCTCCTTGAGTCCCACGACACTCCCAGATGCATATGACTTTTAAAAGCATTCCAGAATTCAGTTGCAGAGGGCAGGTTACTGTTGCAACAGGGCTTTGGTGGCAATTTCTTGAGAAGTCTGAGCAATTTGGGAAAAGGAGCTATTGAACTGGGGCAAATTTTATGATTCATTCTCACTCTTGTGACGTTCGTTGCACAGAGAGAGAAATGTGTCAATAACAGGAAAACTCTTTCTAATGAGAGACAAGAGACAGAAACCAACAGTCAGTGTAGAGCAGGCCATTAGAAAAGCTTTCTGTAAAGTCAGAATCAACCACAGACTCTTGGGAACTGACTTGAAGAGATCAGGATTGATTTTTTTAAAATAACTTTTCATACTGTTTATCCATGCAAGCTTACAACGTGCCTTTATCTGAAGCACCTCCTCAAGGGGACATATATTTGACAGAGATATTTTTTCTTATATACATAGTTATTTGATTATTGGCAAAAACCTTTTATATGCCAACTACATGTCCAACAGAGAAATAAACAAACCTTGCTATTTCTGCATGTCTGCTTAAGAAAAAGCCACCATCCATTTCTAAAGAAAGGTGATCTAAGATCTGAGACTGAGAAATACTTCAGCAGAGAAAGGATTTTACATTGGCTGCACTTCCCAGAATAGGAGGAAGAGGGGAAGGTAGGAAAAGCTAAACACAATATAGGAATATCTAAGATGTAGAATATGCAGAAAATAAGTTAACCCCTATAAAGCAATTATCAAAGTAGCTAGAAAGTAATTTTGAACCTATTTTACATAAATGTGTCAGGTCTCATGTTGATTTCTTTACCAAATGCAGTGTTTTATCTTCCTAGAAGCTCAAATATGCATATTAAAAATAATTCTTTTTTTCAAACAGTATAATTTAAAGCTGGAATCTTATGAGCAGGTCAAAACAGAGCTGTGACTCCACAGACTACATGTGGCAGATAAAATGGCACACGAGAACAAGCAGCATGAGCTGACTCACAGCCCAAAGGAACCTCTGTGAACTTCACAGTTTGTTTGCTGCAGCCTGCCCAGCAACACTCACATCCAAGAGGCTGGCAGGCTCCAGGCTGTACTGCTGGCTCCTCAGCAGCAGCTGCAGCCCCTCCAGGCTCCAGTCGGTGCCCTCCAACGGGTCTGAAATATCTGTTCTGAGAAAACACAAGGGGAAAAATTGCCACAAAGGAAACTTGCATAGATACCTGCAGAAAGCAGGATTGAATAGCCTTGCAAAAGGATGTTTATGTTTAAATCTCATTTTGAAAACCCAGAGCCCACTGTCAGCCTGGGTTTATGCCATAAAACTTGGTTTAATCCCAGAGTGCAACTCAGCAGAGCTCACAGGGGACTGGGCAGATGGTGAAACAAATGAGACAATCCCTCTCCTGGGTGACACGTGGTTTGGGGATGGATAGTCTGTGCACATCTCCTCAACACAGGGAACATTAAAGCCTTCCTTAGAATAAATCCTTTAAGAGATGCACCAGGAACCAGAACAGGCTGCATTGCCATTCTCCTTGGTCCAAGATGCCTGAATTACTGTTAACTAACTCTTTTTAAAGGAGTGACTTGTAGCTGCAGGCATTTACCCTGCAGGCTGCATTTACTAGAGACATTCAGCTAAATGAGCAGCAGGGAGGCCCTGCTGTGATTAAATCACCCAAAAGCTACAGAAACTTTTTCTTAAAATCAGGTCCTTAAAAAAAGAATTATTTTTCTTCTAGTAGTATGTTTGTAAGCATCCAGTGGGTTCAGAAGGAGGAATTTGATTCTCTGTAAGGACTCAAAGGAAAATGGGAGTTTTTCTGGGAACCCTATTGAGTGTTTTGGGTTCCCCTCCCTCACAGTCCTCCTTACATTGCTGTAGTTGCTATCAAGAGTGAACTGCAGTTAAGTTCCACATCATCCACACAGCTGCACCACGCTTTCTTTCTGCTGGTGAGGCCTGCTGGACACTCCCCCATGACATGGATGCTGTTGGGATTTTTGTCAGAGCACAGCCCCAGAAGTGGCTCACTGGGATCCCCCTGGGCATCACCAGAGCCTCATGTCACAGTGCCAGTCCCCGGGGCAGGGGTGTAGCACAGTCCAGTGCAGGCCTGCAGGCACAGGTGCTGGTCTGGGCTCCAGCTTTCTCTTGGACCTTGGGCAAATCCCTCTCAGTGCAAAAAGCCTCTTCCTGCTCCCACAGCTCTGATGCACATCCTCTGACAGCTCTTCCTCTGCTGGGTCCTTCAAGCAAGGGATGCCCCTACCTCTGTGAACTGTCCCCTGGGATTCAGGGGTCCTCTCTAGCAGGTGCAGGATGGGGCTCACCAGGCTGCACTTGCCTACTTGAAGTCACCCTCCCTCCCCACCCTGGGAACAGGAGGAGAGGGCCATGAGCAGGCAGGGCCACAGCTCTCCCTGGCTCACCTCACCTGTCCAGCAGAGCCCTCCTGCCTCTCCTCTCAGGGGGCTGGGAGGTCCCTGGTGGTGCTGCCCCACAGCTGCCTTTGCCCTCCAGCACAGACTGAACCATGGCCACGGGCAGCACCGGGGGCTCGGCGCAGGCCCGGCAGCCGGGCAGGGGCACCTCGGGCTCCGTGCTGGCCTTCACTCCAGGGCTCACTGGCTCTTCCTTGATCAGCATGAGGCACTTCTCCCTGCATCAGAGACAAGGCTGAGCACCACACACAGCTGCTCTGCAAAGGCCTCGTGCTACTGGGAAAGGCAGGAGCACAAGGCATTGCTTCCACTTCCCATCAAACTGCCCCACAAGGCCTTCCCACTTCCTCAGATGGGCAAAAGAAGCCAGCTGCCTCTTTTTCTTTTCAGCAAGCTCCAGAAATATGCTCAGCTGGAATATCTGCAGTCATTTCATCAGTCACAGCTTATAATGAATTTGCCCCATTGAATTGTTCTGCAAATATGGAAAATAGATTTTCTATGCACTGATCATTTCCCGGGTGAGTGTTAGGGACAGGTTAAAGGGACACTGGGCTAGAGAGATTCCCCTGAAAAGTCTCCACCCTAGAGATAGGAATGGGATCAGTAAGACCATCCCATGCAGGAGTTAGGATTGGATCAGCAAGCACTCTAGAGATCCCAATGACACAGGTCAGGATCTGTGTCCCTGCAGGACTTCAACAGAAGCTGTCGAGATCCAGCATAGGCAGATATTTTCCTTGGCTGGAGGCAGAGGATTGCCTTTTCCAATGGGAGAGGCACACCACATTATTTCCAGACTGACAAATGACAATGAAGTTTTGCTTAGAAACATTTTGTGTGTAAAAACCTACAGTGTGTTACTTGTTGGAGACTTTAGAGCTCCCTGGGAACCTGCACACTGGATACAAAATGACAAAGGCATGGAGATACCAGGGATGGTAAGCGACACTACAGCGCCTTCTTCAACATTCCTTCCAGATCATCTTCTCATCTCAGGGGGCCTAAATTCCCACCAGAAGCACTGTTGATTTAGGAGGTACCACACCTGAACTAACTGGGGCCATGGCTGGCTCAGATGCTGAAGTGCAGATACAGCACTGATCAGAAACCACCAGATGGCACTCAGTAATTAGCAGAAATAAGCAACTTAACTTGAAGGCTATATTAAAGATTTTCTGCTTTAGAAATGGCTTCCAGGTTTGTTTTTTTGTTTTTAATTGTTTTTTTTTTTTTTAATCTGAAGCTCTTTACATGCTTCTAGTTAATTTTATGGCTATGGTTTCAATTATGCAATAGATTTACAGGCAATTTCTAGAGCATAACAGCCTTGCCTCTAAGCCTGAGAAACTGTTTCCATGATTCATCTGTCTACTTACTTTCCACTGACATAGCTTTAGCTATTCTGCTACTAGCCCTAAATACACTGCAGAACTGTGGCAGGAAGAGATAAGCATTAAAATACTTCTGCATTCAGTTCTTAAGTTCCTGGGGCCTTTTCACAGAAAAGTTGTCAAACATCGGAAGTTGTTGTGATGCAACCTTTCTGTTCTCATTAGATGTTAGATGTACAATTTGATTGTTTCTTCTTTGCCAAAGCCAAAAGGAAACCTTCCTTTCTCTCCCTCAACAAACCCAACAAGTGTCGGTAGCTCATTATTTGATTAACTCTGAGACAGTCCTTGTCTTGAGGACAAAATATAAAGAAACATGGAATATTTCTCAAAGAGGGGAGTGGAAGTTCTCAGCATGAAACTTTGTTTTGAAGGTTATGCTGTTATTACCCCCTCTAATTCTGAAAATCTGACCCACTTTGCAAACTGGAAAAAAATATTCCATACCTCTATAGAGATTTGTGAATCAGACAGAAACTTTGGCAGAATTACCGCCACAAAAATCTCTTGAGGAGAGTTGCATAAGCATGTTTATACCCAACTCTCCCTGGTTTTAATCAGAAACGTGTTTACCTGTCATTTTCAGGAGGGGATTGCATATTCATGATGTTGGATGGTGATGCTTCAGTAACATCAGATATGATGGGTCCTCCAGTGATTGCAGGGCTGTTTAAGCAAGAGGCAGGCTCTGTTGATGGCTAGGAGGAAAGCAAAAGTCGTACAGATTTATCCTTCTGACCCCAAAACAAGTCCAAGGCTCTATCTGAGATGGTTAGGGTTTATTCACTGTGACTTTCCCCTTCTCTGGAAACCAAGAAAGCTTTTATCTACTATGCAACATTATAACTTCCTCTCACTTCTCCTCCAACCTCACAGAGGTACAGGTGTGAAATAAACCCTGTGAAGTGTCAGCAACCAGGAGGTTTTACCACGTCTGACATTTTGCCTAGACTGCTCAGCTTCCTCTGGAGGGAAAGATCCACCACAGCCCAACAGGGCCACATGAGCCACTCATGCCAGCTCACATATTTTAACTGCTTGACAGAAGTGTCTGGTATCTGCTCTGATGATGGTGGGGATCCCTCAGAGGCTACAAAAATCCCAGTTTTAGAACTTATTCCTTCTCCTCTTCCCTTGAGGTGAACCAGGCTGGAGTAACAACATGGAGAGCTCAGTGTGCAGGGTCTGCCTTTCCCCACCAAAGCCCATGGCCTCCCTCATGAAGGCATCCATAGAACTGGGGAGCTGAAGGAGTTTTAAATGTCATCCAGCTTAGCAAACCTCATTTCTTCTTCACTGCCAAACTCTTGCCAAATTACTTACTCCATAATCTCTATTATTGCCTCAAACATTCCCCCCAGGCAGAGCCATCCCACCGAGCTCAGGGGCTGGGCTGGACCCACCGATTGTATGAAATAGGGGTCGTGGAGGGGCTCTGCAGACAAATGCCGGCTGAACTTGGACACTGGTGGAGCTGAGATCCCATTGTCAAGCATCAGAGGTCTGTGAAGAGAAACAGTTTTGTCTTCCAGCACGTACTGACTGGCTCCTGGCTGCTCACACACAAACCATCCCTCAGCCAAGAGCTCTTCTTCCCCATGTACTCTGGTTTCCCTCAGCTGTAAGAGTCTTTCTTGCCCGGTGTCACAGCAAGGAAGGCTAACGAGTTTTGAAGGAGGTCACCATTAAAAAAGAGCATTAACCAAAGAGAGGAGGGAAGGATGCAGACATGCCCATCCTGCTCAAACCTACCCAGAGCCCCCAGGCAGCACTCTGCACCAAGTAGCTCCAGGCTGCACATCATCTTTTCCTGCAGCCATTTAGAAGAGAGGCAGGAAAACACAACCGTGAAAGATAAAACATTAAGGATGCAGATACAGACACAAGAGCTGAAATTTCTGGAAGACAGACCTTTGTGTTTCCAAGGATGCAGGAACTCAAATCACCCTGCAAATTGCAGTTGGTTGTGTGAAGTGTGATCCCTCATCATAAGGGGGTTGCTGTGCAGGTAGCTCTGTGCTCTTCTGCCCTTTTCAGCACAGTTTCTCACTAATTATTTGCCTTTTTACAAAAAGCAGTGGTCTAAGACATTTATTGGGCTGCAAAGCTTTTACAGAGAGGACATGGCCCTGACCATGAAAATTAGAGGTCAGATCTGGCATCTCATTTCTCTGCTTACCCACTCTGCTGGAGGAAAATTTCCCCAGTCACGAACCTCAGCAACTCAGTAGCTGCTATTCTCCCCTTGAGCCCTGTTCTTTGTTATCTGTAGTGTTTAGCTCTCCCAGGAGGCTCAGTAGAGGGAGTAGGCAGAGATGCACATATCCTGCTGGCTTAATCCTACAGATTCTGGGCTCGTTCATTCAATCCTGTGTTGCCTTTACAATCCTCACAAGAGGAGTCAGTCAAGAACAAGCACACTGACTTAATGAAAATTGACTCCTTTGAGCCACTCATGAGAGGTCTGGCTCCTTTCTCTGCAGCATGGAGAAGTTTCCAAGTTGTCAAAGGCCACAAGGTAATAAAGGTGTGAACTGAAGGCAGGTCCCTGTCCTCAGCAAATTCCACTCAATAGTCTCTTCCCCTTCTTTAAATCTCAAGCACCATAGGGCAAGAAAGGCAATGTTGCTCTCCTGAAAGGCACTAAGCTTCCTAATTAAAGTTGCTCTATTCACTTGCCTTGAAGGGCCTATCTAAAGATACCCCTCAGCTAAAATTTTGCCCACTTTCCTCTTCGTAAGGCCTGCAGGCTAACATTGCCAAGCCAGTGTTGGATACACATCACATTCAGTGACTGTGGGTCAAACTGGAGGTGTCTGTGGGCTGGCTGGGCCCAGCCCTGCTACTGCTGAAGACAAGTGGCAAAACTGGAACCTGTAGGACCAGCAGTGGGGTCCTGCCCTTTAGCCTCCCCCTAGTTAGCACTCCCATGGCCCACTGCATGCTGTGTTGCCCAAATAAAGGTCACAAGCTGACACGGTGCTTCTCTAAAGAGCAGTGAATGGGGCCTGTCAGCAGGTCTGACTCTGCACTTCAGCCCATTCATTTCCCATCACCATGGAGCCCCGGTCCGGTGACCGCCTGCCTGGGCGAGCTGAGCTTGTGCTTTTAGTGAGGGGGCAGCATTATGCACCCGTGAGCGTGTGCACCACACACGGGTACTTACAGCTTCCTCTTTATCCCAGTGCTGCTGGGGCTTGATTGGAGCTGGCCAAACAGAAACTGAATCAGCTGTCAGGAGAGATCAAAATCCGGTGTTAATCAGCAGAGTGATTCAGCACTCCCTGCTCTCGCAGCCATTCTTATCTCCACACATTCCTCCCTCCCAACAGCACCCCAAAGCTGGGAGCAGCCATAGAATATAGGAGCCAAATTGCATGAGACACTGAAGCCTGAAACAGAAATGACCTATCCAAAACTCAAACAGCCAGGTGCCTGCTTTGTGCCAAGGTTCCTGGATGCATGTGCTCAGCACTCTCTCTCTCCACTTCGTGCATGAAGAACTTCAGCTGGTCCTTACAGACCTGTGAAGTGCACATGCAAACATTCCTAGGCCTGGAGTTAGACTTGGATCCATTACGGTTTCCAGAGACATTCAGAAGAGGTGCTGTAAAGTCTGACAAAGACTTTGCAAGTGAAAGAAGCAACTCCCTATGGAGAGCCTGGATGCAGGTCTGAGCTCTTTTAGCTGAGTTTTTCAGCTCTGTGAATGTCAGTGTTGATATAACAGGAGACTAAAAAGGAAGCAGAGTAGCTTTGGAGAGGAATCACTTAGCAACATATTCCCAGGTCAGCTTGAACCTAATGCTCTGCTTTGACCTCCAAACAAAGAGAGCATTATTATTATATATCACAGCTCTTACTCATTGCTCAATATAACAAAATAGAGTTGCATAAAAGCCTCTACAATGAAGCATGTGGCTGGAGGAAGGCTTGACAGCCTCGTGCATTTCTGTCCAGTCCTATGACTCCGTGATGCCACGTGAGGGTCAGAGCATGGGGACTGGGATATGTGACGTGCTCAGTCAGGTCAGCACCATCCAGGAATCACTGGAGAGGCCTTTCCTATACTGGTCATGCTAGATTTTAAGGGAGAGGGCTCTGCGGACTAAAAGGCTGTACAGTAACTCCTCAACTGTACCAGTAACACCAGAAAATGTTATAGTTACATTGCTGCTACATTCCCTTAAAAGGACAGTGGGTGGCCCATTCTGACACCTGCAACTTCCCCACTGGTGCTGGCAGAAGTGGAGTTCCTCTTGTGAACAAATGGAAGATATGGGAAGGCCAAAGGCATTGGTATAACCAGAATACAGCCAACACAGGGCAATTAGTGAGAGTTGTGCTCTCTTGCACAAGATTTCAACAGAAAAGTGGTTTCTAACATCACAGAAAGAACTGGCAGGGAAATTAAAATCTTTTGCTTAAGGGTGCAGTCTGTGCTTTGTTAATGACCTGTCTCCATAGGATATATAAAAGCATCACACAACTTAAAAGAAAGGGAAAATAATTACACTGCAATATCACAGTGTGGAGATTATGGGACAAAAATAAAATCAGAGGACACAGACCAGGCAGCACGAGCAAGTCTGGAGTTTATATGACCACTACCTTGTTGATGACTTTCTGTTGCTGTGAGTGGTTCTGCCGGAGGGAAACAACTTCCCGCCAAAGAACTTCGTTTTGTCTGAAAGTGAAACAGAAATTTTCCATGAGAACAGAAACATCAACAGCCCATGGTGCTGCCATGATGCACAGTAGATTCAACTGTGCAAAGTCTGTCTCACTTCCGGACTCTTGCAGTGTTTGGCTCTTTTCAGGTATTCCAAACAAGGTCACACAATTGCCTTCCTTTTTCTTCCTTGACCTCAAAACAACTATAGACCAAAGCATGGAGGAAAAACAATTAAAGAGAAGCTAACATTTATAGGGGAAGGTAACAAGAGGACACATGTTTTTATAGAACATTTGGGCCAAACTCAGAAAATCAGCAAGGCCTGATTTGTGACTGTGAGTTATTTGGCTCACCCAGACTGTCCTTCCATGGGAGTTAAGTCCAACCTCTCCACAACTGCACCAGTGCTCCCAAAGACAGAACAGAGACCTTGTGTATTCTACCTGCTTAAAACTCATGCAAGTGGTGGTTCAAATGCATGCAGTGACTGGAGCAGATAAAAAGATGCTCCTGCATCTCAGAGCCTTGAACTAGGAGGACCATAATGATTTTATTAGTGGAAGCCACTGATTTAACCCAGCACAGACCTGTGTCCAGCTTGCATAAGGAAAATTTATTTTCTGTCTGTAAAAGAAGCAGCACAGAGGGGAGCTTACAGGCTTCTTTTAACAGTCAGCTTCACTAGGTGGGATGGAGAGATGCAGAATTTATTTACTGTGCTGCCTTCAAGTCTGGATGCCAGTCAAGTCCCTACTGCAAAGGGTTTTGCCATCCAATTTATCTCTAGAGTATATGGATGTACCTAAACTGTCAGGCCAGCAAAACCTATCATACAGGTGAAACTGATAGATCCTTTTGCTTTTCAGTCTTCCTAGTGTGAATGGATGCTAGAACTGGGAAGGTAAGGTTCAGAGATCTGAAGAGCACAGTAGTACAGCTCGTACAGCAAGAATCTCTGAAATGAAAGCAGCACTCCTTAGTCTGACAGCTTGTACTGGAGTTATGTCCTAATTGTTCTTCATCAGTGTAAATTTCTTAACATGGATTCAGCTTGGGATTTCTCCTCTGTCTTAGTTTATAAAAATCATATTCTTTTCATCGTTTAAATGCAGTTCTTCCAGATGGAGGGAGGGAATGAGCAAATCAAAAGGGAGAATAAATTAAAATCAAGGCCAAATCATTAATACTGGAACACCTTGAAATTCAATCAAATGCAAGCCCAGAAACTCATTGCTGCTGTATCTGGATTTCACAGTGCAAACTCATGCATGTGCTAAGTGTGGGAGTCATTAAAAATTGATGTAGGATAAAAATATGCATCCATTGCACATAAGATGCTGGGCCAGAATGAAATTTCCCAGTATGCAGTGTCCTCTCAAGGCCCAGAATGACACTGTCACCTGGTGGTGTTATATGAATATCAGCTCTCATTAGAAAAGAAAGAGTTTGGGTCTATTTGATTATGCAAGCACTTTTTAAACAAAGCTCTCTGTAAAGATTAAAGTTCTAAAGGCAAATAAAAACCTCTCCAAGTACATGACTTATAAAACCATATCCACTTCCTAATCTTTTAGTGACCATGTCTGAGTCAGTAAATCCCAGAGTCTCAGACAGCTGGAGTTCAGGCAGCCACATGCAGGAAGCATTGCATCAGCTTGGTTTGCTCTTACCCAACAATTCTGGCCACGTCAGATGACACAGTCTCAGGGAGATGAGTCCATGGACTAAATGATACAGAAGTTCTTATGTTATATATTCTAACATACTGTATTTTTTTGGCCAGTCATAAATTTTGGAGGTGAATTATGGCAGAAAGGTAATTTCTTATTAGCTGGAGTAGACTCCACCATGTTTCTGCCAAGGACTCTTGTATGTGTGAGAGAGCTACATGTTTATCACCATTCCCACCATCTGGAGGAAATAGTTATCTAAGTCCCCAGGTTATGCACATATTTCCTGTCTGACCTTCTCTGTGCTTTCCTCATCTGTGAAAGGAAAACAAATGAGACAGAGAGGCTGAGCATTAATTCATATTTTGTAGATCAAGTGTGCATAGAAATTCTACATGCTGTTGTCTCAACAGATCTCTGGTCCACGTGCTCCCTGGGGAGGGAGGTGTGCACAGCTCCTCCTTCCAA
Organism: Polioptila caerulea; assembly: GCA_013397295.1. Taxonomy (NCBI): domain Eukaryota; kingdom Metazoa; phylum Chordata; class Aves; order Passeriformes; family Certhiidae; genus Polioptila; species Polioptila caerulea. The sequence continues at coordinate 147,905 of VYXF01000360.1, forward strand.
CCATTCCCCACGATCCACCACTCCAGAGAAGCAAATGCCCGTAAGAAGCAGCCTGAGTAGGATTCAACTCACTGCTTCATGTCCTGCACTTGACACTCCATGTTCTCCTGCTGACTTCTCAGTATCTGTACCTCGTATAGCAACCTGCTGAGGTCCTCCTGGCGCATCTTGGTCTCCTCACTTTTCACTACAGACACCTGAGGAGAAAAAAAATCAAAAGTGGATTTTACCTGTGCAAGAAGGGCCATGGACAGAGAGAGTCATTGTGGTGGCTCAGGTGCAAGACTGTCACCAGCTGAAATGCCAGCACAGGCCACATGTCAAAGAGTCTGAACTATCCTAGGGGTACTATTGCAAGAGCCAAATAAAGCAAAGTGCAGGACAAACCTATTCATACAGAGGGTCAGCTGGCAGAATTACATTCCCTGTCAGAGTGGGGACCCATTTCAAATCAGCCTGGAGGGGAAGCAAAAGTATTTTGAGTATAAGGGAAGAATTGATCTAGATTGATTTAATCTTTCTACTTTAACTACAGAGATACCCAATCAAGCCTCATTTTTTACAGGGATGAGTCTGATGTAATGCCTCAAATTGACATACTACACTTGGATTTCCAAAAGGCTTTCTGTAAAGTCCCTTTTCAGAAGTTGCTATGTTAATTCAATAAGAGAACGACACTTTGGGAGTATTAATAACAGGTTAAAAGACAGAAAACAAAAAGCAGGAGAAGGTTGTCTCTTGTATAAGAAAAAGAGATGGCTGTTGAGAACCCTGCAGGACTTATGCCATATTTCTCTAGGAAAGCAGTTATCATTCAAAGCCAGAGAGGTTGGAAGCAAGCCTGGCCCTGCAGCACTACACAAGCATCTTGTGATACAGAGCAACAGAGCAGAAAAACACAGACAAAACTGATGCAAGCCAAGCCCTGCAAACCAAGAACCCCAAGCCCAGGTGCACATGTGTGCAGGGAGGGCGGGAACAACACCAGGGTGATGCTGGAGTTATTGTGAGCAGGACCTGGCAGGTGCCTGTTCCCCCTCCCACACAGTGCCCCTCACCTTCCTCTTGATGTGCTCCAGGAGGTGCTCGTGGCCCTGCAGGAAGCAGAGGTGCTGGAACTCAGTGTCGTCCCGCTCGGGCTTGACGAGCCCCCCCTGCTCGATGTTCACCACCTTCCGGAAGCCGTCTGCACAGAGAGCACACGGCGGGTGGGCCGGCACTGCCTCCACCTCCCACCCCCGCCCTCCTGGGGACATCTCTGACCACTCTCCACACTTTTTGAGCTGCCAGTGCTCACACCTGGACATGTTTTTGGGCCATATCCACCAGAAACCAAGGCAGGGGAGAGCCCTGTGCATCCCCTGGCCACCCCTGCTGCAGCCTGTGCCATGGAAGCCTTTCCACCATGGGCACATTGGTCTGCCAGGAGCAGAAATGCCAGCTCTTAGGGAATTCCTGTCTCAATTTGCAAGCCACAGGGATTCAGGGGAAGGTTTTTCAAAGGCACAGACCATCAACAGGTGCCACTTTTGGAAAAAAGGGGTCGCGTGTACATTTGGAAATCTGCTTTGAGTACTTCTCTGTAAGTCCTGAAAAGGTTTCTAAGCTGTATTTAAGGACTGGCCTAAAATTTATTAAAATACTACTATGGAGTGAAATAGCAAAGTTAAAACTTGACTAAAGAACTTAATTACTCATTGAAAATAATCCAAGAACCATCAGAACAGGCATGTTATTGAAGTGGCTGAAAATTACCCCTAAACCTCCTGTAAGGGATAAAAATGTCTGATCAGCAAGACAAGGTTTGCAAGAAGAACTGTCTGTTACTAGTTCAGTGATATGGCTGGTGAAAGGGATGAGCTGAGGGCACATGACCCACAAGAGCAGCATTCTGGGGGAGGTGTCACAGTTGGCAGCTGGATAAAGCTCCATATAGAATAAAATGGAAAATGAATAATAATAGGTCATCAAATCAATGCAAAACAAGTAGAACACTTGTAGATGAAACTTCTTAGCTCACATCCTGAAATGTAATCTAACAGAAATTCCATGCTGGAATTTAAGGTAAACACAAGGAGATCACTACTCTGGGATCTGAGAGGCAGATCCTCTTTGGCAAAATCAATAATGCCACAAGTCATATACATGAGACCCCAAACTTTTCTCTGCACAATTGTCTCCCATGTCTCCTGTCCCACTGGCACCTCCTGTCACCCCCGTATCTGTGGGGCCCTGGGAGCTGCACTTACACATGTTCAGCTGCCGGACAAAGCTGGCCATGTTGTTGTGCTTGAAATACTTGGGCAGCACCTCTTTGGCAAAGCGGCCTTGGTCGAACACGTGGAAGCTGGTGCCATTCTGCAAAGGAGATAAGGACAAGTCAGGGGAGGGTCCCCAACCACGAGAGGGGCCCAGGAGAAGTCCTACAGCAGGGGAAGTCTTGTTCTCTGAATTGTCACCTTGAAGCTAAGAAGAGTGACAACAGCCCTCAATGACAGATGTGCTCCTTTCAGTTCCATTACAGTCAGACCTCTGTGGCTGCAGGTTTGATCCTTTCCTACTTTTTGTCACTGCTTAGTTGAGAGTCTTGGATGTGAGAAAGAAACCATTTACTTTTGTGCCCAAACAGCTGGCAGGTAGTCTGTGATCATCCCCTCTTGCATGGACTCCATAGAAACACTCAAGTCTTAAGAAGGCCCTGAAAGTGGGCACTGGCATTATAACCCTTGCCAATATAATGTACTTGTTCAGATCTAACTCAAATCCATCTGCTCCAGAGCACAGCAGTCCTGGAGGGAGCACTGCCTGGAGACATGGCACAAGAAACATAGCAAGGCAAGAAGCAAATCATCTCCAGAGACATCACACTTGCCCAGAAGCTCTACACACCTTTTATTGATTATTTTTAATAGTAAACAGCCACAAGGGCAATCCACAAAATGTTGACAGTCATGCTTTGCAAACCAAGCTAGCAACACACATGTTAATCAGATAAATCTTCCATTTCTGGGGTTGCATTGCAAAGATCCATGACTGCCAAACAAGGCAAACTGCCTGGGATTGCTGGCAGTGAAGATGCACTGCAGGCCACGTGCTTTCCCTGCCTGGCCTTCTACCTGCTGACAGCTACATCAGTGCAATGACATCAGCAGATACCAGGGACTTGCCTCGGCTGCAGCTGAGTTTCAAGGGACAAGAGCTAAAGACACCAGAGCCTGCACCATGTTGGCAGGGAGGGGTCTGAGACCAGCACACCACAGTCATCCTCCACTGTGTTCAGTGCTATAACCAGCAGTCAGAGGTGTGTCAGCCTGGGTGGGTATTCCACATGGGCTGGTTTGTGACACAGGACAGTGTTTGGTAAGAGCCCTCAGGCTCTGTGTGCAGTAGGAGGTGTGAGTCCCACCTCGCACCCATCAGGGGTCTGAGGCTGCAAGGGTGCACTCAGGGAAGTCTGGAAGTCTCTAAAACAGGGAATGCAATCATGGCCATGAGACAGCTCAGTGACTAAAGAGGGGATGGTGTGTGCCTGCAACCTGCCCATGGCCACCAGAAACCAGCCAGCTGGCAAACCCTGCTGCCCTACCCTACATTTCCATCACCAAAGGTGCCAGGTGCCTCTGTGCTCAGGCTCATTTGGCAGCTCTAGCAATTAACTCCCACAAACACGGGACTTTGGGTCAGCTGCACTTCTTGCTCCTTGCTTACTACTGCAAACACTGAATATGACTGTGCCTCAACAGTGCTCTTTGACCATTTTTGGGTCTTTCCTATCATTCCTTACCCCATGCAGCAGAAGCAAAGGCTTATCAAGCACTTAAGAGATTCACTGACAACCTGCATCCTGGAATTATCCTCACAGACAGAGGCTGCAGAAAGGACAGCAGGGACCAGGGTTTCCTGACACTGCAGACACTGCCCTGGGGACAGAGCTGGTTTATTCTGCTTCCCTTGTGCTTCTGCCCCCTTAGTCTGGGATACAGCTGTGTGTCCCAGGCTGGACCCACTGATGGAAAATGAGAAGCACAAGAGTTTTGTATACCTCAACAACTCCTTATGGCCATGCATGAGAGGCCATTCCTTTGAATTCAGTGTTCTCAGAAGCTGGCCCACTCAGAAAGGTTCCTACACACACAAGAGACTTTGGGGTTACTGTGTGCTCCCAATGAACTGTGCATGTGTCAGTTTGCTCCCACACTGCAGTTGTGCCTTGGGTGTTTGACACCATGAGAGCACAAGCTTGGAGAAACTCTGGAAGTCTTCTCTGCCCAAAGCAAAACTGACTGCAGCAGGACAATCACAGCAGATGGGTATGTTAACTGTTTTTGACAGAACCACCAGGACAGACATGTTGTGCTCTGACAAGACAAGTGCTAGTCCAGGAATTTGCCAGTTCTCTCTTACTGCACCTTCTATTTAAAAAATTAATTCAATTACTTCTTGCCCAATCTACCACAGACAAAGAGAGAAGACTTTTCCTTCCCACTTCACAACAGACTTTAGTGTATATATAAACCATTACTGCATTCCCTCTCCATCTCTTCTTCATGCAAAGAAACAGTTCACAGGTCCTTATGGGTCCTATTTTCTAGAAGTACTGATTACACCCAGAAATCTTGGGTATGCACTCAATCTCTCAGCTCCAATATCACCAATGTATAGAAGCTGAAGAATATGAGAAACGTGGATACCTGCAAAAATGGGAATATTAGACACCCAAAAGCCTTACCAAAACCTCCAAGGATGTAAATGCAGTCTATGGCAGTTTGCAGGAAAGCAGAGCCTTGTGGTGGTCACTAGGTGGTCACTGTCAAAAATAACAAATTTTATTTTGTAACAGAGAGGGGACTATTTACACAGGTTAGAAAATCATTTCTAGCTTTAAAATCCTTATTTAAAACACATGATATCAAAACCTTGTAGTTCTCAGAGGTATGGCCATATCATACCAGCATCAAACAACCATGGTCACAGATATCAATGCAGCTCAAATCCTGTCTCAGGTTTTGAATGAAAACTCTACTGGACACAATGTATATATAGGAAAGGCTGGGGGGTATTTTACCATTCTCCTTTAAATTTGCTTATGTTATAGATTCTTGATTTTGGAGAAGAAGTTTATGCACACAGCTTATCCAATAACTACCTGCTGAAAACAAATCATGTTATTTGCAGCAAGTCTTAGGTTAAAAGCACAATGTGGTATCAAAGTGTTGTAAAAAGGGGACAAATTTTATTTCTGTGATTGCACTTAGTATATTAATGCCTCTGTGACAAATAAGAAGCCAAAGCAAAGCAATCTATCCCTATGAAGCTGTACAAACAATATATACCTACATCACCACAATCATCACACAGACTCATTGAAAAATCAAGTAAAGCTCTTCCAAAGTTATTTAGGGTGCCAGTCTGAGATCTGTTTAAATTATAGGTTTGAGTCTGAGTTCTCAGTGCTGTTTATCTGCTGCCTTCTACCTTGACATTTGTGAGAGGCTGCTAAGAAACAGCAGTACCAATAAATATAAAATACCAAATACCAAACAGCAGTGACACTTTTTAAGGGCTTTGCACATTTCCTAGAAAATGTTAGGGAGCTGCAGAATCAAGCAAGGTGAAAAACATTTCTCTCAAAGCATGTGGAATTCTTAGAATTAGAACATTAGGCACTTTCTAGGATGTTTCAAGTGAAATGTGTAAATATTATAAATAAAACACCCACAAAACAGTTGCCCCTCTGAAACAGAAAAGCCACAATATTTTAAATAAATAATAACAAGTATATCCAAAAGTGCCTGTATTTGAATCCTGATTTTTGTACTTTGCCAGTAACTGGGCAGCACCTGCCAAGCAAAGGGCAGCTCCTGTGCCATGCAGTTCTCAGGCCTCACAGCTGGATTTCCCTGCTGCTGCTGGCCTCAGTGACACCCAGTACCTGCTGTACTTACAGAGCTCCAGCAGATGAGATGGTTCGTTTCAGGGTCTTCCACCAGCGTCCAGAGTTTTGTTAGGAAGGCTGGGACATTGCTGGAGTATCCATCCATCACCAGAGAGCTGGGTGAATCCTGCATAGCTTTGCAGTGTCCCAGCTAAACTGACCCCATCGCCCTGGGCGCGCCTGCTTCCCTGCACGCGCCTGCGTCCCACTGAGAGTGAGCCACCCAATTTTATCCCAGGCCAGTGGAAAGTAGGCGTCCAGGGAGTCACATCAGCAGTGCTGCTCACACTCTTAAAAACTCAGCACAATGGGATGGCATCACCAGCCCCAGAGAACAATACACAGAATGAAAATGCACTGCAGCCGATCTCGCAGAGCTGTGAATAAATACGCAGCGTCATGCAAAGGGAACACGTGCTGCCCACCTTATGCTGGGAGCTGAGCAAGTCACCAGAGCAAACCCACCTGCCCAGAGGCTGTGGGACACCCAGGCACAGAAATCCCAGGTTTGTGAAGGCACCTCCGTTGTTATTTTGGAATTTTCTTGTCCTAAACTTTGGCTGGCACAGACAAATGAAAGCTGGATAGAGTCAAGGCTGTACGTCTTCAGCAAGACCCTGAAAAGTCAAAATTGCAAGCAAGTTTAGCAACTGTGTTCTTTATCAAAAGAAATTATTAAGCCCTTGCATGAGAAAAGAGGATGCTAAAAACAGCTACACATAGAATCTATTAGACAACATGGTTTTATCATTAATATAAAAGCTTTAGATAACTGTGAATATATGTGTGGCTTAATACCAGGATCATTTCAACTCAGAAACTGCTCTTTAAATAAAATCATAAAATATACATTCAACATTAAATTTTCCTGAAGTCCTTAGCAAAAACCTGCAAAGCTCAACATTCCTGCTGAAAAAATTAAACAGTCCTCACCTGATGCCTACAGAGTCCTTGAAGGCCAAACACTGAAAGAGTCAGGAGGTGAGAAAAGATAAGTGTCGTGATAAGGATAACAACACATTAATTTTTTCTTGCCACTTTCAAAGGGCAGCTTAGAACAGTGTACCTAAGAATGTGGTATTTCCCCTAAAACCCAAATCAGCATCAGCGACTGACAAAACCCATCAAGTAACACAAATTTTACATGAGCAGGTGCTGGTCATGCAGATAACATCATCACACAGAGAAGTCACAAGGTCAATAGTGCCATAGCAGAGTGGAGTAGATGTTTGACATGCACTGGAAACAACAATCAGGTTAGCCCTGCAAAGGTGCTTGGACAGAGACCTCTTACCTGACCTCTGTGAAGTGCCAAACAGAGCTGGAAGGAGCAGCTGCAGCCCCTTGCCTGCACACCTGGAAGACTCTGTGTCCATCTCAAAGAGAAAGATAATACAATATTCGGACAAGGGTTCCTTCTGGGATGTAATGCCACAGTTCTGGCACTGGAGCAGACATTTTGCCAATTCAGTCAAGTTAAAACATGGGAAAACTTCCAAAACTGCAATTAATTCTCAAGAGTCCCTGTTGAGAAAAATAAACCAACAGCACCAAAAAAAGGGACAGAGACACACATTAGGATTTAACTAACAAAACAAACTGGACTACAGAGGAGGTTAAAAAAAATCAAACTTGAAAGTTCACCATATTTTGAACTTTAAAAATTATGAAAAATCTCTTGGTCAGTTGCTTCACAGTTTTTTTTTCAATCAATCCTAAGAAGCTAAGTGATACTTTTCAAGAGTTAAAAATGTCAAATCAAAGCTTTTTTTGGGGGAAAAAAAGGTCTTTTCCTAACAGTGAGGTTTTGCTACTCTGAGTAATAAAAATGCAAGGGAATTTTCTGGTACTGCTGCACTGGTATTCAAAAAGCTGAGACAGATTTCTCAAACTGTGGGGGGAAAACCTCTTTGCAAGCAGAAGCTCTGCACAGAAAACAGCCTCACATATCAATTTTTTACTGATAGTGCAGCAGAAGGTCTAGAGTGGAAACTAGCAGCTTAATGACAGTGGTCCTTGCCTGTGATGAGATGATGCAGTTTGAAAAAAAACTGTTTTTGACTTTAGACTCCAGTGTGCAGAAACTGCATTTACAATGCCTGACATAATAAGGGAAAAGTGTATTTTAATCAACTTTTCCTGTGAACTGTAATGCAGAAGAATAAGTGCCTGGGAAGAAGGTTTGGAACATCAGATCATTTCCTAACTTTTCCATTTGCCTTCTTCCAAAATGTGTTGTATCTCTCTTCTAGATTTCTGCACAAACAAAACTACCACCATGACATGTTTTTTCAGCCCTCCCATAACCAAGCAAGAGATTTTTAAAAACAAACCTTCCCCTTCCCAGGCCAGCACTGGAGTGTGGGCCAAGTCTCACAATCTCACTCTGAATTTCATGGCATGCCCTCTCACTGTGGAAGCCCCAAGCCCCGGAGTCACAGCACTACCTCAGCAGTGCAGATTTCATTTAAATGAAAACCTGTGCACAAGAGAGCCTCAAAGAAGTGTCAGAGGTGAAACCCATGAAGCAAGTATGGAGCAGCAACACAAAAAGTGTAACGCAGAGGGGAACACAACTGATGATTTTTCTAGAATGTGCTGAGGGGAACATAAGTGCACATTTTTCTAGAATGTGCTGCTTTGAAGCGTGACTCCTAACTTTGAGTGTGAGGTGGCAGCAGCACAGCAGCTGTGCTATCTTATCTGCCATCATATCAGCGACAGCCCCCTTCCCACCCAGCCCTGCTACAGCAGCCAAGTGACACCGTCCTGCTTCCTTCCTGGGAACTCAGCCTCTTTTGCCTTTTTCTCTGACAATCACCTTGACAGCTCGGACATTGCTTTTCTACTTTTAGCTGCTTTTAATACTGTCTCTAACACACATCTGCCAAAATGTTAAGGCAAAATGAGATCTCATGTGTTCAGCTCCTTTCGTGTGATGATTTCCTTAAAGTCTTTGGAGCTATTAAGAAGGATTGTGAATGTCATAGACAGTAAGAGTGTTCTTTTAGCCTTCTGACTGCTGCCAGCTAAGGGCAGCCTGCCCTATCCCAGCCCCCCAGGCAGAATTGCCACTGAACCCTGACACCCAATTTTGTGCCAGCTGAGCCCCACTGAGCCACAGCCTCTCCCCTCATTACCATCTTTACTTCCCAAGTGGGAAACAATGAGATGAAACTCCAAGTGCCCATCAAGCACTTTGATTTCACTCCATGGGTTGCTCCCAGAAAGCACACACTCCGCAAGGGTCAGCAGAGGAGAGAATGGGGCTCAGCTGCCCATTGTTTTTTTAGCCTCACAATATACAGTAGGAAGATTGGCTTCAAGGAGAAAACATTTCCAGGACATGGATGAGGGATGCTCCCCACAGTAATCATGCTGTGGTTCCCACCTGGTTCTGAGAGACAGCACTGTTTCAGGTTTGGTTTTTGTAGTGAAATGTTGGGATGTCCAGGTTCAGTTAGCCCCATCAGATCTTAAATGTATGAACTCACTTGCTTAAACTGTTAGCAAGCAAATGCTTTTTTTCCAGAAGCATTGGCACCATCAGGCCTGCTGCCCCTGAAGGGATCTATGGGCACTGCCTGTGCCCCTAGATCTGACCCTGTGATCCAGAGCACCCAGGAGATCCAGCCCAGATTAACCCCTTTACAGATCTACTTGAATCACATCTTCCCTTTACAAATTAAGTTTATATTGTTAAAATACTGTTGTTGTAAAATAGCATCAGATATATAAGTACTTTTAGTCTTTTAAAAAGCTCCCTGCTTTTTTTTGCAGCTCAGTTCCCTAGTTTGCACAAACCACTGCCAAGCCAGAGTGACTGTAGCTTGCATGTGAGCCCAAAATCTGGCCCCAGGCCCGTGCCAGCTTTTCACCAGCTGCGGACAAACAAGGGAGCTGCTGTTACCCTTCAGCTCACAGGGCACTTAGGCAAGGCAGATGCAGCCTGGGCAGGAGGCTGCCACCTGAGGCTGAGCAATGGAGACCCAAATCATGCTTTGGCACAGAACCTCTCCTGGGCTCGGGAAATGCTGCTTCATTCTCTCTATTTCTCCAAGCTCTCATTAGCAGCACCACGGGGAGAAGCTGACAAGTGCCAGCTGGGACCCACCAGCCCCGCGTGTCAGCCACATGCCACGCTGAATGGTTTGGGTTGCATCCCTAATGGTCCAGAGATACACATCCCAGCTCTCGGGCAGCTCGGGAGCCACCTGAACAGAGCTTTTCTGAGGTGTCATATCCTCACCCACACGAGACAACAAGCGACCGAGCCGGGTGGGCGGCCTTGCGGCGGGGACACCTGGGGGCGGCAAGGCCCGACGGGCCCCGGCCGCGGCTCCCCGGCAGCAGTGCCTGCCCCGCGCAGGCCTCGGGGCCGGCACCGCCTCGGACAACCAGGAGGGATTGAAGGGAAGTGCGATGCCGCCGGCCATTCCAGGGGCTCTTGGGATAACTTTCGCCTTCCCGTTTCCCCGCCCGCAGCGCGGTGCCGCGCCGGGGCGGAAGTGTCGGGGCCGAGGCCGGCGGTGAGGAGGTAACGCCGCCCGGGGCTGCCGCGGGCAGNGGGGCCGGGCTGGGGGGACACCTGGGCACCGAGCGGACCCCGGGCACCGAGAGGACCCCGGGCACCGAGCGGACGGCACGGCGCGGCAGGACGGGGCTGGCGGCTGCTCCAGCGCTTTTCCCTTAGGGACAGCCCCTCCCAGCGAGGCTGTGACGGGAATTGAGCAGCAGCGGCCTGACGCCTGCAGAAGTCAGCGAAAAGGCAATAGCCATGATCACGAATGTGACTTACCGCCCGAGGCTGGTTTTCTAAAGCACCCCACAGCGGTTTGACCGCGGGTCGGGGACTGGGATGGGGCAGTGCTCCCCGGACGGGAAGATTCACCCGCTGGGTTAACGCTGCAGAGGCACAAGAACAAAGCTCAGTCACAGAATCACTGAATGGTTTGGGTTGGAAGGGACTTTTCCAAGGCCTTCTGGTTCAACTCCTCTGCGGTGACCAGGGACTTCTTCAGCTAGGTCAGGTCTCAGAGCCCAGTCCAGCCTGGCCTTGAATATTTTCAGAGATGGGGCATCCACCACCTCTGTGCTGGTGCCTTGCCACTCTCACTGTAAAAAATTTCTTCCTGATATCTAATCTGAATCTACCCTCTTTCAGTTTAAAATGATTACCCTTGTAATCTGTGTAGAGTGTCCTGTTACAAGAGCTCTGGACCCGGTGAACAACCAGAGGACCAGGACCTTAAGGAGAACATCTCTGATTGCAATGGGCTCCAGTCCATGGGAGTGTGCCAAAGCCAGGACTGCTGGGTGGTCCCCAGAACACTTCAGTCATTTCCCATTTTGCCAGCTTGGCTAGTCAGTCAGAGGCACAGGGACTGAAACTCTGCTTCGGAGTATCTTTGGGCTATAAAATGAATGGACTCCAGTGGAAAATGAAAGCAAAGCTTTGTGAGCTGCTGTCTTTGGGATATGGTGTCCCACTGTGGTGTGCTTTACAGAGTAATAGTAGACCCCTCAAAGGTTACACTTGCTTTAGCAACATCCACACTCCTCTAAGGAATAAGAGTAAATCCCCACAAGTCTGTCACGCTTGCGCTGCAGCACTCGCCTGGCATCAGGCCATTTCCCTTGTGGTCTCTGAGCTTGCCTGTGTGATTTTGTAGGGTGCTGAAGATGGCAGGCAGCTCCACTCCTTGGACTGGCAGTGCTTATCTCTTCCTTCAGTCGACCTGCAAGACCATCATTCTGCCAGCCCTCTATGAGAGCTCCCAGAAGAAGCCTTGTGTGTTCAAGGCCCTGAAGCTGGCATTAGCAGGTATCCATGCTCTGGTATCTTGGTGTGCAGTGCCATGCCTTTCTTTAATCTCACCCTCATGAGTAAGGGAAGCTCATGCTCACTCTGTTTAGGAAAGGCAGTAAAGTGGAGCAGAGGTTTACCACGATGGTTGGGGGCTGGAGTACTTTTCCTGTGAGGAGAGCCTGAGGGAGCTGGACCTGTTGAGCCTGGGGAGGAGATGGTTTCAGGGGACCTACCAACAGCCTGCTGATACCAGTGGGAGGGAGAGGTGGAGACACACTGTTCATAGTGGTGCATGGGGAATGAGAGGCAACAGGCACAAGTTGAAATGAGAGGTAGACACCAAATAGAAGGACAAATGTTTTCCCCATTAAGATAGGCAGTTGCCCAGAGTGACTGTATATTCTGCATCCTCAAGGGCTTTCAAAATAGGTCTGGATAAAGCCCTGAGCAACTGGTTCTGACCTCAGAGCTGACCCTGGTATGGGAGGTTGGGCTGGACACTGCCTGGGCTTCCTTCCGACTTGAACCACCCTACAAATTATCCAACTTTATGAATGTTGGCTTAAACCCATTTATGTAAGAGGGGAAAAGATTGCAATTGCTATAAAAGAAGATTTAATTGCTGTCTTTATACCACCACAGAAACATGACTTCTGCTTTGAGAAGCTGGTTTTTAAATCAAGTGATAGCCAGTATAAATTCATTTCTATTCAAATTCTGATATAATTCAAATTCAAATTCTGATATAAATAGACACACGTTAGTTTGAGGTATATGTAACCCTATTTACATCAAAAAATGGCTTGAGATGCAAATAGCCATAAAACTATATATTTCTCTACACACCCTTGCACGAAGCACAGTGCAGTAATTTGAAGAGTTTATCACACTTACCTAGAAAGATTCTCATGGTGTTCTTTACCTGTCACAGAGCTGAGACTCTATTGTTTCATTTGGCTTGTCTGGAAATCATGCCAAGTCAGTTTATCCAATACAGGCCTGCTTGTCTTGCTGCTCATTCCGAATACAGGAAGCAGGAAGCAGGCAGCCTCACACACTTGCCCAGTTAGGCCTGATTTATGGCTGCTTTGTGGCACTGGAATGTGAATCTGCTCACACATTTAAAGGACAGCTCACAAGACTGAAATCCTACCATGCTTATTCAGACCTGAAAAGGACATGAAATCTTAAAGGTGTCTGAGGTTTCATGCAGAAATGCCTGCAAAGTCCTGCCTTTTGAGGCAGCTTTACCAGCTGTCTTGTACACTCTTCATAAAGGTTTCCATGCCTGTGCAGCTTTCCCTCCACAACCCTCTTGCCCTGTTATGGAAATTTTGTTTAATAAGCATTCAGAAAAAGCAAAGCATGAAGGAAGTGATAAAAAATCATCCACAATGAATTAAAATGTCTTTTCTAGTTGCCTAAATGCGTGTGTCAGTTACACATCTGGTTCCAAACTAGACCAGATGCAAACAAGACTTAGTAAACATGTAAAGCTACTGTTAGATATTATCCTTTTAAATGCAAGGTCACTTTTCCTGCCTACCGTGGAGCACACAAGTCTGCCTTGCCTTAAGATTGTCCTCCATGCCATGGACATGTGGTTTAGAAATCCTTCATGCAGTGCCAGTGTGAGCTGGTGCCTCCATACAGCCCTGTGCAGTGACAGCCCATGAGGCTCAGTCAGCTGTGGAAGCTATATAGCAGCCTCACATAGGCCTCTGCTGCAAAGAAAAAGAGAAAAACACACACTTAGAACTCATCATTAGCATCTAAAATCCTGTGGAGACGAGGATAATAAGCACAGCCAATAAAAATTAAATTCTGCTGGGAGAAGGAAGAATGAAGTCCTGGCATTTTCTGGTTCCACATCGCTTGTGCTCCTCCTGCTAATGTTAGAGGGTACATCCCTTTCTGGGGTGGCACAGAATTTTACCATGACTTAACTTTCTGTGCAAAATAACAAGTCAAGGCCCAATCTCAAGCAGCTTAATCCCTGTGGCTGGATCTGTCATTTGCTGTTTGTAAGATGTTTTAAAGGCTCAGAGAGATGAAAGTTACCTCTAAGCACAGGCTGAAGAGGAAACACTGGGTTTCTTTTCACGACCTTTATCACTGCATAAAACTCCAGTCACAAGGACTGAAGGCTGACTGAGCACTGAGCTGAACTGAGCTTCCATCTATAAAACTTTGCTGTGCTACCAGTTTGTCATAACCACCTCTGCCCTGGAAATGGAACCTCAAATTTAAAACTTGCCATAATAAGCAGTGTTGATATAATTACCTGGGATGTAGTTCCATACATCTTCAGTTGGACACCATGGAGATCAGTGGTTGCAGGGCAACATGAACTTAATCCTTTCCTCTTGGTTTAACACACTTTTCCATCCCAGAGGACTTTGCCACAAAGAGAGTTCAAAAGCTCCTCCATTGCAGGCTTGTTGTGGATGGGCGTGGGTCTGGGTGGGCTGGCTCATGCCTGGGTGCTGACTGTGCCCCCTTCTCCCTGTCAGACTCCACTGGCAGCGTGAATGGGGTGGACATGCTCAAAGTGCACTGCAGCCACCCACACCTGATAGTCCAGCTCAAGTTCTGCAAGCCGGAGAACTGCCGGCGGTTCCTGCGGAGTTACCGGGAAGGAGCGCTCCAGAAGTCCCTCCAGAGTCACCTCCAGCTCTCCTTGGCCACAACCACAGTGCCTCTCCAAGTGGAGCTGAAGGCTGGCAGTGAGCACCTTGACAAGATGCTGAAGGATGAGGATCGTTGCCTGGAGTGTATCTACAGAGAAAAGGTGAGCAGGAGAGGGAGGGGTGGCACTGGGCTTGCGAAGGTGGGTGCAAATCTTGTTCTGATGCAGCATGTTGGGTTAACAAACTTCTCTGTCCTTCAGCTCTTAACTCTAATTAGTGGAGAAACAGCTCTGCCCTTCCTCAGAAAAGAGCTGTGCACTTTTCTGGAAGGGCAATAGAGTTACCTAAAGCAGCCTGCAAAGATCCTGCTAACTCACTGTGGCTCCTGTGTGTAACAGCTGGCATGGCTGTTATCCCCGCTAAGACAGCGAGTTTTAGGCAGTGCAGCTCACAGCACAAGTGTGCCTCAGTACAGCTGTGATGCAGGCAGAAAAGAGCAGTCCTGGGGGGAACCATCACTGCTCTGCACCTCCCCTGCCTCACACACCACCTCCTCCCCGAGTGGCAAAGGTAACTGCACCTGGAAATGAGCAATGGAAATGAGTGCAAACACGGCACATCACACCAGAAACTTGTGTCAGAGTGGGGACACACAACATCTGCTGCCAGCAGGAGTAGGCTGCCCTTCTGAAGGCAAAGTCTCATCTGACATCTGGCTCATTGCACACTTTGGCACTGGCACTCTAATCCTGCTTGCAAGAACAGTGAGATCTTGTCATCTCACTACAAGGCACTTGACATGATTAAACTCACTGACTTGTTCCCCTCCTCTTTTTTTTTTCCATCTGGAACTTTAGCTCTAGTTCCTGTAAATGGTCCTGAGAAACAGGCACTCACTATCTACTAAGGAGTATTAGGCACAAGAGCATGTTTTGCCAGGTTCCTTTTCTGTAAGCACAGAGAATGAAACTCAAGCCTTTTATCCCCAAATCGAACAACATGTGATATCCCATACCCTGTGAACTGTGGCTGGCTGCTCCCTCCCTTTGCTGAACTATCTGTCTGGACAAAAGAAATGAGCTTATTCTCAGCTCCCCAAAAGGGATTCAGTCTGACCCCTGACTAACTGCAAAAGGCAGAAAGATGGCACTGGGACACAGTGTTCAGCAGCAGAGCAGTGCTGGGTACCTGCTGTAAGTGAGCTAAACTGGCATTTATCTCTCATTGAGGCACAGCACTGCCAGATTTGACTCTTCCCATGTGCTTTGCCTTCCTTACTCCTTTCTCATTACCTGCTTTTTGGAGGTCAGACTAATTTCCTCTTGGCTAGGGAAAAAACTGGCTTGGTGAGGAACAGGAACAACAAACCTTAGGGAGCAGAGGGGCAGAGAGAGAAGGTGGCTAACAGGAGCTGTCTGCTTGGGTGGCCATGAGCTGTTGGATCGGATCACCCTGTTCTGTGGGTCTGACCCTCATGTGGAGTTGGGAGCAGCCTTGCTGCCTGCAGTGCACCCCAATTCTTGCAGAGGGCTGCTGGAAATGAACGTGGACTGGTAGCAGTTGTGTGCAACTTGTAAGCACTCACTGCTGCAGGTGAGAAACCCAGGGGGGAGAGATTGTCTATTCATATCACATTACAGATTCAAATCCACACATTTACAGCCAGAGCTCCATTAGACCACCTCATCTGGCTGGCTGACAGCTCATGCTATATCTCATTGCTGCTCTCGTGCCACCAGCAGCTACAGCTTTGCAGGGTGGTGGCCCTGGCAGGAGTCACTGATGCTGTTTGCATTACAGCCTGACCGCCTGCCCGATGAGGAGATCACGGAGCTGGAGGAGTGCCTCAAGAGCCTGATGCTTCACCAGAGCACCAACAACAATGTGGCTGGAAAAGACTGCTCATCTCTGAAGTCCCCATCTCGGCCTTATCCTCCTTCAGGCAGCTCCCTTCCCACACAACTCACCTTCATCTTTCAGGGACAACAGTTTGGTGAGTAGCTAGAGCTGACCTACAGAGCCCTTGGTCTGCCTCACAGCCCAGCAGGGAGAATTATCATGACTGTATATTGGGTCTACCTCAGATAAACCAAGGATTTTCCAGCATCCCATAAGAAAGGAATCACAGTAGTCCTAAGGTATTGCTGTGGTGCTTCAGATCAGGCCTCAACCTGTTTTCTTTTCTGGGGTGGCACAGAACAAGATGTTTCAGAGTCTATGTCCCTTCCAGGTTCCTCACATTTTAAAATTAATAGTGAAAGGAAGAATAGAGAGTATTTTTCTCTTCTTCCATGTCACTTGGTTGAGGTGAGTTTATAGTGTAGGTTGGGTCAGACTGGGGGAGTTACCATGGACACCCTCAGCCCTCCTTTCAGACAGGACTGATTTGTCCAGGCTCCCTCAGTTCCCCAGCTGGCTTTGGAGTCTATCCCTACAGAGAGCTATTAGAGAGTCTCACACAGCTTGAGATAAGCTAGATAATTTCTGAGCTTGCTTAAGCTGTTTACAGTCCCAGTGCTAAACAGCTGAGGAGAAAGCTCCTGTCAGCTTTTCAGTGTTTTGAGGATGTTTAGGTAGGGATCAGGGGCCTTTGTCAGAAACGCCTTACCAAGTTGCCTTTGAAAGGCTAAAACAAATGAAGAGTATGTCCACCCCAAAAAAAAAAAAAAAAAAGAGCTCTGGCAAACCACAGGACAGTTTTGAGGGAGAAAAAACAAAAATAGGCCTTTCCAAGCTTGCAGGGTAGGGGCAAGCCCAGATGCTTTGTTGTTGTGGGAGGATTTCTGTAAGGGAAAGGCAGGGAGCTCAGACTCCCTGCTCCACAGAATATTCACCAAACCTTGAACTGGCCCAAGCTGCATCACATCAGCCATGAATCTTCTGTGTCTTACCCGGCCTCTGCCCCTTTCAGACAACAGAACAATCACTCCAGACGACCACCAGAAGTTTGCCAAGTCCGTGTCCAAGAAGTGGAAGCAAGTGGGTCGCTCTCTGCAGAAATCCTGCCGGGCCCTGCGCGACCCTGTCATTGACAACCTGGCGCTGGAGTACGACCGGGAGGGGCTCTATGAACAGGCCTATCAGATGCTCCTCAGGTTCATCCAGTCCGAGGGCAAGAAGGCCACAATAGCGCGGCTGATCGCAGCCCTGGAAGAGAACGGTCTCGTCAGCTTGGCTGAGGAGCTCTTGGGCCTCCATTCCAGTGAGGACCGCTCCTAGAGCCCAGAGACAGTGCCTTTGCTAGGGGCTTTCCTGCTTTAGCTACTGTATGAAACTGCTGCACTGTCTGGGAATGTAAAGCCCTGAATATCACCACTGGTTTCCATCTAGGTGGAAATGCTCAAGGGAGAGGTTCTGTGTTTGCAGGAGCCAGCATGGACCTCTGACTTTCCTTATTTCATTGTGTTTCCAGAAACAGAGCACTACCTTCCTGTGAACTGGTGAGAAGCTTTCACCCTGACTTCCTTCAGGTCTGAGGGAAGGGAAGGTAACTTCCTTCAGGATTGTGTCAGGGAAGCAGCCAGACAGAGAGCCCTAGGGGAGAATGAGGGAGAGGAGAAAAGCAAGCAAGGCTTCTCTGGGAAGAAGAAGAATTTCTCTGGGAAGAAGACAATGCCACTACTTCTCAGGCTGTGTCCAGGACCATCACCTGGAGAGCTGCAATATATTTTTCTATTGAAAATATTTTTGCCCTCAGCCATGACATCAAGTAAAGACAAAGGGGAAAGTAAGAAAAAGTCCATTTTACATTATTTTCCTTCTTTGTCTGAGGAACGAAGAACATCCATGGCAAGAGTATCTGTTCTACCCTTCTCTATTACAGCTTCTTCCCAACTCTCACTACCTGAAGGATTTCCTTCTACCTGGGGCAGCCATAATCTTCCACAGGGCAAAAGATTGCTGCTGTACAACAAATGGCAGGCACTGAACAAACAATATGGACAACTCAAATTCAGACAATGATTGTCAACATTTTCTAATCTGTGTTAGACTGTAATATGTTGATTAGCTCTTGCCTGCCAGCCTGTGGGAGCCTGCAGCTATGGAAGGCAAAACACAGTGCTGGAAGGAAAAGATTCCTCATCAGCAAGTTACCTGTGGAGCATGGATTGGCACTGCTGCCCTCAGGTGCGTTGCAGCATCAAACGCCATCCTCAGACCACAGAGCTGAGCAATCACCACACCCAGCTGGCTGCTCATGCCTTCACTCACTTCCTAACCACCCACCCTCAGCCTGCTGGGCCCCTGGAGGGGACAGCTCACCCTGCTGTGTCCCACAGGTGTCAGGATCTACAGAGAGCCTTCCCCGGCACTGCTGTCACTGTGTGACAATCGAGCATCAGCTGCCACCGTGCCTGGATTTACCTGCACTCATTTTTAGGGTAAAAATGTTTAAGAGACAAATCTCCCAACCCCCAGGGCTGACTCCTGCTTTCAGTTCCCATGGGAGAAGCTGTGTCTCCTGGTCTGGCTGATGCAGCCTGCAACAGAGCAGCTGCACTTTTACCATTACAAAGCACAGAGCAACGAGTGTCTGGCATGACATGGGTCCTGTGAAGCACAACAGCAGCTCAATTACCTTTGACATATTCCCAGTGCTTCCCTGATAGGTTTTTACTAATGCTTTTCCATTAAGTCTATCCTTTTTTGCCTTTCCCATCTGTGGGAATAGCCAGTGGGCCATGGAAATGTTTTCAGATGCAGAAGGGGACTCTGGCCACACACAAAGTCCGTGTGCACATGCAAATATCAAGCTGCTAGCAGTCGTGGTAGGAACAACTTTGAGCCAGGGTCTTATGGCCTTTTAAACCACAACTCACATCTTCCTCCCTCCCTGAGGGAGTAAGAACTACAAAGCTGTAATTCAGTAAGGAGGAACATAACCTCAGATTCAGGTGTGGGCTCAGATCCAAGCTCCTGGGCTGGAGATGTTCCCGTACTTTCTGCTGGAACACCTGAGCATCAGTCCCTGGAGACCTGGATGGGCAGGATTTAGATGGCCTGCTTTGAGCCAGCTGGGATCTACATGCCTCAGATGAGCTGAGGATCACATCCTTAATGTAAGCCAGAGAAACATGACTTGTTTTCTGCAGATTTTGAACCCCCGAGGTTACATACAGAGCCAGGAAAGGAAAGGGGTTAAGTTTGGGGAAAAGGTTTTCAGGGTGTGAGTGAAGCTGCTTCCATCTTACCCCTAGCTTCCAAGGAAGCAGGACTTCATGCAGCCACCATCTCTGCAAGGACTGTGGCTCCATCACCTTTTATTAAGCCCTTTTATATCAGTGCCATTGCAGTTTCATGTCCTCCATTCCTGCTCCACACCCTACCCTCTCCCAGTTGTACCAATGCTCTTCCCAAAATGAAGCAGTTACCTCTCTGACAGTTTTGCTTTTGGGACTGACACAGTGGTGCTGATCTTAGGTAATTTAGGCTGGGGTGGAACCATACCTCAAAGCATTTAGCTTTCCTGCCAAATCCCAGCTGGGGAACTCTGTTTGGCAGAAACTCACCTGACAAATCATATTTTAAAAAATTAAAAAATCACAAACTTGAAAATTACTTCAAGAGCAAGAGAGTTTGGTCTTGATTTTACAGAAATGACTTTTTTAAGAAAACAAGGTCGTATGCATAGCCTGCTGTCTCATTTGCAATGAATATTTCTAAGCTCTCAGACCAGCTATTCATGTGCACAACTTGCACATGTAGTTATAAGGCAGCTACTGAGTAGTGAGAATTACTAGTTTTTTAGCAGCTGTTAATGCTCAAAATGAGAAAGCCTTATTATTCAGCATCTACATGAAGTTCAGAAAACATTTTTGCTGCTGTTACTCTTATACAGAGGACTAACCATGAATGCTTCCTTCTGAATGCAAACGTTGTGCATTTTCCTTCTGCCAGTAACTGGCATGAGTATTTCCTCTTACTCACATATTCCCTGTCAGAAGTGCCATTAAGAGCTGGAGCCCCTGGCAACCTTTCTGGAATATCATAATCTCTAACAGCATTCACAGGTGCCTTCATTGCAGAGACTTGAAGGAAAAGGGTTTTTCAGTGATACTCCATGGTGGAATTGTCTCAAGGCCATGGTGTGGTTTAGGACATACCAGTGGCTGTTCCCCATGACCAGTCATCATCATGGTGGGAGATAAGCCATGGGCAGTGCTTCAGCTGGAGAAATTTGCCTTATGCCAGTAACTGCTCCATATACTGAGATATATCTGTGAAAAAGAAAAATTCAGGGGTTATGGTAGTGTTTCAGAATCAAACACAATATTAAAATCTAACAAAGGTGCTAATCAGTTGCATATAAAATCTAAAAAAAAAAAATTATAGAAGCAGCAGAAATCAGGCCAAAATGTACTTACAGGAAGAGATCCAAGAGGGCTTTTTTTTCTGGTACAGATTGTTTTTGTAGTTTTAACCATGTTTCAGATTTGAAGGAGCCTCCATTCAGTCTGCCAGAAGGAATAAAAGATCCATCCAAAGGAGAATTTGAATGATTTGTTTTGGTCGATTTGATTTGCTGCCCTATGTTGTTCAAACAGATGATTACAAAGAGGAGGGTGAAGTTAAAATGTTCACCAGATGCAGTTTGACATCAGGCATCTGATAGAAGCAAACCTGACAGGAGACCCTGATACAAAACTGTCTCAAGGGAAAAGATGTGTTTATTTTGCCATTAATGCAAAGCCAGGTGCAGCACTGAGGAGCTGTCCTGCTGCCTGGGTCACTGTGTCCCCTCTGCTGTTCCCAAAGGAGCCACCCCAGCAGCTGCCCACAGACAAACCAGAGGTGAGCACAGGCAGAACGGGGAGCCTCACATTCCCCTAAACTGCTGATTTAATTGAACTGAAAATTCCAGTGAACCTCTGGTATTGTATCTGGTATCCTTAAACCAAGGAGGTACAAGAAGAGGAATCAAGAGTGTTTCTTGAGTCTAACCCACATATTGGAGTGTGTGTGACACTGGTGCTTTACACTGGACAGGGGTCTGGCCATGTAAAGACCAGACCAGACCTGACCAGACCTTTCCTCCATACAAAAATCTCTCTTTGGTATGGAGATGGACTCAAATAGTGAAGCAATTTAAGGCCTAGAGTAAAAAAAAAAATATATTTTTTTCTTCTCTGGATTGAATTTTAAACCCACCAAAGGGAGCTGGCTGTACATGTCTAATAGAAACCTGTATGAGATGTGTGGTTAATGTCAGTTTTCAGTGGAAAAATCCCTTCTAATGACCTTCTAATTCCAAATTCCCATGATATTCAGCATCAGATCTGGATTAGCCATCTACAGCTATGGACTGCAATTCCAGGCATACTTGGGTCTAGGACATTCAGCCTCCAAGGAATTGTCTTTTACAGAAAAAGATCTTTGGTATATCTATTTTTTCTCCCATTCTTTTTTATAAATAAATATATACTTTTGAAGAAAACTGCCTCAGAGGCTTTCATTGAACACTTCACTGCAGTAGTAGGAACAGGGGTCACAGAAGTTCTGGCCACGTGTGGGGATCCAGCCTGAGGGTGGGTGGATGCACTGCAGGGTTCTGCCCAAAGTCACACCTTCCTCTGACATGCCAAGGTTGGCGTGCCACCGGCAAGGGGAGGCTCTGATTACAACACCAAGCCAAGCCTCCCTGCTTGTTCAGTTTCCAGTTACTGCTTTGATGAGCCTTTCTCAGCCAGTGGCCAGAAGGGGAGGTTTGTCCCACCCCTGACACCTGGAGGAACTCACTGTGCCTCTTTCAGTGCTGTTGGGTATCTGGGACACCACTGAAATCCCAAGTCCCTCACTACCAAGTGAGCTCTCACAAGGCTGCCCCATAGGTGGGGAACCAAGGAGCTGGGATATAAAATCTCCAGCAGCTTTGCACAGGAAGCCACTGGCTGACCTGACAGCTGAATCCAGGGAAATTCCTTTTGCCACGAACTTGAGCAGAGATGTGTTTTACCCTGAGTCTCTTAAAAATCTCTTAGGGCTGACCTACTGAGGAGGGTCAGTGAGGTGACTGACCCAATCTTCTAAGACAGTGACACAAGACAGGATGGACCAAGGGCACCTTTGCTGGCAGTGAGAAGAATAAACCAGCCATGGATCAGTGTCCAGGGAACAAGGTCTACATGAGACAACCACCAAGCAGAAGCACCCATGGAGAAACTCCTCCACCTCCAAACTCCCTGTGTGACTCTCCAAGCCCCGGCAGCCACAAAGGCACCACACAGCAATGAAAGCCTCTGTTTTCACTCTCACCCCATGGGAGCAAGCAAAAAGGGGGGCAAGGTGACAGGTCCCAAAACCTGGGTGAGGGATCACGGTGGAAATAACTGCTGTGAGTCCCTGGTTGTTTCAGGGAGCAGAGCCCCTCCCTCCACAGCCAGCCCCACTGAGCGAAGGCAGACAGGAGCTGTTCTTTGCCTCCTTACAGAGCAGGGATGATCAGTAGCCTGGGGCTGCTGCTGCAGAAGAAAAGGACAGAGGTACCTTGGGCTGGCCCAGGGACAGCTGCAGCTGAGTTATGGCTGAGGGTTCTGGTCAGCTCTGCTGCTCAGCAGAGACCTGCTGTGGCTCAGGCAGCTGCCGACCACCAAAGGACTTCCCCAGGCTGCAGCCCCTGAGTGCAGGGTCCGAGGGTGGCCCATCAAGAACCCACTGTTCATGAGACAGCGTGTGCAGTAAAGCACAACATTTGAGCTGAAATAAAAAATACATCCAAAAAAGCACAGAGGCTTACAAAAAGGGAAGTTTATATTTTGTTTAAAGGAGGTGTTTGCGAAAACAACAGAGTAGATCAAAACCTGCTTTTATGACAAGTAAATGAAAAACTTTGCTTCTTAAAGTGGCCGTGGTCTGGGCACTCTCCAGACACTTGGCATCTGTTAGAGGAGTAAAGAGGAGTACGGGTCATTATTTACAATGCGGAGACAAAGAAACAGCCACAGGGATGGGAAGTGCTATGGCTGCACTCAGCTGGCAGATCAGTAGTGATGGCACGTTATCCAAATAAAAATTGTTTTGATGTATTCCAAATAAAATGCAAAAAAAAAAAAAAAGAAAAGAAAAGACAAGAAAAAAGAAAATTAAAAAATGGGGGCTGGGGTTGTTTTTTTTTTTTCCTAGCAGGGAAATGATGGGACGAGGTGTGAGCCGAGCAGTGCAGAGGGTGAACATGGATTCAAGGGTCCCTTCCAAAACCTGGAACAAAAAAAAAAAAAAAGAAAAAAAAAAATTAAAAAATGGGGGCTGGGGTTGTTTTTTTTTTTTTTTGTTCCAGGTTTTGGAAGGGACCCTTGAATCCATGTTCACCCTCTGCACTGCTCGGCTCACACCTCGTCCCATCATTTCCCTACTAGGAAAAAAAAAACCAACTCCCTAGTGGATTTAACTTCTGAGCCAAACTCAACCCCTATTTTTCAGTTTGACTCTTTACAGAGATAAATACTCACAAGGAAATTAAAAGAAAAAAGCCAAAGTATAGAAGGCAAAGAAAAAGAAACTCAGAAAAATTAATACATTTCCTATTGAAAGAAGTTACGGGGGGCGGGGGAGGAGCGCAGAATTGGTGAAAGTCCCCAACCCGGCTGTGCCTTCTCTCTCTCGGCACCCCCGCCCTGTCCCGCTGGGGCCATCGGCGCTCCCCGGCCCCATCACGTGTCGGGGCTCGGACGGGACCCGGCTCCTTCCCCGGCTCCTTCCCCGGCTCCTTCCCCGGCCCCGGCCCGGGCAGCTCCGCTCGCTGCCGGCGGGGAGCGGCCCCGAGCCGCCCGCGCTGCTCCGCGCCCCCAGGGTTCCCTCGGCTTCGCTGGAAGGCTGAGGAATGTCTCTCTCTAACTACATCCAGATGTGCCTGCTTGGCAGCGCCGCTGCACAGACATTACCGAGGGGACACAGGATCAGCGCTACAAATGGGATGTGAGTATCTATCAAGTGTGTTTGATCTGGGTGGGTTGGGGAGAGTTGTGCAGTGGGCAGGGTAGACTGGAGTCTGTCCTTACTGCTTCCCTTTGCTCCCAGCTTTTCTTTTTGCCTTGTTGCACGCAGCAGCCTGGACCGTGATGGTTAACACGCAGCAGGGTCGGCTGCAGGCTCTCACCACGCAGGCTCCAGCCCTGGGAGATCTGCTTTACGCTATACTTTCCAAAAAACTTTATTTGAATGTTTAGGTTGTTTTAACAGAAGTTTGGGACTTCTTTAGACAATGCCTGCAGTGCTCTGAGGTAGGGATTCGTCCCAAGCACAAACATGTTCCAGTGGTGGCACATTACATTTACAGGCTATTCTTCATCAGTTAAAGGACGTGAATCTTCTCCATGTTACACTGTGGTATGCTTTGAGCAAAACATGGGAATTTTCAAGCTCTCTAGCATCACAAAAATAGAAAATAATTTAGCCCCTATGAAACAGGCAGTTACTGATCTTATATTTTAATAGCTTTTCAGCAGATTCTGAGAAATTTATGTGTTGGGTATAATCTTGAAAATAGTGGGACACATGAGCATGTACTCCCTCTCCCATCTGAGCCTGGGGGTAACAATCCAACCATGCTACTGCACTGCAATTGCTTGGGTTTGGGGTGCATTGGGCAAATTATTTATCAGAAGCAGGTCTGGGAGCTGAAGAGGTGGCGAGCACTGCAGCCTGGGGAGGGCTGGGAAAGGAAGGTGTTCATTTCAGTAGGACTGTTTCTTACCCCTTCACAAGCGTGCAAGGCTTTATTCCCCTCCTGGGGCCCAGAAAAATTAATGTTTGGAAGAGAGACAGTAGATTCCTCACCTTGGCTACTCAGGAGGGGCCTGTCTCTCCAAAGCACTCAGGGTGTGAGTTGAGGTGCTGAGCCCTCTGCCTGTCTGAAAATCAGACTACCAATGAGCAAGACTGCATTTGAATGTAGGAAAGTACTTCTGGAGGCTGCTGAGCCTGCAGAAGGTCATTGGGCATTACCTTCTCCTACCTTGCAGACAGCTGAGCAGTCTCGTTAGAGATGTGGTGCCGTGCTCAGAGGGAGCTGGAGTTCCCCCAGGTTGTTGGGGCCCAGCCCGGGTGCCTGGCACAGCACAGTCCTGCACAGGCCCTGCATCACCTGCTGCTTTCACGAGCTGCAGCCCCCAGACTGTGCCTGAGTGACTCACACTGGGCCAGCAGGGCGAGGGGAGCAGGGTGCTGGCAGCCAGCCTTTCCCAGAGCTCCGTCCTGCAGGCAGCTGGTGCTGCCCAGGCTCAGCTGCCATGGCACCACACCAGTCCCCAGTGAGGAGGGGTGGGTTCCTTCTGGGACCCCTGCACATGGGAACAGACATCTCAACAGCCTTCACACAGCAGCTCTGCAGTTCCTCTGTGAGTTTGTACACTTCATAAAAGCTTCGTTTCTGCAGTGGAAGGTGAAAGGAGGCGACCGCAGCAGCCATTGCAAGCACTTACCCAACGTGACCAGCATTGCAAAGGGAAGGCTGGCACTGCCAGCAGGAGAAACTGCACTAAAATGGGACCAGCCAGCTGGGAAGCTGATCAAACTATATATTTGAGGACTGGGGCAAGCAGATAAATAAGGCACCCTGTCCTGTAACAGCATGGATCTCATCCAATCGTTTGCTCTGGCCTGGAAAAAAAACTTAAAATGCCCTGAAAAGCAGCACTGACAGGAAAGTTGGAAATTGTCTTTGGAGCAGGGCCTGCATTTTTGTTACCTGCTTCCTTAGTATTTGACTCAATAGAGCTTTTGCCTCCAGGTGCTTCAGCAAATAACAGCAGCAGTGATGCTGCAGTGCTGTGACTGGCACTGGCCAGCAGTGTCCGAGCTGCGCCATCGTGTGCAGCTGAGCATTGAACCCTGCCCCTCTCACTGTGCTCCCTTGGTTCTGGTTCATGAACCCAGTTTCTGGGATAGCTCCCAAGACACTCAGCTAATTAAATCCTACAGCCTGCTCTCAGTTTGTTTATAGACTTCAGAACCTGTAAGCAGCTGAGTAGGAGGAGTTTTTATCTGGTAAGGCAGCACAGCGAGTGTTTTGGTTACTTCATTTTTCTAGGGCTTTGCACTGACCAACCTGTCAAAAGAGTCTTTATATTTCAGCCACCTTTGTCTTCTAATCAAGAAGATCAAATAATTCAGCAGCACTTCGTAATCCTGTAACTCCAAATGAGACCTCTTCACAAACACCCTGAAATGCAGCGAGGAGTTGTTCAACACCAGGGCCACTTAAAGCAATAACTTTGATGAGGTTGTTGACTTTGCCTAGAGTGGGGCAGTAGAAAAAAAAACCAAAGAAACAAGCAAATAAACCCAAACCCCCAAAACCGTGCAGGAATAAAAGCCATTACATGACACCCAAACACAGAAGTGGAGCATGGCTTCTTCCCCTGCTCTAACACACAGAGCTACTTTTCCCCTTTAAACACTTCAAACCCAGCTTAAATAATCAACTCAGGTTGTTTCATGCAAGTTTTTGTATGTGGGGCAGAACAAACCCCACCTCCATGACCCCACATGTGTTGGTGCTGGAAGCTGACACATTTCCCTGTGGGCACCCTAAAGAACCCAGATGAGGTTTTGCCAGCACAAGATTGAGAACTTGAAGCCTTTGCACTTCACTTCAGGTCCCCTGTAGAAGGGAGGAGAAGGATGGAGCCCAATGCAGCTTGAAGAGAGCAAAACAAGAGATTCCTCACCCAAAACAAAGCTTCACATGTCCACGAATTCAGCAGGACATTTAAACTAAACTGGTGCAGAGACAGCAGTCAAACACTCTCCCAGCCCTCAGGAATGCAGGGGATGGGACCAAGGGTGTCAGTGGGAAGGTGCAGTCTCCATGTCTTCAGGCAGTGCAGATTTCTTGGTGTCAGCATCCTGCTCTGCTGGCATAAAGCTCACCTGCACACGTCTACTTCACACAGCCCCAGCTGCAGAATGGGCATAGGGTCTATCATTACTGCTTCTTGAACAGAGTCAGGGCTCTTCCTGAGGCAGAGGAACCAGGTGAGGAGGATCTTGGGAGTTTGCTTTGCTCTTGCTGAGGGAATCTGCATGGAAAAATTCCTGTAAACCAGGCAGAGGAGGGGCACATGCAGAGACTTTTCCCCTTGCAGGCTAGAGCCCAGGCAGGTGTCCAACAAACCAACTTGCTGCTACACAATGACTTTGTTCTTGTGAAATGCTTTCAGCACACATGAAATGAAAACAAGTATCCCAAACCTGAAACATTGCCTCAAAACATCGCCACCATCTAGAATTAAACAATCCCCTCTGATGATTACAAAAAAACCTCATCAAACCCATCAGTGTTGGATCCTGCACACTTTCTTTAGCTCATTTTATGGAGAGACCAGTAACACACCTCCATCAGCAGCCACAGCCCCACATGTTGCACGGCCTACACAGCATCCCTCTGCTGCCCAACCCAAACCTACCAGTGGCAGCTCCATTGTCAGGAGTCAGGAGGGGGGTCAGGAGGGAGCTGGAAGCACTTCCCATGCAGCAGGGAGCAAGCTGATTCAAGGACACCCCACAGCTGTGTTTGGTGGGGATGAATGTTTCTGTGAGCCCAGCTGGGATGAGTGGGCAGCAGAGCTCCTTGCTGATTTTGTGCCCTTATGCTCAGTGCATCATGTTTTCAGCTTGATTATCTCAGCTGCTTTTCCCAGGGCTGGCTGGATCAAATAACCCCTCCTCAAGGCACAAAGCAGTGTGCTAGAATCACCAAGGCTTCTTGACTGAATGTGGGGAGAGGATCCAGAGGACTTTTCCCACTTTGGCCTTGAGCAGAGGTGCCAAGTGATGGAGATGTGAGGACTGCTGCAAAAAAAAGGATTTCCAGGATGAGCTCAAGGCTTCACATCATTCAACTGGGAATGAAGGGCTAGCAACTTTTTTTTTTATCATCACTTGACTGCTTTTATTGCAGCTGTTCTTGGCCATATTTCAGAATCCTCCTCTCAAATAAATGAAAACCAGAGAGAGGACTGGGCCCTCTGCCCGAGCGTGCAACAGCGCAGGTCAAACTCCCTGCCTGGATGCTCATCAGGGTGCCATGCCCAGCTCTGGCCACTTCCAGCTTTCCAGCCTTTTCTTGTCTCTTGTGCTGTGCCTGCTTGGTTCTTCCAACTCATTACTTATGTATGGCTCCCTGTCTTGCCACCTCATGGAAATGGGACCTGTCAGCCTCTTCCTACTGCCCAGCTCAGCCCTCAAACATTGCTGGTGCTCAGCCCGGGATGCAACATCTCCAGCCTTCCCCAGACCACCCCTGTCCTGGGGAGACAAACCCCATTATCCCATTCAGACCCCATCAAGCCAGACTCAGCCTCCCTCTGTATCCATCCCCAGACAGCCAACACAAAGAAGGACTGCTGCCTGGTTTTCCAAGCTTGGAGGACACAGGAGGCAGTGCTGGCAGCCAGGCCATTCCTCCAGGCACTGAGTGATGCTGCAGTTTGTAAGCCCAGCTCCATTTCACAGGCTGGATGGAGGTTCCCCACTGGAAGCAGAGGTGCATCTGCCTCAGATATGGACACTCAGGGATGTGCAGTGCTGAGAAACGCTCTGCTGCGCTCTCATCTCTTCATTTGGCATCAGATATTTCCTGCTCACTTTGATAGCCCTGTAATTCTTTTCCCCTGGTGTCAAGGTGGATGAATAATCCTTTTGGCTTTAGGACATACCAGAGTGTCTGCCAGAATCATCAGTCTCTCTGTATCCAAGAGCAGAACAGCTTTTCCCACACTGACATCCATGGATAGAGCTTACACCACTGTAATAATCACGGGTATTTTCCTTCCAAAGAAGGAAATATCTAACAAAGACTGGAAAATCCATATAATTAGATCAAGGAATCACTTCAAGAGCTGGCAACTTCTTTTGAAAATGAGAGGTCTGTATTCAGCACTGAACTGTTTTATTCCAGCACGGAAATCACTCTTTCGGATCCTTTATTTTCAATAAAGGAAAACATAGAGGAAAATCTGGGCTATCAGCCCAGGCTTGTAACAATTCAGGGTTTTTCTTGGCTTTTTCAAGGGCACTTACTGCCAGATTCTGAGATGCTGGCAGTATAAATCTGCAAGCCCTGGAAATTAGGAGTTTCATGACACACGCATTTTATTCCAAACCCTTGTCGATAACATTAAACACAGGAAAAAGCCAGGACTTTCATCCAGCTCCTTAATTACCACCTGGAGCCTGGCAGCTGAAATAAGATCAAACTTTTGTATAGGAAAGAAAAAAGAAATTTGCTTTGAAGAAAGAGATGGGACTTCAGATGTAAAATACGAACCAACATCCTATACATGTCAGGAGGAGCTGTTTCATAAGGCTGAACATAGTTATGAGCCAAGCCACGTGGCAGAAAGAACATAAACAGAAAACAGATCCTGAATATTCTAAACATTTGAACAACAATTTACAAGAGATCTGGGAAAATTCTTCAATCCTGCTATTAGTATCAAAGTTATGCCAGTGAAAACATCTGCCTCGCCTAGGAGAGGAGTGAAAGGTAAACAAAAAAAGCCAACAAATGAAGAAAAGACTTCATCAGAGGGGAGAAAAAGGCAAGAAACAAGGCCTAAGGAAAAAAACCCATGGTCATCAGGACAAGGCCAAAGTGATTTTAAATCCACCAGGAATGCAAAGACCAAAGCATGGATATGCTGTTTTCCAAAATAATGATTTCATAAATAATGGAGCAGATGAGGAGAATAAACATTTTGGAGCTGTACTTGGGAAAATTATATTCAATAGCATATGATGATGAAATACTCTCTATTTCAACAGTAACTTGGAGGTGAAGTTAACCAGTAATGCAAAACCACAGTATTTAAATAATTATGTCCAAATAATGTGCATCTAAGAATTTTAAAGGGTCTAGCCAAGAAATCAACTGGTGTAATAATTTTTCTTCCTCATAAGTCTTGAAATATTGCTTAGATACCACAGGTGCCACTGTTTTGTTACTTCACAATTACAGACTTGCCAATCTAATTTTGAGTTTGAAAACATTATGGCTGATACAAAATTGATGGTTAATGAACAATTAGCAGGTTATCCAACCTAGGACAGTAAAAAGAGATTTGCTGAAAACAGACACCACCAAACTCTTACTAAGCATGTGCACCTTGTCCTATCACTGTATGCTTGTCAAAAGTTCTTCTCCAGCTCTTTTTATCCCAGAAGTCACCTTTGGATATGATCTCAGCTGGTTCAAGACAGAGAACTGTAATACCTCCACAGGTAGCTTCTACTAGTACAGCACAGGCAAGAGAGGGCCAGAAATCACATATGAACATGATACATTATTGGTGGGTGTGTAAAATAACTACGTGCATCTGCGGGAGGATTTTTGGGTGGGGCTTAACTTCTCCTTGCTGAGGATGGGCAGGAACGTCGATGGTCACTCACCTCCTGCAGCAGCTGGGGGTTCCCTCTGTCCAGCTCTGCCCTCACTGCTGCAGGGAGTGGCTGCACCCACAGGCTGATGAGAGGACCTGTCTTTGCTGCAGCTGCACACACCTGACCAGCTCTTTCCCTGAACTGTGGTTACCTGCTGCTTGCTGCCTTCTTACTACTCTTTCATTCTCATTTTGTTTGCAGTTGAAGAACTGATCAAATAAGACAGAAGATCTCCAGGAAAAGTGTAAGTGAGGAAAAATCTTGTATTTTAAAAGGCAGCTTCATCTTTCATATATGACTAAAATTTTCCTAACACCATGCTCTGTCTTGCTTCTGCCTATTGGGATTTATTTCCCCACCTCTCACTTAGGGGTTAGGGTGATTTGGCAGAGGAAAAACACCCATGGCCCTTTCTAACCTTATTAATGGAAGTTACTTACAATGGTTTAATATTTTATAAAGTATACTGGCAGGAGAAAGGTCTTGTGTGAATTCTAGATTGTACCCAATGTTTTCATTTTGAATACAAATCACAGGTGGTTTAACAAAAGCTGGCTCCGTGTGCAGGGAAACAGCAGCAACTGCCATGAAGAGTCTGCCCTTCAGCACTCAGCTCTGGGCCTCCCTGGTTTGAGTCAAAAGTAAAAGCAGCAAATAATGGTTGTGAAGCTAGGGGGGAAAAAAATGGGAATTATTTATGGGAGAATGGCATCATTCATCATTTTCCACTTTGCTTTTCCCAATGAAATCTCTGAAGTGACAAAACACATTCAGCAGTAAGGGATGCAGGATTTTGGGTTGTGTTTAGAAAGTGGTTTTCAGGGTGATGGATGACTGCTTGGTGACTGAACTAACCAAGTCACAGAGCTGGCACTGGGATCAGAGGTAAGTTTGCAACCCCATGTGCCTTTTGACAAGTTGCTCAACATCTCCATGCTTGTGTGAGTAAAACGTGCTTTGCTGCTGCCTTTCTAAATGATGCTTCAGTTAGTCTTGCCTGCTTGCCCTAAACCTGCCAAATCCTCACAGCTGACACCCTCTGTGTTTATTTGCAGATGGACAGTGGTGCCAGGCAGCACAAACACAGCTTTTAACAGTCCCAGGAACACCAGAGAGACAATGAGAGTTCGCCTCAAAGGGGATGTGATCTGTACCCTCTTCTTGCTGGTAGCGCTTTGTTCTTTGCTCTACTCCCAACTGGAACATTTAGTCCGGGCAGGAAAGAAGGAGCCAACACAGAACAAGC
Organism: Polioptila caerulea; assembly: GCA_013397295.1. Classification (NCBI taxonomy): domain Eukaryota; kingdom Metazoa; phylum Chordata; class Aves; order Passeriformes; family Certhiidae; genus Polioptila; species Polioptila caerulea. The sequence goes on from VYXF01000360.1 coordinate 179,902, forward strand.
CTCGAGTAGCACCAAAAATACTGTCCAATCCCAGAGCACCTCAGAGGCTGATGCCAGCAGGGGCAACTGCACCCAGACCCCAAGTTACCCCTGTCATGAGACAAACAGAAGTGGCCAAAACCAGGGTCCAAACTACAACTCCACCCCCACAGACTGATTCTGCCTTCAACTTCAAGCTCTATCTCCTAAATAAGGACAACAGAAACTTCAATCTCCTCATTAACCAGCCCAGGAAATGTCAGAAACCACTGGGAGGACCCTTTCTGCTCATTGCTATCAAATCAGTAGTTGAAGACTTTGACAGGCGCGAGATTGTGCGGAAAACTTGGGGCAGGGAGGGTTTGGTGAATGGGGAGCAGATCCAGCGAGTGTTCCTCCTGGGAACACCAAAGAATAGGACAGTGCTGGCAACATGGGAGACCCTGATGCACCAGGAGAGTCAGACATATCGGGACATTTTACTCTGGGACTTCATGGACACTTTCTTCAACCTGACCCTGAAGGAGATCCACTTCCTGAGCTGGGCTGCTGAATTCTGCCACAATGTGAAATTTATTTTTAAAGGTGATGCTGATGTTTTTGTCAATGTCGAGAACATTGTTGATTTCCTCAAGAGACACGATCCCACTGAAGACCTCTTTGTTGGGGACATCATCTACAATGCCCGTCCCATCCGTGTCCGCAAGAGCAAATACTACATCCCAGAGACCATGTATGGGCTGAGCATCTACCCCGCCTACGCTGGAGGAGGAGGCTTTTTGCTGTCCAGCTGCACCATGAGGAAGCTCTCTAGGGCCTGCAGAGAGGTGGAGCTGTTCCCCATTGATGATGTCTTTTTGGGCATGTGCTTACAGAGAATCAACCTCAAGCCCATCTTACACGAAGGATTCAAGACCTTTGGCATTGTTAAGCCTTCTGCCGCCCCCCACCTACAGACGTTTGATCCCTGTTTTTACAAAGATCTCATGGTAGTTCATAGCCTGAAGGTTGCTGAGATCTGGCTAATGTGGAACCTGCTGCACAGCCCACGGCTTTCCTGTACTCAGAAGAAGCAGGTGAAGAAGCCTTTCCAATGGAAGAAGAAAGCTCAGGTAACCACAGCAGCATCACCCCTCAGATAATGCAGGCAGAGTGCAGCACACAGCAAACCAGCCAAGAAAGGGAGCCTGGAACTGATGCAGCCCAACAAACCAACTTTCCAAGGATTTCAGCACATCTTATTTACAATGTTAAGAGAAGACAACAAATTGCAGGAATTTGCCCAACTTCCACATTTGCACACACATATCATTTGGGTCCTTCTGTCTTAATGAGTCCAAATATTCATAACATATATATAATTTATTATTATTTATTAGGATTATAGTAGTGCTTAGTAGGACAATGTTTAAAAGCACATTGAAAAATGCAGTTCTTGGAGATTTTTCAGCATGGTTAGAAGTGTGAGAAATGAAAGAAGACATAGGGTAAGAACAGACACCAAGGAGCACAGGGATCATTGTCAACTTGCTACTTGACTCAGACTCATTAAAAAATTACCAAACAGTAACCAGGGTACAGGAAATTGAGTCCCCTTAGTGTCTGCTCCAATCACATCACAGCTGCCTGGGTGGTTTTCCACAGGCCTCGTAAGAAGGGAACAAACAGATGTTGAAATGGGGTCCTACAGCTGCAGTTCAGGTGGATTAATCAAACTGGATGCTGAGGCTGGCATGGCTGGTGGAGCAAAGCACAGGTAAGTAGATAACTAGAAAGGAGCAGACTTACAAAGGGCCTTTAGAGAAAGGACAAGAATTTTGAGTTAATCACTTTGAGTCTTGATTTTTCATCATTCTTCTCAGTTCAAATATCTGCTCTATTGACATGCTCAAGATTCAGGGGACCAGTGGAGGTTTTGGCACTTCACTGAGCTCAGGCTCTCTGCACTATGCTGACTGACATTCAGGGAAAATTCAGAAGTCATCAACGGGATTTGATTGCTCTCATGATCTGACCCAGATTTTCAAGAGGGTTTGCATCTGGAGAGATCCTTTGGCCTTTGCTAATAAGTGTAACCCCACACAGAGCTGCTGCTTGCATCACATTTGGGAGCTGCTTCAAACCAAAGAGTGAACTGGGCTGGTTTCTACAGACCTTGGTGCTCTTGCTTAGCACAGTCAGCTGCAGAGAGCAGCCAGGACTTTCATACTGCTGTGGGTGTCATGTGAAGGGAGAAAGTTTTCAGACAAAAGGACTTCAGAATAAAAGTCCACCTAAATTTATTGCAAGAAATCAAAACCACCCTGCAATCTTTCTGTTGGGCTCCCCAAGGTTCAGTCAGGAACTTTGTAAGTATTTTAAGCATCAGACAAGAACACTGAATTGCTCGGTTTTTCAAAGTGTAATCCAGTCTTTGATGCATTTTGTTTTTCCCAACAGCAGACTACCTTAGAAGAATATACTTTTATCAGGCATCAAAGCAGAAGTGAATTCCTCTAAATCAGGGTTATAAAAGCTATGAAATTCATGGGGCAAAGAGCCTGAATTCACCTCTGATACTGTGTTTGTTAATTCTTAATTCTTTTACAAGTTTATACCCCCTCAACAAAACTCCTGTCCATCAGAGAACCCCTGAGCAGGCACATCCACACAGCTTCAAAGGAAGACAAATCAGTCACAAAAGCCCCAAGTTCCTTTCTCTTGCAGCACAGCTGCATTTCCTATCTGTGTGTAAGCTCCCCCCCACCCTGCAGCAGTTTGGGCTCAGTACTGCTACTGAGGGTGCACAGAGGGAACAGCAGGCTGGGAGTGTCTGCAAACTGTGAACAACTTCACAGCTTTACCTTCATCATGAGTTCTAGCCTTGCAATAATGTATTTCCACAAAAAGGTCAGCTACAGAGAAATTGAAAGATTTCTACATTTGGGATGTTTTCAGGATGCAATCCTGAAATACAAAATGTTCATGTGAGCTTCACAAGGAGCTTTGCAGGGCGTGGAACTAAGCCAAAGCCTCACTAGTAAGACAAAGTCACCCCTGCCCCTGTCTGCTAACACGTGTGATATTGGTGCATTTATGAGATTGTACAGAAATGTATTACCTGTGAGTAGTTTACAGTTTGGGAAATCATTTATGCCATCATTAAAAGACAGTATGCAGATGTGCCTGTAGTTGTCAGAGTGAGTCTGTCAAGTACACCTGCACTCATGTTGTAACACTAAAACCACAGGGATTGTTCATGAGGACAGTAACATGAAAAATACATTATTCATTATTTTGGATAACTTGGTAAGTCTTTCCTTATGCTGGACTTAATTTAATGACAATGACAGAAAAACTAACAGAGTTTACCTTGCAGTTTCCTACGAGGCAGCTAGTCAGGTTCAGCAGTCCTTATTAAGGTTTTCATTTTACACTTGAAGATGTAGAGATTGGCTCCTCCCTCTATAACGTCCTCAGATCTGCAATCTATCCAAACACAGCATTAATGAGTGCCTTTTGTCCCAGATCAAAGTTGTTGTTCAACATTTGTGTTGACACAGTCTGTGCCAGCACATACCCTGATGGCAGAGACAGAACTAAACTGTTTACTCCATTATCTTTGTCTATAGAATAGCTCATTTCTTTTATCCAGTGAATACCAGAGTCTCTCTTGATGAAAGATCCATGTGTTTTTGTTCTCCAGCCTCTGCTGCATGGCCTATTTGACCTGGCTTTAAGTCTCCATTTGCCTCTGCAGTTGAGCTGGAAGTTCCCAGGTGCCATATGTGAGCATAATGCTCTGGGGAAATGCTGAGAGCCGTCCTGCAACCCCTGCAGTTTATTGACTTTTCTTACTGCTACAGTAGGCAAAGGCTTTGACTTCACCCAGGCTGAAGATTGTTTCCTTAAGGATGAGGGTCTTTTCAGAAAATCCTAAAGGGCCAGGTGTGTATGAGAACTGTCAGGAAGGACCCTCTACCAACCTTTCTGATGCATCACAGAAGCCCAAACCCATCCTTTTCAGAATGACATTCTGAGTAGGTTTTATTAACTGGCTAATTGAGTGCACCAGTCATGCTATAAATCTTCACCTGGCAATTTTTTTCATGACTAACCCAGGACAAGAGAAGAAAACATAAAAACATTCTAAGTGGGTTCTACCAGTAGCAAACAAGGCAAGCAGACTTTCTCAGAATATTCTGAAACTAATACAGTACAGTAGGTTTTATTGAGTCCCAAGGATCCACACACAGTCAAGTTTTGTTCCTGTTGTACATAAGTAGCCAGATTTGGTCACTATAACGAGCAGAGCTGGCTTGAGCCTCACATTCAGCACCTCCAAGTGCATCTCTGGACACATGAACTGGTAGCAAATGCCAAGATCTGTCATTCGGTCAAGCCACTGCAGACTCAGACATCATAAAAAAGAAAGCCAAAGAGGACTCTCTAGCAATTCAGTATTAAAACCTTGTGCTTCCTGTCTGCAGCTTAATTATTCATCTTCCTACAGCAGGTTCTCAGAAGTAACTCAACTGCAAACTCAAACAGTACAAAATAATCAAATGGCTCAGAGAACCTTCACTAAATGTCAGCACTGAGAACATTCCCTGGGGAGTGCTGAAAGACCATCAGATCAGAGAGAAAAAAAGTCTATCCCCAAAGCCCAGCATGAAAAACTCCTGATCTCCTGAGTTGTACCTCTTCCAGCTGGACTTGCAGGTCTCAGCAGCCCAGAAAATCAGCCCACCACATTTCCCTAATGATACTACTAACTGCAGTGAAAGGTTTGAAAACCAGTAAAACTTTTCAATACAATTGTTCATTATTTTTCATTACTTTCTAGGCTTACGATCAGTAAGAAAAGCATACTGAGGAATGAGAGGGGAAAGAGGAAAGTAAACCCAAAGGAGGAGCACAACTGAGTCTCCCACCATTCCTGACCAGCCCAATGCTCTCTCCAAGCCATTCAGACTCAGCTTACGGATCTTCTCTCTCCCTCTCCCTTTCCCAGCCTATCTGTAATCCATGTGCTAAAACCTTGGGTAAAAACATAACACAGCTTTGCAGTGACAGCCTCGTCCCAGGGGGCTGCCTGAGCTGGTGGGAATCAAGATGTGATAAGAAGACAAATTGTGTCTACAGCCACAGAGGCAGAAAAGGGTGGAATCATCTCTGCAGCCTCCCTACTTGTGGATGCAGCAGAGCTACCCAGCAAGGGACAGGAAAAATTCAGGATTTCAGGGCTGCAGCTTTTCTGAGATGAGCAGAGGGGGAAAGGGAATACAGCAAATCAGGCTGGTTTGATTATTTAGTTGATTAGACTGCATGTTGCATAATCATGCAGGGTTTTTTGTGACTGGTATTTAAATTAAATGTCTCTCTAAAGGATAATAATACGAGAATGAAACTTATGCACTCAGTGGAATATATATATACATATATATATATATATAGTGTAGGTGTAAAGCATTAAGGCACTTAAAACCACCTTCCAGAATTGCAATATACAGTACTTTAAAATAACTAAAGGAGTAGAATTTAAAGGGGAATTCATTAATGCATGAAATAGAAAAGATTACATTAAACCATTACAGCTAGTGCAGAACAAAAGTTACTGTAATAATGGTATCTTACACCCCAGAGAGTGCCCTATTCTGCTAACTCCTGCTTACCTTTCCTGCTGTTTCAAGCACTCGTTTTTTCCAGATCATGAGGAGAAATTATTTTACCTGCTGGAAAAATAGACATCCTCACAAACACCAAATGAGCTTGGGATGTTAAATTTTGGCAGATAAACATTTCAACAGTGTCTTTATTAGTGACAGCAAAAATTCATGTAGGCAAAGAATATGGTATTTAAGTAGCACCTGAGCCCTGCAAATAACACATACACTCCCCACAGAAACAAATCCTTCATGGGCCCTGCTCCACTGAGCCTGTTTTTAATGTTTAAGAGTTACATCTCTGCTAAGTTCCATCTTTCATTTCCCCTTGTTTTCCTTCAGCCTCACCTTCTCTATGAAACAACCTGGTTCACACTTCACATGAAAAGTCCCAACCAGAAGTAACCAGTATTTTAACTCCTCAGACACACTGTGAGGTATTTATTTGGCTGCATGTGCTGTGTCACATTGTGTCTGACAGACAGAGGGAGGGGGCTTTGCACTGGTGTAATCAAGGTTTTAAAAAAAGGTGTTTATTGGGCAAAAGTTGACACAGAACAATTGTAACTAGCATGGAATAATGTTTCTTGCATCATAACATCAAAAATTATTCTGAACACAACCAGCCCATGTGAAATTGTGCCAAATCAAACAACTTGGTCTTTGCCCAAATACTCTGGAGGAAGCAAGCAGAGAGGGCTTGGACATAATATTTCTTTCAAAGTAAGAGCTGCACTGACTCACACATGCAGATTTGCTCTCAATGTACATTTTGAGCCACCAAACACAAAAATCTAACAGAAGTTCTGGCTTAGAGTAGTTAAGTGACTAACAGGTTCCAACAGCAGGTAAAAAGTCAGTGTGAAGGGGGCAGCAACACCCTTGATTTCCCTCTGGAAAACAGCAGCTGGCCCCTAACCTCCAGCCAGCCCAAAGCATCAATGCATCACCATCTTCTTGTGGGTTTTAAACAGGTTGGGTGGGAGCTCTGGAATATGAATGATCATGATCACATGAATCAGTTCTCACACACCATATGATTACTCTTTCAGAAAAAAAAAAAAAAAATCTGTTTAGAATTAAAAATGTGACAGTTCCTGGCAACAGAAGATTGCTTTTTCTTGTCAGGAACTGCATTTTGGGGAACAGAGGGTTCTAGTGTCACACAGCAGCACTTATCTATACAGCACTGCCTGGAGCCATCACAGGGGCCCAGGATTGCTTGAAGGCCTGAAGAATACGGGAGGAAATGTCAGCTTCACCTCCTTAAAAAAGGGCACAACATCAGTTTTATTAAGTGTAAACAAATGAAATACTGTGGACAGTACTGCCATTTTCAAGTTAAGCAGACACACACGTGCAAACTCCTCACTTCTTTACAATGGAAAACAGCACACATCAGAAGGGGATCATATGCACTACATGTTTTATTAAAAATGCAATTGTACTTAACTTCATATCAAACAGTTTTATCATATGAAACCAAAATGATGGACCAACACAGATGTTGCCAACATGCAGGATCTGTATCAAACCACACAGATTACAAGGTACAAGGCCACCTGGCAAAACAGGATCTGATGCAGCCCAAATCCCTCAGTTCCTTTGGGAGGGGGAGGCAGAGCTGGCCCCTTGCTCCCCTCTGAGCAGCAGAACTGCTCTTGGTTCAGATGAACTGCTTCGTTCCAGCCTCCCTTCCTGCCACACTGCCATCCCTGCCTTGTCCCCAGAGCTCCTCTACTCCTTCCTCTCTTCTTTCTGATTCAAACCCACCATCTAACCCATTCCCAAACCTCTCATGCCAGCAAGTCCTTAAATGCTCCACAATGCTTCTCTAACCAGGTCAGGAACAGCTTGGCTTGGCTTAGTCCAAATAGGAGCAAACAAATCAGAACAACTCAGACAGGAGTTGTGAACAGCTGCATTCACAAAGGATGGGTGAGGAAACCCATAAGAGCAGCACCACATTATCTCTCCTGGTGCTTCTCCAGAGATGCCTCTCTCAAAACTCAAATGCTTTGAGCTCAGCCCTGCAGCAAGAGCCAAGATGCAAAATTGCCTTTAATTTTTTGTCTTTGCAGAGAATTTGTCAGTATCAAGGGGGTGACCTAGAGAAGTACATGGTTGTTAAGAGATTGTTATCAATACCATTTTAGTCCCTTGGACTCACCAGAGCATTACCAGTGAAACTGGGAGCCACTGCAGTCATTAAATACCTTTGGTTAGCTGCTGCTCCTGTCCTAAGTCTCAGGGTTCATGCTACAGCAGCAGGCCTGACCTCACTCTTCTGAAGAAATTCAACTCAATATGCTTGAGGGCAGGATATTGGTGGCATCTGCATAGCCATTACTCAAACCATCCCATCAAGGATTTATCTCCTCTTGCAGCTTATCTGGAGCCTTTATTAGAAAAGGATGAGTTAAAATTAATTGAAGTTAGATCAGGATTGCTGTCACATTTTAGTAACAAGAATCAGCACGCACAGCATCTCTGCTCAGAGACGATAAAATTCTGCAAGAGCACCCTGAGCCAGCAGCAGGCACGGTCAGTTTGAACCCCAGCAGTGAGGGATGCTGTGGGAGGGGGGCTGAGTGCTCTGCCTGCCCCACACAGCCCGCAGGGGAATCCCATTCCCTGTGCCCTGCATTAACCTTTGGGCTGCCTCAGGGCAGGGAGACTCCCAAAGCTTTTCTGTGGAGTCCCTCGGGGCACAGGCACGAAGTACCAGAATTCACATTTGCTGCTTTCACTGCAGCATTTCCTCCCTTCTGCTGTGCAGTATTCCCGCTCTTTGAAGCTCAGTCGATTTCCATGATCCCCAAGGGCCTACAGGAGTGTAACAATCTCATTTCTGAACACAATGCAGAGCCCACGGTGCTATCAACCACAGTTTAAAGACTCTCCTCCACTGCAGGGCAAAACCTTACAGAATGCTTTAATGTATCTACCAAGTTATGTTGGTTACTGTTTCTTTGGAGAACATACAGAACTGGCTATAAAGTCACTATACACTAGTCAGGTACTTCAAATACAGTGTCTGAAAACCAGAAAAATAAAAAGAACTAATTGATAAAAAAAAGCAAGAACATCCATGATTTTATTACAAAAACACCCAGCAACTGTATTTAACACAAAAACAGTAACTGAGAGTCTCTTTTTATTTTTCTTTCAGTGTACATGCTCATTATTATTCCATTTAATTTACAGAAGGGCTATGTAAAATGAAACTAAAATTAGAGAGGAAACAAAAAAGAAGATTGAGGCATAGAATTTTCTTAGCAAGCAACGATCACAGGAGACAGCACAGATTGAACAGGGATTCAACAGGAGTGACACCTAGGGATAAAGGTAAACAGTAACTTTTTCCTTATCCATTAGATTCTCCATGGGGCTTTTTTGTTTGTTTTAGCAAAACAGTTTAGAGTATCACAGTATACAGGAAGACTAAATGGCAAAGAATGTCTCACACACACACACATTTATCCCTGCTACTGGTCCAGGATCCAAAACTTCAGTTAACATTCGATTTCCTATCTCTCATTCGTTGATAAACTATACAGGATTACACTGTACATGGAGTTAAAATTACAAAAATGTCATATTTACAAAAATCTGTACACACATAGTAAAACTCACAAAATTGTCATCTATGTATCACAAGTTGCGACACCAAAATATTAAAAATGGGATAAAATTATACATTTCTCTTGTCCATTTTTAAAAAGGGTTCATTATTTCAAAGACAGACCACCTATTTCTCCCAAATAAGACTGGTAAGAGAACTAGAAACCTAAAGTATCCTCCTGGGATAAAATGTCGCGAGCAGCATCTCCCAACTAGAAAGAAGCCTGTATCCTGTCTGCTGGGGTGGGGTGTGCAGTTAGCATATATGTACAGAAATGGTGAAACTACAACGAGGATGTCTTTGGCTAAACCTTTGGCATAAATTAAAATCATACATCAAAAGTTACAGAAAAGGTTATCTTGGTGATGGCGGGATTCCAGAATTTCTTTCTGAGATACCATTATATACAGCTTTTCTTTCTCTGAGGAAATAGAGTAGGAATAAAGGATTTTGGAACAGAGGCAAATGAGGCAACATTATTTCTTCGTTAAATTTTTCACTAGTATGAAAAATTGTATCAAATCTTTTCATTAAAACATAATTCAATCATAGAAATAACCCCTTCCAGATTTTTTTTTTTTCTTTCGAAATTGCATATGAAAAAAATTAGTAAACCAGCCATGACAGAAAAAAATTGTATCAGCATATCAAGTACATATTAGTGCAGGAAGGTGGATAAATTTGATCCACTGTATAAATAAGCTTTATGCGCGGTGTACATTAAATAACCACCACACCCCACTCACACCCAGTACACAGATGCTCCTCAGTGAAGATAAACGTTTATCAAGTAATTAAAGTGTATGTAGTGCAAATGTTACAACCAAGTATTATGCACATGCTACTTGCTTGGTTTAAAGTTACACAAAGATGTGGTGCCTGAAATCATGGACATATATACATCCTTGTCACACTTGGTACAATGTCCTAAGCCACAGAAATACCGAGGTGTTTAGATCTATATATATATACACACACGTTTTCTTAAAATGTGACCACCACATCAATACAGTAACACAAACAGACTAAAATCAATACCTGCTTCCAGATGCTCCAAGGCTCAGAAAGTTTGTGCTTCTAATTCTTGCAGTCATTACGTGCCCCTCTTCCATTTCCCCCTTCTGCCAGCTGAGAAGGAGGGACAGTCTCTTCAGGTCTGTGCTGCATAGGATGAGGGCAACGGAGAGGAATAAATGACGGCACAGGCACCTAAGCTGCTTTCCTCCATCAACAGTTCCATGCCCCATGATGAAGAGTTGAGAGAATTTCCTCTCCACTCCGCTCCTGGGTGGAAAGGCTTATTGAAAACAAAAATAAAATCGTAACGTGCTTTCCATATTATAAGTGGCAGCAAATCAAGGCACGCTGTACTAATTCTGTAGCATTGAGATTAGCTGACTCTGCAGGGGATGCTCACTGGGGAAGGTCCGACGTTCTCAACTGGCTGCTGGGCCGTGTGGGGCCATACAGAGTAACAGAAGCTATGTGATTATTCTGCATCACCTGCAAAAGCACAGCAGGGAAAAGGGAAATTAAAAGAAGTGCTACACTAAACAGAAAATCAGAAGTATTAAAATGGTGAATACAGAAGTGATCTGCCTGAAGAAAGAAATCCCAACAACCAATGATAGCAACAAGCTCTTGGCTAGTTGCTAAAAACAGTCTCTTAGATTTCCATGACACAACACCATCTGCTCCAACCAGCCATGTGAGTGTATCTCCTGCTAGCTAGAGTTCCAGGTGACAAACTTGAAGTTTCAGCTTTAACATGCAAATGTACAACCTCAGAGAAGAGGTTGCAAAGTTCTCTCTTTCTGCCAACAGGCACTAAAGTTACACCACTCCCAAGCACTGGCTTTTATTGCAATAGGAAGTAAGAAACCATTCACAGTAACAGCAAACTCCTCATCTTCCCATGCTCAGACAAAAAGAGAAGGGTTTTTTCCTAACCTCAAAGATCATTCTCTGCAGTCCAAAGCAAAAGGTTGACCCAAATGGGTTGGTGTTGTTCGGAGATGATGACCTGAACAGCAAAGAGGGGAAAAAAAATTTAAATGGATGTGTCAGGATCAGGAAAATCTTTAAGAAGAATAACTACTCAGCAACATAAGGTGAATTACAGCATCTTTATCATGGCTTTCATCAAAAGAAAGTACCTCTACATAATGCAACACCACTGCTAGACTCCAGGTGAGCCAAAGGAAACTCTGCTTGATGTCACAAAGCCATTAATAACACTTGGGGATAAAGTAATCAAAAAGCCACTAGTGACCTCTACAGGAAAACTCTCCTGCACTTAACTTGAACAGGAAGAACTCGAAAAAAAACCCCAGATACACAGGAAGAGAGAAGCACCATGTTACTACAACATTATTTTTGTGCAAGATCCTTCCCTTTCTGTCTCAAACTCTACCATATGTATTTACTATATACAGTCTATTATTTATATTTACTGTACACTATTAATCAACTGGATTTAGCATGTTAAGATGATTAACCTATATGATGCTAATAGAATAATCCAAGTTTTCTTAAACAGTATTTTTCAAGATCTATGTACCGCTTGTCTTCCAGTTATTTCTGTTATTTTTGGATTGTACATTGACAATTTCTGTTGACTGCAATGAATTTTAGATTACAGCCAAAAAAAAACCCCTAATGAATATTTACCTTTTGTCTTTTCTTGTAAACTGGTCAGTTTTTCAAATTGCATGTCTGAGCCATTTGAGATGTGCTCAGTAAAGCGCTCTCTGGTTGAACTACTCTCTACAACACAGATGGAAAAAATAGAAGGGCTCTATGTCATCACTATTTCACCTTAGCTTTACTTCATTCACATGGCTTCTGCTCTAATCATCTCACTGGCATAACACAGGAGTAAAGGGGAACAAAGGGCAACATGATTAAGGGGGGGGAAAAGAAAAAAAAAAAAAAATCAAAGTCAAAATCATGTGAAAGTCTGATAAAAATACATTAGTTTATCTGAAATTGCTGTGGTATTTGCACAGTACCCATCACTTACACTTGTCCTGAGATAAAAATCATAGTTTCACATCATAAAATGGATAGCTCTGCAAACAGATAATGCCCATTTAACCCAGTATCCACCTCAATGCCTGCAGAAACACACAAATTTAAGGGCTATTCTAACTTCAGTCAGCCTAAAGAAACTGTAGAATCATGAAAGACATAGTTGTCCTGAACATAATATGTTCATAAAAGACAAGCTTCTTCAGACAGACTGCTGTTATATATGTTATCATATACATCTATACTGTGCTATGTAATGTCATGTTATTGAAATACTTCATTAAAAGTATAAAAACTCTACACTATTTATTGCTCATAAAGAAAGACTTCTTAATGCGCTGTTTTCTCTGAGATCTTCTCTGGATTTTGCATTTCAAGGAATTTTGGAAATGTTTTCACTTAGCATGTCAGTTTTTCCTCTGAGAACATCTATCTCCTCTTGTTAGTGCCCAAAAAACCCTGAAACTTTAACTAGCAAAGCAGTACAAAAGTACCCAGTGCCATAAACACTCTTCCTCATCCTCTGTTGTCAGCCCAGTCCTCGCCAAGCAAAATACAGAGAGATTTTTACCTGTGAAGTACCACTGGCTTCTCTACAGGATGCCCCAGAAGATCCTGAATACTGTCCCACTGTAAATACATCAATAAACTCGTGTTAAAATGAGGCACAAGAGAACTCTTATTTTTATCTAGGAAGGGTGCCATGCACATTTGTTTGTGACAAACCTATTTGTTGAATAAAACTGAGGTTGCATTTACAGAAGTATTTTGTGACTAGAGCCATACTCAGTAATGGAACTATCCATTGCCAGGGCTAGTAAATTCTCTTAAGGTATATTCTCATTTTTGTCTAAAAATACTTTTGAATTAGAATTATTAATATAAAAATTTCTATGGGTCTTACGTATAAACTGTAGCTGGAAAGTCTTGTGGCATTTTAGAGGCCCCTTAGAGACCAAAGCAGCTGTGAGAAACTTCAACAAAATATTCTCTTACATACTTTTGCAGAGAGGAAAAATAGCCCCGCTGCTACCTCTCCCAAAAGTCTCCTTGATTTAAGCAACAATATTGGAGAAGAGGAAAGCTGCACTATTTAATGATTGGGAAGTGTCCAACAGTTTTCCTCACTGTTATTCAACTCCAAGAAGCTGCAGTTTCACACACAAGACTGAAATAAGTCAAAGCACTGAAGGTAATAAGTTAAATCAAATCAAAAAGCATAGAATGGCATCTTCCAGATTGCTGCTTTTAATGTTTTCTTCCCAGTATGGGACCCAAAATTCACCAAGGAAAGCCTTCATTTGGCACTCCAGGAGCCAAGAGAGCAGCACTGACCCTGGCTGAATGTTGACTGCAGAGACACTGATGAACAGTTTTTGATAAGTTTTTAAACTTAATGCAGCTGTCAAATATGCAGCAGCAACTGCCCAGTTGGGAAGTTCACTTAGGTGGAAAGGCTGTAGAGTCTTCAAGGAGTCTGCTGTCATCAGGAGGTGTCACACTGGCAGTGACATTTCTGAAAGGCTGCTGCCTAAGAAACATCCCATTACTGGTGCCCTTCAGAAGAAAGTGGAAGGGCACTGGACTCTCTTGTTAAACAGTACATGTCTTCAAGAGCTATGTTAACAGCTCTGTGAGAATTTTGTCTAGGAACATGTCTCCTGCTAACATTCAGCCACCACTGCTGCTGTTTTCCCCTACCATTTATTTCACTGCTTCTACCTGTAGCTGTGTTAAAATGCAAGCCATGCCATAATGTAGTCATTTAGTTTACTTGAAGTGTGCTATTATAAATGAATTCAATCTTTTAACACACCAAAATATTTAAAAAACAAGATACACACAAACTTTTGGCCATCTACTATTCCAATTTAAAACAACATGATACCACTACTGTAATTTCTTTGAAGTGTATTGTAAAGTTGGCATGAATCATTTAGATGGTTTATGAAAATTAGAAAAACACTCAGTTCTGCATATGCTTACCTTGCTGTATGTTGTACATGTTTCTGTCTGTGAATCAGCACTATCTATGAAACAAAAACAAAAAAAGCTTTTATACCTTAAGCTTGAACAGTCTCCTACATAATCCTTTATTTTGGCACGTTAATTCAGATAGCAGGAGACACAGGAACATTAGGTCAGGTCATATACAAATTTATCAGCATTCACTAGCAATCAGAATTGTCACTGATTAAATGCTAGTTAAGGTGATAAAGCAAACCTCCCTATTTACAGCAAATCCCAACTTTAAGATTATAAAAACTTAAGCTTTAATCTTAGATGGAAAAACACCACTTAAAAGAAACTCCATCTCTTTGCACTAAGCTAGCAGGCCTAGCACAGCCACTCAAGAAGGTACCATGATGTATCACTCAGTAAGTCCAAAACACTCCACTGCCCTTGGAAGGAAAGCTGCCTAAAACTGACATCTGGAGACCTGGGAGCTGGCAGGCCTGAAATCAGTGAAAACATCACCCTTCCAAAATAAAGATGGCATAGAGCTTGGGAATCACAGCCTACCTACTGAATAATAAAAGGACAGTGCTGCCTTTACAATTACAGCCTTTAAGCAGAAACAGTTTGCTGGTGGTTTCAAGTACTTTCATACATATCTTACATACATGTATTTGGGTACTCCTAAGTACTGAAAGCACATTCCCAAAGCAGTAGGAATGCACCTAGATACTAAACATGTCAAACATAGCTTTCAGTCAAGTTAAAGACCATGTGCTCCTCTGTATTTTTCCTCTCTAAACATGCTCTCTTTGTGCTGAGAGTTCAGTGTCTGTGCTACTTGAACTCTGGCTCTTAACTTATCATCTGAACTTGAACTACAAAGGAAACTAATAATTGCCACTAGAGGGAAGAAGATGGGCTCTTCAAAACTGTTATCTGTTCACAACTTGTTACTTGTCCTGGACATAAGCTAGAGGCCAGAAAAAATGGTTAGAAATGCCAAATTAAAAAACAGACACATTAAGAATAATTTCATAATGCCACTTGAGGTAAATAAAATTAATCACAAATTAATGCTTTGAAGTACAATAACCTAAGTGAAAATATTTTTTAAAGTGAGAATTTTCATGTTAATTCTCTTGGCTGAAGTACAAATCAACTTTCATATAAGCCTGTATTCACAAACATTGTTTTTCCAGGTTTTTAATCCTCCATATGTTCAAACTGCTGTGACAGCCACAGGAGGATTGCACTTCACACTGCAAAGTGCTTGCAGTAAATACCAATCAGAATGAGGAAAACATCCCTGACCAAAACCCAGGCAGCATCTGGCATTCCCAGGATAATGCAAATACCTTCCCAGTACACATTCTTTCTTATGTTGAAGAAGTCTACTTCAATCCCTGTTATCTTCAGACAGGGTTCCCCTACTTTGCTGAGACTGACATGCACAGAGCTGGGAATATCTTAGTACCTTGCCAAATCAGCACTACTGATTATAGATTTATTTTTTCAAGTAGAGATTTTCAGGTGAACACTGACAGACATAGTTTGTCTGTAGCACACAGAGCCAACATATTCATTTATTTTTATTCCCAGATAAACCAGATTATGTTAAACACCAGTGGACTGGACAGATGAGCTCAGACTACCACTGTCTTACAGATTTTGAGCTTCCAGGTACAAGGTAATTGATTTTAGCAGAGCAGTAGCATTACAGGATATTGTGATGTTGCAGTTAATATTTGTGTGATCCAAGTAAGTGAAGAGACAGTGTAAATAAAATCAAGAGATCTGCTACCTTGCCCCAAAATGTCTTTTCCACTTAAATAGAAACCTAATCCCAAAACTTCTTCTTTGTCTCGATGACTATCACTGTTAGCATCCTCTGATAAAGAAGGACAGTCAGAGACAAGAACTGACCCCAGCTCCCCTTGGAGCATTCTGTGCCCCCTGAAGCAGGGCAGCAGGGAAATGCTCACCTCTCTTAATGACGAGTGGAATCTTGAATTCACAGCGATGGTAACTAGAAAGTGCAAATCGTAAAGCTATTAGAAAACAGAGAAGCCAAGATAAACTGCACAGCCACAGACTCACAGCCCTCAATTACCCCTTTAATGAAAAGTCACGTCAATAATAAAATGAAAGTGAGAATCTATGATAGCTGACTAAGTTCTCAGTTAAGATTTTCTACAACAAAAAAGGCAGCAGCCTGGGAACGTCCTAATACAATTCTTTAGAGGACACAAAGAGTCCTTCAACACAAATTATTGTTACACAGAGTGGATGGTGAAATATTTAGCTATGAAACAGCACCATAGATTTCTCTAACTGCTTTAATCAAACATCCAATCACTAACTCATACTCCTCCTCTAAAGAGCTTACACTTAGAAAGTACTGAAAACATGTTCAGAAGTATGAGATTTTTTAAAATCACTAATTGAAATCTTGTTAGGGAAAAAACAGCCATGTAGCTACCAGTAAAAGGGCACTCTTGCTAATACAAAGTTTGCCTCTATCAAGAGTCTGAATGTCATACCTGGACCAAGAACTACCTCATCTCATTCACTGCCTTAAGACATATCTGCTGGTATATACAAAGGCATTTAAAAGTAAAAACTACTAAAAATGTTACTAATGATATCTGAAATCTTCACAGGTTACTAGATACACCAAAGAGACTTATGAAAAAATATTGCAGTTCTATAAAGAGAATATAGGATTTTCATTTCAGTTGTTTTAATATACTCTTTAATAGATGAGCTCTGTACACTCACATGTTAAAGTTGTAATGACCAGGATAATTTGTATGCAGGACAAATTTCTTCACCTTGTGAGTGTTTGCATCAAATAGAATATCCTGTCAAAGACAAAAAAGACAGATGAAGCAATTTGGGTAGGAAGGTGGCTTTCCCTAAAGTAACCTGGGATAACTTAAAATAGCACCTGTATCATGTGAGATTTATTTATCTCACTGAAACGGAACCAAATTATGAAAAGTAGTGTTTGAAACTAAGGCTATTTGTAAATTCAAATAACACATTTCCTCCAGCACTCAATCACAACTGCAGCTTCATTTGCTAATGTTGGCAAGTTTTCTAAGGAGGTGTTGTTTTTCTGCATATTATTTACAGTAATGTAGATTAAAGCAAAACAGCTGCAAGAAGGAACATGAAGATTTAACTACACCCCACAGCTCAGCAAGTTTTCACAACTGATGTTAAGGCCTCAGTTCTGTGGGACAAGGATCTCAAGAACAAGAACTAGTTCCCTATGAGCCAGGCACAACAGAAAAAGGAGAAAACCTCAGAGACTGCAGAAGTGCAAACAGCCCTCCATCCACTGGTGGAGATAAAATGCTGCTGAATAAATTTGTGTTAAAGGAAAGTCAGGTGTAGCTTTTCATATCCAGAGATTCCCAAGGCAGCAAAGAGTTCTGCAGCCTCTAATTTCCCACAGCCTTCAGATTTCTGAAAGGACTGCTGTGTAACTAAATCAGAAGTTTACATGAATTGTTTAAAGAAGCTTTCCACTCACCACTCCAAGTGTGAAATAATTGAAGAAGTAGTCATTGCACTTTGATGGGACCTGCTTATGGGGCGAGGGCGAATGGATTTTCATCTGCAAGAAACACACTTTTCAGATGCATTCAATAATGCACAAAGATGAATGCCTTTAATAAAGTCTACATTCAAACAAATTGCTATAATCTCATTTGAAGCCTTTGTTCAACTATGTAAGACAGTGTGCTTGCAGCAGCACAGTGACACATAAGCTTTTTCAGTTATTGGAATTAAAAGGTTTACTTACATGATGCTGGGTAAAAACATTAGGAAAAGATCAAAGTATATGTTGATGTTATTTTACATACATTAGAAGTGGAAAAAAAAATAGGCAGCACATACTTGCTAAGGCACATTTGGATACAAAAATGCTCCCATTTATAACAATACTTAAACCAGGTAACATTACACAATTTGATTTTTTAAATAAATTTAAACGGATTTGCATCAATTTAGATTTAAAAGATGCTTCTTAAAACCTATTATATAATGGTTCATCCTGGTCTGTTATACCAAGTAATATGTTGAGCACTTGTAATTTGTGCTACATGGCAGTTCAACTTCACTGACCTCACCAAACACAAGCCCTATGATGAGGCTGAGGCACCACTGAACAAAGTCTGTGCCTGAATGAATTCCTCACCTTGTCTTCAGACTTGTAGAAGACTTTGTGTGGAGAGCCCAAGGTGCTGAGCACATCCTGGCAGGAGTCACCGAAGTACACACAGCGCTCAAATACCCGCATCTTGGCATCGGCTAAAACACCTGGGCCACAGCCTGAGGAATGGAAAACAACTCTACAGGCATCCTTCCTGATCACAGAATTCATCAGTAAATCTACACCAAAAGGTTAGCATTCCTCTATTTATCACAAACCAAACAGCTGCGCTCCTTGGACAGCAGTGCCAAACTAAATTTAACCATTTACTTTGCAACAGTGTAAACATTTCTTATCAGAGTGGTGCATGTGCTGACTGCTGCACAGTTCCCCATTTTAACCTCCAGTTTCAGCCATACTGCCTTCACTTCCTTGCCATTCACATGGACATGACTTGGTTTCCTAGCCCATCTCAATTTGATCAGCTGGCTATTAGCAGTAAATACCAGGATTTATTTCTATCCCTAGAATATTCTAGTTTATCTCCAGCTAAAAACGTCAATGCAAAAAGTAAAATCCCTCATCCATATTAACTGTATCACAAAACACACATTCTTTACTCAAGATTCCAGTAACTTACTAAATCAATAGCAAGTACATCCCTGTGCAAACAACACTGAAACCAGCTCTTATTGAATAGCCATGACCCAGATGAATTGCTGATATGTTACCAGATGTTAGGAAATGGAAAGATGTTGCAGTTTGTGAGCCCATTTGCTTTCAGGAATGCAGCACCTTACACTTACGAGAATGCAAGAACACATAAGGAGCAGTTACTGCAAAATACAGGATGTGCTCTAAACACACACTTAGCTTTCCTCACTATGCATTATTTATGTAGCTAGTTACCCACTAAAATAAATCAGAAAAATCCAACTCAGTCATCCTCGATTTCTTAAGCAACAGTAACTTCAGATTAATACATGGGCGAACTTGAGCTAGAAAGGTGTGTAATATGTTCTACCAGAGTTTCTATAAACTTGCCAAGATAAGAACAGCACATATCCAGATTGCCTCTCTGCGAGTTTGTCTGAACATCAGTGATATTTTACTAATTATTTTACTCATTAACATTTCCTTTAAGCTACATGCATATACATTTTTAACAAAACTTGACACTATCTTAATTGTCTGATTTCTCAAAATCATGTATATAATTATGATGCTATAGCTAACTCCTTCCCCAGTACATGAGGACATATGTTCCCTGGACTAGACAGCTCTACCTTATCTTTCTCTGTAATAAGCAAAGTAGCTTGAAAATACCTGCTCTATTTTTATTCATAATTTTTTATTCTTCATCTATAATTTTCTTTTTTTCAACTTTTGCATATTGTGAATGTATTCCAAGTGTTTCCTCAATATACACAGAGCTAGGACAGGTCAAAAGCTGAGCCTCCTAATGAAAATTGTTAAAAAGATCTCAATATATTTTCTTAAAAACATTGTCAAGTCTCAAGTTATGGTGACTGAGCAAGACTCCTTTGCAGCTGTTATCTCTTTCCCTAATTTCTAAGCACCCTCCCATCTCTGGAAGCACATACAAAAAGAGAGACTCATCAGCCTCTCTTCACTTTCATCACTACAGTATTTGTAGTGTATTTCTCCTAGAGTAAATGAAAATAGAACTGAACTGGAAGTGCAGTTTAAGACTGCAGCATTAATGTAGTCACTTGCTGGCATTTTTAAAAGCCTTCCAGATTTAATCACAAAAATATCAATATCATACAGCTCCCTGGAACCTCAGAAAATGCACACATACACAATGTTTCTTGGTTTTCATGGGTTTTTTTAGTGATGTATTGAGAACAGTGATCTGTTTTCTTCTACATATACACCTGGAGATAAATTCCATTTCTGCAAACAGATTCCAAGGACTTGGAACATGTGAGGGCTCCAGTTCTCAGTGATTTCTCCAGGGTTAGGAAAATGCAGCAGTGGGCAGGTTCATCTTCAAAAGGATTTAAATGGATTTTGTTCCCAATAATTCAAAACAATGCAGATAGAACAGTTTGAAATCACGTATTAAATCATCACAAATAACCTGTGCTTAATTTACACAGGTCTGCCCCTCTTTTCCTGAGGAAAACAACCAGTGCAATGTTCTGAGTGTCTGCAATACCTGCAGTGAGCAGGCGAAGCCGTAAACCTGAGGGTCCAGTTCCATCTCGCAGAACATCGACGTTCTCGGCGTACACATTCCCAAGGAAACAGCTGAGGGGCATCAAGGGAGCCCTGAAACCAATCAGACCAAATGTGCATAAGGTTTGCTTCACCTTCGAATTCTCCTAGAACAAGCTGGTGCCAGTTCACTGGAACAGAGCACATTAATTTTGACAAAGCTGCATGTAACTGAGACAGAAGATTAAAACTTGTATTAAGGAGAAGGATCAGAAAGTGTGGGGGGAAAAGGAAGAGGAACAAGACAGCACTCAAATGCAAGATCTTTCCCATTAATGAAAAAACAGCAAGTTTCAAAGGAATTACGGAACTACAGAAATCATACTTAGCCTTTGGATACTCCTATGAGGAAATGTCACCTCAAATTTCTCTCAGGGAAAATGGAAGTTGTGGAGTTTTTAGAGTTAACTAAAGCCTTAAACTAGGCCTTTCACCCAAATGCAGCCAAAGAGCTTTCTCCATGATGCTCTCACTGCTCTTGGGAAGGTACCTCAAAGCCCAGAACATGAAATCAGCTTGTGCAAGTACACCAAAGGCAACTGTGCTGCTTTACTGGGAAAGTTCTCAATTTAATTCAACAACAATATTATTGTAGAAAATAATAACAGCCCCAAGTGAGATTTTTTTAATGGAAAGGCATATTTTCTGTGTATCAGCTTGTATACACTCCCTAAAATTCCCTGTTCTTATGTCAATTCCTCCCCTGGGTGAATGATGAGCTAAAAGTTGGGCTTTGAGCTCTCACACACAGAACAGAGCCCCACACAACAATCAGTGCTTTCACTAAAGCTCACCATGTCACAGATGGGCACAGACAACAGCATTTTTCTCAAGTGCACTTATTTCTAATTAGGAGACAATGTCTGCATAAACAAGGCTCCCTCCCTTCTGAGCAGTAATTCAAGGATGTGTTTATCTCCTGGCCTTAAAACTCAACTGTTTCTGCAAAAAAAATCATCTTATCAGTTTGGGTATTTCTAAAAATAGGTATCTCAGAATCCTAGAATGGTTTGGGTTGGAAGGGACCCTAAAGATCACCTAATTCCAGCCCCTCTGCCTTGGGCAGGGACTCCTTCCACTAGTCCAGATTGCTCAAAGTCCCATCCAGCCTGGCCTTGAACACAGTAAGCTCAGTCAAGCACCTGAAAATACATTGACTATATGGTAGATTATGCATATGGCATATTTTATTAGTTTTGTTTAGCTAGAGAGTTTAAGACCCTTGATAGAGCCCTGCCATGACATATATATTATCAATATGCTAGAAGTTTACTGACTGCCTACAGTAAGTTTGATTTGCTTAGGGGGAGGTCATCAGCACAAACAAAATCTAGAGGAAGAATAGCCGAAACGTGTTACTAAATTAATAATGTTTCCTAACTTAATTTCATTTTCAGGTCTATTGAACTTGCCTACTACAGCAGAACCAAGCTCATTTTACAGCAACATAAATCAAACCAACATTTGATTAGAAGGTCTGAGGACCACATCTACAGAAATCTGACTGGGGTTGGTATCTAAAGGCATTCTGCATGTTACCAAAACAATAGAAGACCCAAACTGAACTAAAAAAATATCCAATTCTATTTAGCCATGGCAACACACTAAATCAGTGATGGGAAGAGCACGAGCAGCTGTACACACTTGGTGTCCTGCAGACTGTTTCCATTGTAGATGTACATGCGTTTCACAGTCGCGCCATGCGGAATTTGCAGAGAGGCCAGACCATGGGCAAAGTTAGGCTGTGGAAACACAAAACCATTCTTGTTACACAACACAGCAGACATTTCAGCTCTAGGTCAGAAATTGCTTTGGAGATACAGTATATGCTTACCAATTCAAGTAAGTCACCAGCAAAAGACAAGGGGGCAAAATAACAGAAAAACCCAACCTTCAAGGTAGTGTTTCTTTATATCCACCACTCCTGGATTCCCGTGCTGGGGTGAAACACTCACTATATTTATTCATCAAAAGATGCCAAAAGATGCCATTAGTTTGACAAGTAGCCACTGTCACTGGTGAGGATTCAAGTTTCTCCTTGGTTTGAACAATGGCAGCTAGCAATTTCCAAGTATTTGTACTGATACACTGTATTTAAGGTCTAAGAAATCATCTGCCTTAAAGGAAAACTTCCCTTTTTTGTCTCCCACTGCATTAATTTCAGCCTTTTAATATTTTTACTGGTTTGCAAGATGCCTTATCTGATGAACAGAAACTTGTTCATTAAATAGATTTTCTGCTCTCCTTATCACCACATTCTTACACATACTGTTTTGACAGGGATTTGAGTGCTCTCATCAAATAGAAAGCATGCTAAGGAAGTCAGATGGACTCTTACTGCACTAGAAGAAGGAATTTCTTTCAATTCTGAATGTGACAGGACATTCAAGACCAAACACATACTTTGCTGTCACCAGACAGAAAAAACTCTATCTTTGTCACAAGCAGTCAACAAAAACAAGATGTTCAATATGCAAACTGGACATCTTTAGCAGGACATCACATAAGGCAAACACATATGCACAAATTTCTGAGGAAGAAAATTAACCTATTGAAATTAACCAAAATTAACCTAGAACAATGACTTCACTGGTGTAGGTATTAAGAAGGGAATCTCCACTCTAGTGATGTCCTGATTTCAATTCTCTTCCTGAATTTGCCTAGAACATAAATACCTTTTGCTTCTTAAAGTTGTCAAAACTTCAGATTACTGAAGTGAGAAAAGGTTTTTTATGTTCTCCTCACATGCAGCTTCTTTCCAGCTGTACAATAAACTCTGAGATTTTCTTCATAGTTTTCCCATTTCCATAAGCAGAAGATCACGCTACTTTGCTAAGTAGCTTAGCATTCCTATATGATCTTCCCTGAACTTGACAGATTTTGACAGAATCAAATTTGACTTCACTCTGCAATCTTTTCTAATGTTCCTCTCTAAAAATCTCCACAAATATTTGTCTTCCCCGTGGACTGTTTCATACTACTCTGTTTTCAAAACAATCCTACTTCTACTTGTTCCTGGGGAGACCCTGGCATTACACTCTGTGCAAAGAACATTTTACTAACCTCACTAGAACAACTGAGTTGGTCTTGACAATCCCTACATATTCCTTCCAACTTGAGATATTTTATGATCTTTTCAAATCACTGGTATAACAATTGACTTCCCCAGTAGTTTGACATTTTATTCATCAATGCCCTGGGAACTCTTGCATGAAAAGAAACTATTCTTTGTTGGGGCATTCTTTTTGTTTGGCTTATTAGGTTTCTATTCACCTTCCAATCTGAAACCTGACTGATCTTCATTACTGCTAAACAGTAACTTCCTCTGGTTACCCCTGTGACATGTCAACCACAAACACTAAAGCACTAGGCTGTGACAAAGAACATGTGTCATCATGCTGGTTGATTTCTTCTTTGTTTTGGCTCTTTATATGCTCCTTTATTTTAATGTTTTTTAACTGGAAATGCAGATTATACAACTGACAGCATTTCTATCCTCACAAAAAACAAGTTACACATACATTTTCATTAGTACAGAAGGAAACCACAGAGGACCTGATCTTGTTTCCACTTTAGACGGGGATTTCCAAACATTTCAGAGAAGGCAGTAATGCATTTAATTATTCAGTAACTCATCCAAACATTTGGTGAATATGCAAACAGGCATTACAAATAAAACTCATTCATTTGGCTTGCTAAAAGCACTCATTCTGAAGGACACTTAAGATGAAAATGTATTTTATGAAGTCTATCTTACTTTAGTTGCATAATCAGTTTGATGAGATTCAAAAATATCTGATAAAAGAACTGCCTCCCAGTAGATTGCTTAATATTTATGTATTTGCACAGAGAGCACTCATATTTTTAGAACACCTCTTTCACCAACAGAATTGCTAGTCCCAGTTCATGATGCAAGCAAAACTTCTAAGCACATGCCTTTTGTCAACAGGAAGTAAATTTTTAACTTTGAGATGGTTACACAGCATTAATAAGAACACAACTGTGTTCAATTCCTCCCAAATTACTGGTTTCCTTTGCTTGCAAAAGACAGCAAGACACAATGTAGGTGATACCTTGCAAGTACCATAGAGGCACAAAGACCACCCATTAACTAAGGATGATTGCTGACCTCGTACTTCGGGGTTTCAGTCCAGGAGTCTAACTGAAAAGAAAAGGACAGTCCTCTGAAATTGAGGTGAAAGAGTTGCTCAGCTGAGTTATACACTAAAAGAGAAAAGAAAGTAAAAACAGAGTTACCAAAATAATCTAAGAATTCTCCAGTTCATATCTAACAGTACCTTCATCACCTCAGTGAATTTGTTACATCTCAGAATGCAGGAGGAACACAATTACACTGGACCATAACAGCTTTGTGTTGATGCAATAAAAACACAGCAATAAGAGAAACCATATTTTCATTACAGTTGCCTCTGCAAGCCTGCAGGCACTAACCTATCCCTAACAATACAATTATGCAACATGACACAATCAATTGTACCTTAATATCTCTAAAGTAGTTTAAATAGCCATTATCACTACAAAACAATTCTGTTCATTGCTATGTAAAACATTGTACAGTATTAACCAGAAAGTCTTTGAGAGAGATGGACACAGAACACTGGTAATTTCCTCTTCCACACCACGGGGCAGCACAAACTCGAGTTCAAAGGGGAGCTCAGCCTGCCACCTGCCCTTCCACCTCCCACCTCTCCTCCCAAGAGGAGCTCCTGTGCCCGGATCAGCTCCGTGCGTTCTGGGTAACACGGCCCAAGGAGGAAACGCTTCAGACACACAGACCCTGGGCCATTTACAATGATAATTAAAAATAGCATCACCAGAAACAGCAGCCAACCAGTCAGCTCCCACAAAGAACACTAATAAATTAGAGCACGCACAGACTTCCAGCTGTCACCACATCACGAGATGTCCTGATTCACTGCAATCAGTGGCACAACATCAACTACAAACAACAATAAATGTCGTCCCACTACTTACTCTAACAAGACATACTGTTTTCTGAGACTGTGGAAAGATTAAAAAACAATCCCAGAAGACTGAGAGCTTGAGAACTGTTTTGGGATTGATCTTACAAACTTCAACCTGTGCCCAGTAGCCACTGGGGGAACAGAGTGTTCTAATAACACACAGGAGCTGACAGCTTGAAAACACCAGAGGCTAAAAACAATACAGAAACCCTCTAACAAGAGAAACTGCTTTCTTCCGCTTTACCAGAGGAATACCAAAGGCTCAATATTCCCTTTTTTCTTACTATGTTATATTTAAAATGACATAGCAGAGAGAAAACGCATATGAAGAAATATTTTATTCCCTCCCTCCCACAGTGCCTTTCAAACGTTCAACCTGAAAGACATATCACAAGGTATCTGGTCAATGCCAGGCCACCCAGGATAGAAAAATAATAGTTAAGCAATAAGCATTAAGCTTTCAAAAGTCATCATTTGCCTTTTCTACAGAATGTGCTGGCTAAGAGTCTTTTCCACGCTTGTCACTGAAAGGAAAATGTGTGGAGAGAGGGAAATGTTTTGATCGGCAGGAAAATTATACAAATCTCTCTCATGTGATAAATTATGATACATCTTTTCCAAAGCCCACAGCCAGCTGGAGAACTATTTTTCCCCTAGTCATGCCAAGTGTGATATCTGATTATACAAATCTCATCAGTTCCCATCCCCTGCAATGTTTGTTGATGCTTAGGTTTAAAGGGCAAGGAATTTTTTTTATTTTTGGGAAGTTCTCTCATGTCTCTCTCAAAAGCATAGATCCCAAGCACATGACTGAGAAGGGTTTCTTTATTATTATTTTTTTTTTTTAATTTTATCACATGGGTACCCTGCTAATTCCATTCAAAATTGGTGATAAAAGCAAAAAGACTGCTTCTTCATCCACTCTGAGTGGGGGAAAGGGAGGAGGTTTGCCTTCCAGGAAGGCAGCAGTGTGTGACCAGCTGGAAAATATTTCCATAGAGCTGACATGGCAAAGCCACCAACACCAGCAAGGCTGCAAAGTGGACTCAGCTTTGGTAAAAGCAGAGGCAGATCCCAAAGTCAATTCCTACTGGAATCAAGCACAAGACTCTTCTGGACCTTAGGGGAGCCTGGGCCCCCTCTGAAGTCTGAGAGTTAGAGAGTCAGAAGAAAGCAACCCCTCCTCCATCCCTGCAAGGCCACTGTGGTAGGAGGGAAGGGGGACTTCTTCTACCTCATGACTTGAGTTCAACCCCACAGCCTTGCTGAATGGCACTTTGGCACAAAGCCACATCCATGAGGACTCAGTACAGGATGTGGTTTCAACAGAGCCACTGGCAAAAGCAAGCCCTTCCCAGCAGGAGGTCAGGTCAGAGAATCATGGAAATGTGGGACAAAAATATTGGCTTCAATGTAGCTGTTGACCTCCAAAGTGGTTGCATTTCAGTAAGCCCAATGACAAAGGTACTGCAATGTTTCAGACTAACATTAGCCAAAAAGTAATGAAGTGGTTGATTTTTCTGATGACTCTTCTTTTTTAAAGCCACTGATTTGGCAAAACCAAAAATGCTCACTGAAGGTCGGTTTCA
Source organism: Polioptila caerulea (assembly GCA_013397295.1). Lineage (NCBI taxonomy): Eukaryota > Metazoa > Chordata > Aves > Passeriformes > Certhiidae > Polioptila > Polioptila caerulea. The sequence goes on from VYXF01000360.1 coordinate 207,117, forward strand.
ACATGAAACTGTTGTTAACCTTTTGAAATTTATTTTGAAACTACCACTGTATCCTGCTGCAGGAAAGTTCTGCTGCAACCACCTTGGCTTTAAGTGAAAGACACATTTTGAGTGAAATTCTAGTGGAGGTTAACAGAGATAAAAACCAAAATACATTTAAAGTGCTTGCACTGGGGGTTTGGAGGAGTATTGTCACAGAATAAAGGGATGGTTATGTTCCTTTCATTCATGAAAACTGGCATTTGGTGCTTTGGTCACGTTAAGAGGAAGGTTTCTCCTCCCACCCCAGCTCCAATTTTTGAGGACATGAAAACACCATCACCATCCCCCCCACAAGATGAAAACCATTTTGGTTCTCCACCTTTTCTGTTTCACAAAGGAAAAAAAGAGTTATCAAAAACTTGTGTTGCATAATACAGTTCAAACTGTGACAGCTTAATACAGAGCATTTACTTCTGCTAAGTAGGCTGTTAAAGGAAGAAGCATTTTTCCAATGAGGAAACTTGAATAAGCAAATGCACTAATGAAATGGTAATAGAGGTCAACATTTTAATAAATACATTTTCTTATCTACATGTCACTAGATGAAAAGATGTTATGAGAAACTATCCCCAGATGAAGCAAGTGTCCAAGTTTTCTTAATTGAATATGACAGGTGCACAAGATCTGCAAATTCAGCACAAGGACACGTGGGGCCAAACTATGTTTTTAAGTGCTTGCATAGAATTTTATGCAGTAAGAAAACATGCTATCACTTCCACAGGCAATGTTTATGGCTAGATATATATTTTTACAGTTCCTATTATCACAATTTTGGAAGTGCTCCACCTATTTGCAAATAAACCATCAATACAGAACAAATAAAAATGATAAGCCATCCAGGACATGGAACCACTTCTACAGTCTCTTGAACCATTTCTATAATAGACCCAGCCATGGATTTCAGAGTCTCTGTCTAAGACGAACTCTTCATGCCAGGACCAAAATTTAGAAAGGCTAATTCTGGTCCTTGGAGTATTAAAGCTAGAAATGCTCCAAGCTTCATTTATCTCAGTTTGATATTCATCTACTACTGCAGGCTTTTATGCAATGATACTGCTCTACCCACGTGACCCTCCCCAGTTAATAAATCCTGTTCTGTAATGTGCAAGAGATTGTCTGCAGAGAGCAGAGACAAAGGCTGGATATGCAATCACCATCCATCACAAAGAACACTCGCCTGTTTGGGATCAGCCTGACTACTGCAAATGGACTGGCTTAAGTTAAAAATAGAAAATGAGGCTCTGAAAATGGTATCTTGACTATATGGAGTTAATGTTCTTCCTTGTTCTGCCAGTTTGTGGCTCCATTTCTTGAAAGTTCCCGGGCAGTTTAATTATAAATATCCTCTTCAAAGTTCTACCATGAGCTTATTTTCATAGCCTAACAACCCCCCAAAATACACTCTTCACTTTCATACACAAACAAGGAGCTTCAAGATAGCCTTTTTCCTGCTGCAGAGATGGTGAACAGCCAAGTGGCTGTGCAGGAGTCAGAGTGGGTTCAGCCAGGTTAAACAAACTTGTCCTGACTGACTGACTTCACACCTCCCCAGTGCTCCCAGTCCAGGAGGGGGGCTCAGGGAGGTGTAAGCCAGTTGTACACAGCTCAGATGTGATCCTGCCTAGCAGGGGTACAGCCACATTCCCAGAGCATGGAGACTGGGCCAACAGCCCTGGCTGACTGTGCACAGAGAGCAGCTCCAATGTCTGTGCTCATGCTGTGCACAATCCCCAAGGATGCTGCAGAGCTGACCATGCATAAGGATGTGTAACAACAACAACAACATCCACAAAGCTCACAGCTTTCTGGTACTGGCAGTTCAAAACAGATCATTAATGACATCTGAACACACCACTCTGTGCCAGTGACTCTCTGCCTCACCATTTCACTTTTAAAGAAGAGTCACAATTGAACTGGCAATACATTCTACATGATTTCCAGCTGTAAGAATATGACCATTCTGGAACACAGCTCCAGATCATATGACAACAGAACTGCCTACACATTGCTCTAGGCAGGCATACTGGAAAGGGTTCCTAGAAAGAAGTCTGTCAGGCTAGGTGTGCTTCTCAGAAATTTTTTGGCTTACCTCCTGGATGTGTTGCTCCAAATGACTGATCAATTTGTTCTATGGTTGGAGCAATTGCCTGAGAGTTAAAATGGACACCACTGAAAAAGAAAACAAAATTAATGTGAAGGAAACCAAAGAGATGCTACAAACATTCACTAAAGCCAATACCACATCTAAATTTTAAGAAGTCTCCAAGACTGAAGAGTAAACTGGTAATTTAACTGAGTGCCATGTTCAAGAAAGGATGATTATGCACACCTTTATTACAGCTATTTTTGGTTTTTTAAACAAATAATTTTTAAAATTCAGGATTTTAAAAAATGAGTAAAACCAGCCACTCTAAACAATAATGGGAGGTCTTAAATACTTACCAATATTTTAACTTCACCTTAGTCAAGTCATAAACTTCAATCACCTGAAACACAGGAAACAAATATTGCCATAGTTCAGACCCTTGCAAATCATTACAGAGGTAAATCCTTGTCAAAAAGCAAGACTACCTAGTGCTATTTGCTTCACTTCTTACAGAACTCTGCCAAGATAAACCACAGTGTCAGAGATCAAAAACTGACTCAGCAACTGCACATCTGAAATAAGGACTGAACAACTCTGGGTTCAGGAGAGAACCCCCATATCCCATGTACATCAGTACTGCCTGCAGAAAGAAATACTGACATATCAGCATCTTGAATTCTACAAAGTTTACTCTTAAATTCAAAGGAAAGCAACAGCAAGGATTAGCTAATTAGGGAATCCTCTGATGAGTGTCAATGGGTCATTCCTTGGGTTGCTCCTATTACACTGAAGAATGCTTGTGCAGGGCACAAAGTCCTAACACTGACTGCACTGCTGTAACTTTCCAGCTCTTCTAAAGTAAAAGATGAACACAGCAGTTATTAGCAGTAATATCCCATTTCAATTATACATAAGATATCTTGCAACCTCACCAAGCATTATGTAAGACAATCAGAAGAGCAGGCCACAAGGAATCAGGGCAAACCATAACACCCAGTTCTGACTTTTACAAAATGTTTTAGACCTTACTGAATATTCCAAGGAGCTTTCTTCTCTGCAGAAAATATGAGATATGGATCTAATGGATCAAATCTATGGATTTGTTCTGCAAACATGCATTTGAGACTGATGTCATATGATTTTTGGATCAATCTATGGATTTGTTCTGAATACATTACTGCAAACATGCATCTGAGACTGATGTCATATGATTTTTGACTGTCACTGGATTTTGAGGCTATACTGGGTTTTAAGCAGATGATTTTTGGCAAGTAGCCATGGACAAACACAAGCTTCTTCCAGCCTACATACGTGCTCCTGTGTCAGCAGGAAAAGAAAACACACAGCTCATAACTGCTGTAAAGCAAAGGTAGAACATGATTTTTGTTTTGTATAATCCTCCAACAAATCATTGGCAGATTTTAACAGAATGCACCCTTCAGCAAGAGAATAAAGCAGAATATCCCAGGGAGCTTGCTACCAAGTGTGGCTTTAAAGCCTAAAAATATCACCAGTTGAGAAGGAAGTCTTGGTTTTGGGAGATGCCCAGCAAATAACCCCAAATAAAACAACTTGCAATGTTTAAACCACTACTTCTATATATATTTAGAAAAAAAAAAAATCCAACATTTAATGGCCTTTCAAAACATAAGCAACAAGTAGGGCACGAAGCAA